>JBBPBR010000163.1:0-16612 GCA_037974775.1 Cicer pinnatifidum | reverse complement strand
TTGCTTAAAAACCCTAATTGGACAAGAATAAGACTAGGGAGGACGAAAATGACCTAAATGTTCATCCAATGACACAAATGAACTTATTGGATGCACAAGATTGGTTAAAAACCCTAATTGGACAAGAATAAGCATAGGGAGGACGAAAATGACCTAAATGTTCGTCCAATGACACAAACCCACATATTGGATGCACAAGATTGCTTAAAACCCTAATTGGACAAGAATAAGACTAGGGAGGACGAAAATGACCTAAATATTCATCCAATGACACAAACACACCTATTGGATGCACAAGATTGGTTAAAAACCCTAATCGGACAAGAATAAGCCTAGGGAGGACGAAAATGACCTAGATGTTCGTCCAATTACACAAACACACCTATTGGATGCACAAGATTGCATAAAAACCCTAATAGGACAAGAATAAGACTAGGGAGGACGAAAATGACCTAAATGTTCCTCCAATGACACAAACACACCTATTGGATGCACAAGATTGCATAAAAACCCTAATAGGACAAGAATAAGACTTGGGAGGACGAAAATGACCTAAATGTTCATCCAATGACACAAATGAACTTATTGGATGCACAAGATTGGTTAAAAACCCTAATTGGACAAGAATAAGCCTAGGGAGGAAGAAAATGACCTAAATGTTCAACCAATGACACAAATGAACTTATTGGATGCACAAGATTGCTTAAAAACCCTAATTGGACAAGAATAAGCCTAGGGAAGACGAAAATGACCTAAATGTTCATCCAATGACACAAATACACCTATTGGATGCACAAGATTGGTTAAAAACCCTAATTGGTCAAGAATAAGCCTAGGGAGGACGAAAATGACCTAAATGTTCATCCAATGACACAAACACACCAATTGGATACACAAGATTGGTTAAAAACCCTAATTGGACAAGAATAAGCCTAGGGAGGACGAAAATGACCTAAATGTTCATCCAATGACACAAACACACCTATTGGATGCACAAGATTGGTTAAAAACCCTAATTGGACAAGAATAAGCCTAGGGAGGACGAAAATGACCTAAATGTTCATCCAATGACACAAATGAACTTATTGGATGCACAAGATTGGTTAAAAACCCTAATTGGACAAGAATAAGCCTAGGGAGGACGAAAATGACCTAAATGTTCATCCAATGACACAAGCACACCAATTGGATGCACAAGATTGGTTAGAAACCCTAATTGGACAAGAATAAACCTAGGGAGGATGAAAATGACCTAAATATTCATCCAATGACACAAATGAACTTATTGGATGCACAAGATTGCTTAAAACCCTAATTGGAAAAGAATAAGCCTAGGGAGGACGAAAATGACCTAAATGTTCATCCAATGACACAAACACACCTATTGGATGCACAAGATTGGTTAGAAACCCTAATTGGACAAGAATAAGCCTAGGGAGGATGAAAACGACCTAAATATTCATCCAATGACACAAATGAACTTATTGGATGCACAAGATTGCTTAAAACCCTTATTGGACAAAAATAAGACTGGGGAGGACGAAAATGACCTAAATGTTAATCCAATGACACAAATGAACTTATTGGATGCACAAGATTGGTTAAAAACCCTAATTGGACAAGAATAAGCCTAGGGAGGACGAAAATGACCTAAATGTTCATCCAATGACACAAACACACCTATTGGATGCACAAGATTGGTTAAAAACACTAATTAGACAAGAATAAGCCTAGGGAGGACGAAAATGACCTAAATGTTCATCCAATGACACAAATGAACTTATTGGATGCACAAGATTGGTTAAAAACCCTAATTGGACAAGAATAAGCCTAGGGAGGACGAAAATGACCTAAATGTTCGTCCAATGACACAAACACACCTATTGGATGCACAAGATTGCGTAAAAACCCTAATTGGACAAGAATAAGACTAGGGAGGACGAAAATGTCCTAAATGTTCATCCAATGACATAAATGAACTTATTGGATGCACAAGATTGGTTAAAAACCCTAATTGGACAAGAATAAGCATAGGGAGAACGAAAATGACCTAAATGTTCGTCCAATGACACAAACCCAAATATTGGATGCACAAGATTGCTTAAAACCCTAATTGGAAAAGAATAAGCCTAGGGAGGACGAAAATGACCTAAATGTTCATCCAATGACACAAATGAACTTATTGGATGCACAAGATTGGTTAAAAACCCTAATTGGACAAGAATAAGCCTAGGGAGGACGAAAATGACCTAAATGTTCGTCCAATGACACAAACACACCTATTGGATGCACAAGATTGCATAAAAACCCTAATTAGACAAGAATAAGACTAGGGAGGACGAAAATGACCTAAATGTTCCTCCAATGACACAAACACACCTATTGGATGCACAAGATTGCATAAAAACCCTAATTCGACAAGAATAAGACTAGGGAGGACGAAAATGACCTAAATGTTCATCCAATAACACAAATGAACTTATTGGATCCACAAGATTGCTTAAAACCCTAATTGGACAAGAATAAGACTAGGGAGGACGAAAATGACCTAAATGTTCATCCAATGACACAAATGAACTTATTGGATGCACAAGATTGGTTAAAAACCCTAATTGGACAAGAATAAGCCTAGGGAGGACGAAAATGACCTAAATGTTCCTCCAATGACACAAACACACCTATTGGATGCACAAGCTTGCATAAAAACCCTAATTCGACAAGAATAAGACTAGGGAGGACGAAAATGACCTAAATGTTCCTCCAATGACACAAACACACCTATTGGATGCACAAGATTGCATAAAAAACCCTAATTGGACAAGAATAAGACTAGGGAGGACGTAAATGACCTAAATGTTCCACCAATGACACAAATGAACTTATTGGATGCACAAGGTTGGTTAAAAACCCTAATTGGACAAGAATAAGACTAGGGAGGACGAAAATGACCTAAATGTTCATCCAATGACACAAATGAACTTATTGGATGCACAAGATTGGTGAAAAACCCTAATTGGACAAGAATAAGCCTAGGGAGGACGAAAATGACCTAAATGTTCCTCCAATGACACAAACACACCTATTGGATGCACAAGCTTGCATAAAAACCCTAATTCGACAAGAATAAGACTAGGGAGGACGAAAATGACCTAAATGTTCCTCCAATGACACAAACACACCTATTGGATGCACAAGATTGCATAAAAACCCTAATTGGACAAGAATAAAACTAGGGAGGACGAAAATGACCTAAATGTTCATCCAATGACACAAATGAACTTATTGGATGCACAAGATTGGTTAAAAACCCTAATTGGACAAGAATAAGCCTAGGGAGAACGAAAATGACCTAAATGTTCATCCAATGACACAAATGAACGTATTGGATGCACAAAATTTGTTGAAAACCCTAATTGGACAAGAATAAGCCTAGGGAGGACGAAAATGACCTAAATGTTCATCCAATGACACAAATGAACTTATTGGATGCACAAGATTGGTTAAAAACCCTAATTGGACAAGAATAAGCCTAGGGAGGACGAAAATGACCTAAATGTTCATCCAATGACACAAATGAACTTATTGGATGCACAAGATTGGTTGAAAAACCCTAATTGGACAAGAATAAGCCTAGGGAGGACGAAAATGACCTAAATGTTCATCCAATGACACAAATGAACTTATTGGATGCACAAGATTGGTTAAAAACCCTAATTGGACAAGAATAAGCATAGCGAGGACGAAAATGACCTAAATGTTCATCCAATGACACAAACACACATATTGGATGCACAAGATTGCTTAAAACCCTAATTGGACAAGAATAAGACTAGGGACGACGAAAATGACCTAAATGTTCATCCAATGACACAAATGAACTTATTGGATGCACAAGATTGGTTAAAAACCCTAATTGGACAAGAATAAGCCTAGGGAGGACAAAAATGACCTAAATGTTCGTCCAATGACACAAACCCACATATTGGATGCACAAGATTGCTTAAAACCCTAATTGGACAAGAATAAGACTAGGGAGGATGAAAATGACCTAAATGTTCATCCGATGACACAAATGAACTTATTGGATGCACAAGATTGGTTAAAAACCCTAATCGGACAAGAATAAGCATAAAGAGGACGAGAATGACCTAAATGTTCGTCCGATGACACAAACACACCTATTGGATGCACAAGATTGCATAAAAACCCTAATTGGACAAGAATAAGACTAGGGAGGACGAAAATGACCTAAATGTTCCTCCAATGACACAAACATACCTATTGGATGCACAAGATTGCATAAAAACCCTAATTGGACAAGAATAAGACTTGGGAGGACGAAAATGACCTAAATGTTCATCCAATGACACAAATGAACTTATTGGATGCACAAGATTGGTTAAAAACCCTAATTGGACAAGAATAAGCCTAGGGAGGACGAAAATGACCTAAATGTTCGTCCAATGACACAAACACACCTATTGGATGTACAAGATTGCATAAAAACCCTAATTAGACAAGAATAAGACTAGAGAGGACGAAAATGACCTAAATGTTCCTCCAATGACACAAACACACCTATTGGATGCACAAGATTGCATAAAAACCCTAATTCGACAAGAATAAGACTAGGGAGGACGAAAATGACCTAAATGATCATCCAATGACACAAATGAACTTATTGGATGCACAAGACTGGTTAAAAACCCTAATTGGAGAAGAATAAGCCTAGGGAGGACGAAAATGACCTAAATGTTCGTCCAATGACACAAACACACCTATTGGATGCACAAGATTGCATAAAAACCCTAATTGGACAAGAATAAGCCTAGGGAGGACGAAAATGACCTAATTGTTCATCCAATGACACAAATGAACTTATTGGATGCACAAGATTGGTTAAAAACCCTAGTTGGACAAGAATAAGCCTAGGGAGGACGAAAATGACTTAAATGTTCAACCAATGACACAAATGAACTTATTAGATGCACAAGATTGGTTAAAAACCCAAATTGGACAAGAATAAGCCTAGGGAGGTCGAAAATGACCTAAATGTTCGTCCAATGACACAAACACACCTATTGGATGCACAAGATTGCATAAAAACCCTAATTGGACAAGAATAAGACTGAGGAGGACGAAAATGACCTAAATGTTCATCCAATGACACAAATGAACTTATTGGATGCACAAGATTGGTTAAAAACCCTAATTGGTCAAGAATAAGCATAGGGAGGACGAAAATGACCTAAATGTTCGTCCAATGACACAAACCCACATATTGGATGCACAAGATTGCTTAAAACCCTAATTGGACAAGAATAAGACTAGGGAGGACGAAAATGACCTAAATGTTCATCCAATGACACAAATGAACTTATTGGATGCACAAGATTGGTTAAAAACCCTAATTGGACAAGAATAAGCCTAGGGAGGACGAAAATGACCTAAATGTTCGTCCAATGACACAAACACACCTATTGGATCCACAAGATTGCATAAAAACCCTAATTGGATAAGAATAAAACTATGGAGGACGAAAATGACCTAAATGTTCCTCCAATGACACAAACACACCTATTGGATGCACAAGATTGCATAAAAACCCTAATTCGACAAGAATAAGACTAGGGAGGACGAAAATGACCTAAATGTTCATCCAATGACACAAATGAACTTATTGGATGCACAAGATTGGTTAAAAACCCTAATAGGACAAGAATAAGCCTAGGGAGGACGAAAATGACCTAAATGTTCATCCAATGACACAAACACACCTATTGGATGCACAGGATTGCATAAAAACCCTAATTGGACAAGAATATGCCTAGGGAGGACGAAAATGACCTAAATGTTCATCCAATGACACAAATGAACTTATTGGATGCACAAGATTGGTTAAAAACCCTAATTGGACAAGAATAAGCCTAGGGAGGACGAAAATGACCTAAATGTTCATCCAATGACACAAATGAACTTATTGAATGCACAAGATTGGTTAAAAACCCTAATCGGACAAGAATAAGCCTAGGGAGGACGAAAATGACCTAAATGTTCTTCCAATGACACAAGCACACCTATTGGATGCACAAGATTGCATAAAAACCCTAATTCGACAAGAATAAGACTAGGGAGGACGAAAATGACCTAAATGTTCCTCCAATGACACAAACACACCTATTGGATGCACAAGATTGCATAAAAACCCTAATTGGACAAGAACAAGCCTAGGGAGGACGAAAATAACCTAAATGTTCATCCAATGACACAAATGAACTTATTGGATGCACAAGATTGGTTAAAAAACCTAATTGGACAAGAATAAGCCTAGGGAGGACGTAAATGACCTAAATGTTCATCCAATGACACAAATGAACTTATTGGATGCACAAGATTGGTTAAAAACCCTAATTGGACAAGAATAAGCATAGGGATGACGAAAATGACCTAAATGTTAATCCAATAACACAAACACACATATTGGATGCACAAGATTGCTTAAAACCCTAATTAGACAAGAATAAGACTAGGGACGACGAAAATGACCTAAATGTTAATCCAATGACACAAATGAACTTATTGGACGCACAAGATTGGTTAAAAACCCTAATTGGACAAGAATAAGCCTAGGGAGGATGAAAATGACCTAAATGTTCGTCCAATGACACAAACATACCTATTGGATGCACAAGGTTGGTTAAAAACCCTAATTGGACAAGAATAAGCCTAGGGAGGACGAAAATGACCTAAATGTTCGTCCAATGACACAAACACACCTATTGGATGCACAGGATTGGTTAAAAACCCTAATTAGACAAGAATAAGCCTAAGGAGGACGAAAATGACCTAAGTGTTCGTCCAATGACACAAACACACCTATTGGATGCACAAGATTGCATAAAACCCTAATTGGACAAGAATAAGCCTAGGGAGGACGAAAATGACCTAAATGTTCATCCAATGACACAAATGAACTTATTGGATGCACAAGATTGGTTAAAAACCCTAATTGGACAAGAATAAGCCTAGGGAGGACGAAAATGACCTAAATGTTCATCCAATGACACAAATGAACTTATTGGATGCACAAGATTGGTTAAAAAACCTAATTGGACAAGAATAAGCCTAGGGAGGACGAAAATGACCTAAATGTTCATCCAATGACACTAATGAACTTATTGGATGCACAAGATTGGTTAAAAACCCTAATTGGACAAGAATAAGCCTAGGGAGGACGAAAATGACCTAAATGTTCATCCAATGACACAAATGAACTTATTGGATGCACAAGATTGGTTAAAAACCCTAATTGGACAAGAATAAGCCTAGGGAGGACGAAAATGACCTAAATGTTCATCCAATGACACAAATGAACTTATTGGATGCACAAGATTCGTTAAAAACCCTAATTGGACAAGAATAAGCATAGGGAGGACGAAAATGACCTTAATGTTCATCCAATGACACAAACACACATATTGTGGTTAAAAACCCTAATTGGACAAGAATAAGACTAGGGAGGACGAAAATGACCTAAATGTTCAACCAATGACACAAATGAACTTATTGGATGCACAAGGTTGGTTAAAAACCCTAATTGGACAAGAATAAGCCTAGGGAGGACGAAAATGACCTAAATGTTCATCTAATGACACAAACACACATATTTGATGCACAAGATTGCTTAAAACCCTAATTGGACAAGAATAAGACTAGGGAGGACGAAAATGACCTAAATGTTCATCCAATGACACAAATGAACTTATTGGATGCACAAGATTGGTTAAAAACCCTAATTGGACAAGAATAAGCCTAGGGAGGACGAAAATGACCTAAATGTTCGTCCAATGACACAAACACACCTATTGGCTGCACAAGATTGCATAAAAACCTTAATTGGACAAGAATAAGACTAGGGAGGACGAAAATGACCTAAATGTTCCTCCAATGACAAAAATGAACTTATTGGATGCACAAGATTGGTTAAAAACCCTAATTGGACAAGAATAAGCCTAGGGAGGACGAAAATGACCTAAATGTTCGTCCAATGACACAAACACACCTATTGGATGCACAAGATTGCATAAAAACCCTAATTGGACAAGAATAAGCCTAGTGAGGACGAAAATGACCGAAATGTTCATCCAATGACACAAATGAACTTATTGGATGCACAAGATTGGTTAAAAACCCTAATTGTAAAAGAATAAGCCAAGGGAAGACGAAAATGACCTAAATGTTCATCCAATGACACAAATGAACTTATTGGATGCACAAGATTGGTTAAAAACCCTAATTGGACAAGAAAAAGCCTAGGGAGGACGAAAATGACCTAAATGTTCATCCAATGACACAAATGAACTTATTGGATGCACAAGATTGGTTAAAAACCCTAATTGGACAAGAATAAGCCTAGGGAGGACGAAAATGACCTAAATGTTCGTCCAATGACACAAACACACCTATTGGATGCACTAGATTGCATAAAAATCCTAATTGGACAAGAATAAGACTAGGGAGGACGAAAATGACCTAAATGTTCGTCCAATGACACAAACACACCTATTGGATGCACAAGATTGCATAAAAACCCTAATTGGACAAGAAAAAGACTAGGGAGGACGAAAATGACCTAAATGTTCCTACAATGACACAAACACACCTATTGGATGCACAAGATTGCATAAAAACCCTAATTGGACAAGAATAAGACTAGGGAGGACGAAAATGACCTAAATGTTCCTCCAATGACACAAACACACCTATTGGATGCACAAGATTGCATAAAAACCCTAATTAGACAATAATAAGACTAGGGAGGACGAAAATGACCTAAATGTTCATCCAATGACACAAATGAACTTATTGGATGCACAAGATTGGTTAAAAACCCTAATTGGACAAGAATAAGCCTAGGGAGGACGAAAATGACCTAAATGTTCGTCCAATGACACAAACACACCTATTGGATGCACAGGATTGCATAAAAACCCTAATTAGACAAGAATAAGACTAGGGAGGACGAAAATGACCTAAATGTTCCTCCAATGACACAAACACACCTATTGGATGCACAAGATTGCATAAAAACCCGAATTGGACAAGAATAAGACTAGGGAGGACGAAAATGACCTAAATGTTCCTCCAATGACACAAACACACCTATTGGATGCACAAGATTGCATAAAAACCCTAATTCGACAAGAATAAGACTAGGGAGGACGAAAATGACCTAAATGTTCCTCTAATGACACAAACACACCTATTAGATGCACAAGATTGCATAAAAACCCTAATTGGACAAGAATAAGACTAGGGAGGACGTAAATGACCTAAATATTCCACCAATGACACAAATGAACTTATTGGATGCACAAGGTTGGTTAAAAACCCTAATTGGACAAGAATAAGACTAGGGAGGACGAAAATGACCTAAATGTTCATCCAATGACACAAATGAACTTATTGGATGCACAAGATTGGTTAAAAACCCTAATTGGACAAGAATAAGCCTAGGGAGGACGAAAATGACCTAAATGTTCGTCCAATGACACAAACACACCTATTTGATGAACAAGATTGCATAAAAACCCTAATTGGATAAGAATAAGACTAGGGAGGACGAAAATGACCTAAATGATCCTCCAATGACACAAACACACCTATTGGATGCACAAGATTGCATAAAAATCCTAATTCGACAAGAATAAGACTAGGGAGGACGAAAATGACCTAAATGTTCATCCAATGACACAAATGAACTTATTGGATGCACAAGATTGGTTAAAAACCCTAATTGGACAAGAATAAGCATAGGGAGGACGAAAATGACCTAAATGTTCGTCCAATGACACAAACCCACATATTGGATGCACAACATTGCTAAAAACCCAAATTGGAAAAGAATAAGACTAGGGAGGACGAAAATGACCTAAATGTTCATCCAATGACACAAATGAACTTATTGGATGCACAAGATTGGTTAAAAACCCTAATTGGACAAGAATAAGCCTAGGGAGGACGAAAATGACCTAAATGTTCGTCCAATGACACAAACACACCTATTGGATGCACAAGATTGCATAAAAACCCTAATTGGACAAGAATAACACTAGGGAGGACGAAAATGACCTAAATGTTCGTCCAATGACACAAACACACCTATTGGATGCACAAGATTGCATAAAAACCCTAATTGGACAAGAATAAGACTAGGGAGGACGAAAATGACCTAAATGTTCCTCCAATGACACAAACACACCTATTGGATGCACAAGATTGCATAAAAATCCTAATTCGACAAGAATAAAACTAGGGAGGACGAAAATGACATAAATGTTCATCCAATGACACAAATGAACTTATTGGATGCACAAGATTGGTTAAAAACCCTAATTGGACAAGAATAAGCCTAGGGAGGACGAAAATGACCTAAATGTTCGTCCAATGACACAAACACACCTATTGGATGCATAAGATTACATAAAAACCCTAATTGGACAAGAATAAGACTAGGGAGGACGAAAATGACGTAACTTTTTTTCCAATGACACAAACACACCTGTTGGATGCACAAGATTGGGTAAAAACCCTAATTGGACAAGAATAAGCCTAGGGAAAACGAAAATGACCTAAATATTCATCCAATGACACAAATGAGCTTATTGGATGAACAAGATTGGTTAAAAACCCTAATTGGACAAGAATAAGCCTAGGGAGGACGAAAATGACCTAAATGTTCCTCCAATGACACAAATGAACTTATTGGATGCATAGGATTGGCTAAAAACCCTAATTGGACAAGAATAAGCCTAGGGAGGACGAAAATGACATAAATGTTCATCCAATGACACAAACGAACTTATTGGATGCACAAGATTGGTTAAAAACCCTAATTGGACAAGAATAAGCCTAGGGAGGGCGAAAATGACCTAAATGTTCGTCCAATGACACAAACACACCTATTGGATGCACAAGATTGCATAAAAACCCAAATTGGACAAGAATAAGACTAGGGAGGACGAAAATGACCTAAATGTTCCTCCAATGACACAAACACACCTATTGGATGCACAAGATTGCATAAAAACCCTAATTCGACAAGAATAAGACTAGGGAGGACAAAAATGACCTAAATGTTCATCCAATGACACAGATGAATTTATCGGATGCACAAGATTGGTTTAAAACCCTAATTGGACAAGAATAAGCCTAGGGAGGACGAAAATGACCTAAATGTTCATCCAATGACACAAATGAACTTATTGGATGCACAAGATTGGTTAAAAACCCTAATTGGACAAGAATAAGCCTAGGGAGGACGAAAATGACCTAAATGTTCATCCAATGACACAAATGAACATATTAAATGCACAAGATTGGTTAAAAACCCTAATCGGACAAGAATAAGCCTAGGGAGGACGAAAATGACCTAAATGTTCTTCGAATGACACAAACACACCTATTGGATGCACAAGATTGCATAAAAACCCTAATTGGACAAGAATAAGACTAGGGAGGACGAAAATGACCTAAATGTTCCTCCAATGACACAAACACACCTATTGGATGCACAAGATTGCATAAAAACCCTAATTGGACAAGAATAAGTCTAGGGAGGACGAAAATGACCTAAATGTTCATCCAATGACACAAATGAACTTATTGGATGCACAAGATTGGTTAAAAACCATAATTGGACAAGAATAAGCCTAGGGAGGACGAAAATGACCTAAATGTTCAACCAATGACACAAATGAACTTATTGGATGCACAAGGTTGGTTAAAAACCCTAATTGGACTAGAATAAGCCTAGGGAGGACGAAAATGACCTAAATGTTCGTCCAATGACACAAACACACCTATTGGATGCACAAGATTGCATAAAAACCCTAATTGGACAAGAACAAGCCTAGGGAGGACGAAAATGACCTAAATGTTCGTCCAATGACACAAACACACCTATTGGATGCACAAGATTGCATAAAAACCCTAATTGGACAAGAATAAGCCTAGGGAGGACGAAAATGACCTAATTGTTCATCCAATGACACAAATGAACTTATTGGATGCACAAGATTGGTTAAAAACCCTAGTTGGACAAGAATAAGCCTAGGGAGGACGAAAATGACTTAAATGTTCAACCAATGACACAAATGAACTTATTAGATGCACAAGATTGGTTAAAAACCCAAATTGGACAAGAATAAGCCTAGGGAGGTCGAAAATGACCTAAATGTTCGTCCAATGACACAAACACACCTATTGGATGCACAAGATTGCATAAAAACCCTAATTGGACAAGAATAAGACTGAGGAGGACGAAAATGACCTAAATGTTCATCCAATGACACAAATGAACTTATTGGATGCACAAGATTGGTTAAAAACCCTAATTGGTCAAGAATAAGCATAGGGAGGACGAAAATGACCTAAATGTTCGTCCAATGACACAAACCCACATATTGGATGCACAAGATTGCTTAAAACCCTAATTGGACAAGAATAAGACTAGGGAGGACGAAAATGACCTAAATGTTCATCCAATGACACAAATGAACTTATTGGATGCACAAGATTGGTTAAAAACCCTAATTGGACAAGAATAAGCATAGGGAGGACGAAAATGACCGAAATGTTCATCCAATGACACAAACCCACATATTGGATGCACAAGATTGCTTAAAACCCTAATTGGACAAGAATAAGACTAGGGAGGACGAAAATGACCTAAATGTTCATCCAATGACCCAAATGAACTTATTGGATGCACAAGATTGGTTAAAAACCCTAATCGGACAAGAATAAGCCTAGGGAGGACGAAAATGACCTAAATGTTCGTCCAATGACACAAACACACCTATTGGATGCACAAGATTGCATAAAAATCCTAATTGGACAAGAATAAGACTAGGGAGGACGAAAATGACCTAACTGTTCCTCCAATGACACAAACACACCAATTGGATGCACAAGATTGCATAAAGACCCTAATTGGACAACAATAAGACTAAGGAGGACGAACATGACCTAAATGTTCATCCAATGACACAAATGAACTTATTGGATGCACAAGATTGGTTAAAAACCCTAATTGGACAAGAATAAGCCTAGGGAGGACGAAAATGACCTAAATGTTCGTCCAATGACACAAACACACCTATTGGATGCACAAGATTGCATAAAAACCCTAATTGGACAAGAATAAGACTAGGGAGGACGAAAATGACCTAAATGTTCATCCAATGACACAAATGAACTTATTGGATGCACAAGATTGGTTAAAAACCCTAATTGGACAAGAATAAGCATAGGGAGGACGAAAATGACCTAAACGTTCATCCAATGACACAAACCCACATATTGGATGCACAAGATTGCTTAAAACCCTAATTGGACAAGAATAAGACTAAGGAGGACGAAAATGACCTAAATGTTCATCCAATGACACAAATGAACTTATTGAAGGCACAAGATTGGTTAAAAACCCTAATCGGACAAGAATAAGCCTATGGAGGACGAAAATGACCTAAATGTTCTTCCAATGACACAAACACACCTATTGGATGCACAAGATTACATAAAAACCCTAATTGGACAAGAATAAGACTAGGGAGGACAAAAATGACCTAAATGTTCCTCCAATGACACAAACACACCTATTGGATACACAAGATTGCATAAAAACCCTAATTCGACAAGAATAAGACTAGGGAGGACAAAAATGACCTAAATGATCATCCAATGACACAAATGAACTTATTGGATGCACAAGATTGGTTAAAAACCCTAATTGGACAAGAATAAGCCTAGGGAGGACGAAAATGACCTAAATGTTCGTCCAATGACACAAACACACCTATTGGATGCACAAGATTGCATAAAAACCCTAATTGGACAAGAATAAGACTAGGGAGGACGAAAATGACCTAAATGCTCATCCAATGACACAAATGAACTTTTTGAATGCACAAGATTGGTTAAAAACCCTAATCGGACAAGAATAAGCCTAGGGAGGACGAAAATGACCTAAATGTTCGTCCAATGACACAAACACACCTATTGGATGCACAAGATTGGTTAAAAACCCTAATTGGACAAGAATAAGCCTAGGGAGGACGAAAATGACCTAAATGTTCGTCCAATGACACAAACACACCTATTGGATGCACAAGATTGCATAAAAACCCTAATTGGACAAGAATAAGACTAGGGAGGACGAAAATGACCTAAATGTTCATCCAATGACACAAATGAACTTATTGGATGCACAAGGTTGGTTAAAAACCATAATTGGACAAGAATAAGCCTAGGGACGACGAAAATGACCTAAATGTTCGTCCAATGACACAAATACACCTATTGGATGCACAAGATTGCATAAAAACCCTAATTGGACAAGAATAAGCATAGGGAGGACGAAAATGACCTAAATGTACCTCCAATGACACAAACACACCTATTGGATGCACAAGATTGGTTAAAAACCCTAATTGGACAAGAATAAGCCTAGGGAGGACGAAAATGACCTAAATGTTCGTCCAATGACACAAACACACCTATTGGATGCACAAGATTGCATAAAAACCCTAATTGGACAAGAATAAGACTAGGGAGGACGAAAATGACCTAAATGTTCATCCAATGACACAAATGAACTTATTGGATGCACAAGATTGGTTAAAAACCCTAATTGGACAAGAATAAGCATAGGGAGGACGAAAATGACCTAAATGTTCGTCCAATGACACAAACCCACATATTGGATGCACAAGATTGCTTAAAACCCTAATTGGACAAGAATAAGACTAGGGAGGACGAAAATGACCTAAATTTTCATCCAATGACACAAATGAACTTATTTGATGCACAAGATTGGTTAAAAACCCTAATTGGACAAGAATAAGCCTAGGGAGGACGAAAATGACCTAAATGTTCGTCCAATGACACAAACACACCTATTGGATGCACAAGATTACATAAAAACCCTAATTGGACAAGAATAAGCCTAGGGAGGACGAAAATGACCTAAATGTTCATCCAATGACACAAATGAACTTATTGGATGCACAAGATTGGTTAAAAACCCAATTGGACAAGAATAAGCCTAGGGAGGACGAAAATGACCTAAATGTTCATCCAATGACACAAATGAACTTATTGGATGCACAAGATTGGTTAAAAACCCTAATTGGACAAGAATAAGCCTAGGGAGGACGAAAATGACCTAAATGTTCGTCCAATGACACAAACACACCTATTGGATGCACAAGAATGCGTAAAAACCCTAATTGGACAAGAATAAGACTAGAGAGTACGAAAATGACCTAAATGTTCCTCCAATGACACAAACACACCTATTGGATGCACAAGATTGCATAAAAACCCTAATTGGACAAGAATAAGACTAGGGAGGACGAAAATGACCTAAATGTTCATCCAATGACACAAATGAACTTATTGTATGCACAAGATTGGTTAAAACCCCTAATTGGACAAGAATAAGACTAGGGAGGACGAAAATTACCTAAATGTTCCTCCAATGACACAAACACACCTATTGGATGCACAAGATTGCATAAAAACCCTAATTGGACAAGAATAAGACTAGGGAGGACGAAAATGACCTAAATGTTCCTCCAATGACACAAATGATCTTATTGGATGCACAAGATTGGTTAAAAACCCTAATTGGACAAGAATAAGCCTATGGAGGACGAAAATGACCTAAATGTTCTTCCAATGACACAAACACACCTATTGGATGCACAAGATTGCATAAAAACCCTAATTGGACAAGAATAAGACTAGGGAGGACGAAAATGACCTAAATGTTCCTCCAATGACACAAACACACCTATTGGATGCACAAGATTGCATAAAAATCCTAATTGGACAAGAATAAGACTAGGGAGGACGAAAATGACCTAAATGTTCGTCCAATGACACAAACACTCCTATTGGATGCACAAGATTGCATAAAAACCCTAATTGGATAAGAATAAAACTAGGGAGGACGAAAATGACCTAAATGTTCCTCCAATGACACAAACACACCTATTGGATGCACAAGATTGCATAAAAACCCTAATTCGACAAGAATAAGACTAGGGAGGACGAAAATGACCTGTATGTTCATCCAATGACACAAATGAACTTATTGGATGCACAAGATTGGTTAAAAACCCTAATTGGACAAGAATAAGCCTAGGGAGGCCGAAAATGACCTAAATGTTCGTCCAATGACACAAACACACCTATTGGATGCACAAGATTGCATAAAAACCCTAATTGGACAAGAACAAGCCTAGGGAGGACGAAAATGACCTAAATGTTCATCCAATGACACAAATGAACTTATTGGATGCACAAGATTGGTTAAAAAACCTAATTGGACAAGAATAAGCCTTGGGAGGACGTAAATGACCTAAATGTTCATCCAATGACACAAATGAACTTATTGGATGCACAAGATTGGTTAAAAACCCTAATTGGACAAGAATAAGCATAGGGAGGACGAAAATGACCTAAATGTTCATCCAATGACACAAACACACATATTGGATGCACAAGATTGCTTAAAACCCTAATTGGACAAGAATAAGACTAGGGA
>JBBPBR010000162.1:0-60803 GCA_037974775.1 Cicer pinnatifidum | reverse complement strand
GAACATTTAGGTCATTTTCGTCCTCCCTAGTCTTATTCTTGTCCAATTAGGGTTTTTAACCAATCTTGTGCATCCAATAAGTTCATTTGTGTCATTGGATGAACATTTAGGTCATTTTCGTCCTCCCTAGTCTTATTTTTGTCCAATTAGGGTTTTTATGCAATCTTGTGTGTCCAATAGGTTTGTTTGTGTCATTGGACGAACATTTAGGACATTTTCGTCCTCCCTAGGCTTATTCTTGTCCAATTAGGGTTTTTAACCAATCTTGTGCATCCAGTAGGTGTGTTTGTGTCATTGGAGGAACATTTAGGTCATTTTCGTCCTCCCTAGTCTTATTCTTGTCCAATTAGGGTTTTTATGCAATCTTGTGCATCCAATAGGTGTGTTTGTGTCATTGGACGAAGATTTAGGTCATTTTCGTCCTCCCTAGTCTTATTCTTGTCCAATTAGGGTTTTTATTCACTCTTGTGCGTCCAATAGGTGTGTTTGTGTCATTGGAGGAACATTTAGGTCATTTTCGTCCTCCCTAGTCTTATTCTTGTCCAATTAGGGTTTTTATGCAATCTTGTGCATCCAATAGGTGTGGTGGTGTCATTGGACGAACATTTAGGTCTTTTTCGTCCTCCCTAGGGTTATTCTTGTCCAATTAGGGTTTTTAACCAATCATGTGAATCCAATAAGTTGATTTGTGTCATTGGATGAACATTTAGGTCATTTTCGTCCTCCCTAGGCTTATTCTTGTCCAATTAGGGTTTTTAACCAATCTTGTGCATCCAATAAGTTCATTTGTGTCATTGGATGAACATTTAGGTCATTTTCGTACTCCCTAGACTTATTCTTGTCCAATTAGGGTTTTTATGCAATCTTGTGCATCCAATAGGTGTGTTTGTGTCATTGGACGAACATTTAGGTCATTTTTGTCGTCCCTAGGCTTATTCTTGTCCAATTAGGGTTTTTAACCAACCTTGTGCATCCAATAAGTTCATTTGTGTCATTGGATGAACATTTATGTGATTTTCGTCCTCCCATGGCTTATTCTTGTCGAATTAGGGTTTTTAGCCAATTTTGTGCATTTAATAAGTTCATTTGTGTCATTGGAGGAACATTTAGGTTATTTTCGTCCTCCCTAGGCTTATTCTTGTCCAATTAGGGTTTTTAACCAATCTTGTGCATCCAATAAGTTCATTTGTGTCATTGGATGAACGTTTAGGTCATTTTCGTCCTCACTAGTCTTATTCTTGTCCAATTAGGGTTTTTATTCAATCTTGTGCATCCAATATGTTTGTTTGTGTCATTGGACGAACGTTTAGGTCATTTTCGTCCTCCCTAGGCTTATTCTTGTCCAATTAGGGTTTTTAACCAATCTTGTGCATCCAATAGGTGTGTTTGTGTCATTGGAGGAACATTTAGGTCATTTTCGTCCTCCCTAGTCTTATTCTTGTCCAATTAGGGTTTTTATGCAATCTTGTGCATCCAATAGGTGTGGTGGTGTCATTGGACGAACATTTAGGTCATTTTCGTCCTCCCTAGGGTTATTCTTGTCCAATTAGGGTTTTTAACCAATCATGTGAATCCAATAAGTTGATTTGTGTCATTGGATGAACATTTAGGTCATTTTCGTCCTCCCTAGGCTTATTCTTGTCCAATTAGGGTTTTTAACCAATCTTGTGCATCCAATAAGTTCATTTGTGTCATTGGATAAACATTTAGGTCATTTTCGTCCACCCTAGGCTTATTCTTGTCCAATTAGGGTTTTTAACCAATCTTGTGCATCCAATAGGCGTGTTTGTGTTATTGGATGAACATTTAGGTCATTTTCGTCCTCCCTAGGCTTATTCTTGTCCAATTAGGGTTGCTAACCAGTCTTGTGCATCCAATAGGTGTGTTTGCGTCATTGGATGAACATTTAGGTCATTTTCGTCCTCCCTAGGCTTATTCTTGTCCAATTAGGGTTTTTAACCAATCTTGTGCATCCAATAAGTTCATTTGTGTCATTGGATGAACATTTAGGTCATTTTCGTCCTCCCTAGGCTTATTCTTGTCCAATTAGGGTTTTTAACCAATCTTGTGCATCCAATAAGTTCATTTGTGTCATTGGATGAACATTTAGGTCATTTTCGTCCTCCCTAGGCTTATTCTTGTCCAATTAGGGTTTTTAACCAATCTTGTGCATCCAATAAGTTCATTTGTGTTATTGGATGAACATTTATGTCATTTTCGTCCTCCCTAGTCTTATTCTTGTCCAATTAGGGTTTTTATGCAATCTTGTGCATCCAATAGGTGTGTTTGTGTCATTAGAGGAACATTTAGGTCATTTTTGTCCTCCCTAGTCTTATTCTTGTCCAATTAGGGTTTTTATGCAATCTTGTGCATCCAATAGGTGTGTTTGTGTCATTGGACAAACATTTAGGTCATATTCGTCCTCCCTAGGCTTGTTCTTGTCCAATTAGGGTTTTTAACCAATCTTGTGCATCCAATAAGTTCATTTGTGTCATTGGTTGAACATTTGGGTCATTTTCGTCCTCCCTAGTCTTATTCTTGTCCAATTAGGGTTTTTATGCAATCTTGTGCATCCAATAGGTGTGTTTGTGTCATTGGTTGAACATTTAGGTCATTTTCGTCCTCCCTAGGCTTATTCTTGTCCAATTAGGGTTTTTAACCAATCATGTGCATCCAATAAGTTGATTTGTGTCATTGGATGAACATTTAGGTCATTTTCGTCCTCCCTAGGCTTATTCTTGTCCAATTAGGGTTTTTAACCAATCTTGTGCAGCCAATAAGTTCATTTGTGTCATTGGATGAACATTTTGGTCATTTTCGTCCTCCATAGTCTTATTCTTGTCCAATTAGAGTTTTTATGCAATCTTGTGCATCCAATAGGTGTGTTTGTGTCATTGGACGAACATTTAGGTCATTTTCGTCCTCCCTAGGCTTATTCTTGTCCAATTAGGGTTTTTAACCAATCTAGTGCATACAATAAGTTCATTTGTGTCATTGGATGAACATTTAGGTCATTTTCGTCCTCCCTAGGCTTATTCTTGTCCAATTAGGGTTTTTAACCAATCTTGTGCATCCAATAAGTTCATTTGTGTCATTGGATGAACATTTAGGTCATTTTCGTCCTCCCTAGGCTTATTCTTGTCCAATTAGGGTTTTTAACCAATCTTGTGCATCCAATAAGTTCATTTGTGTCATTGGATGAACATTTTGGTCATTTTCGTCCTCCCTAGGCTTATTCTTGTTCAATTAGGGTTTTTAACCAACCTTGTGCATCCAATAAGTTCATTTGTGTCATTGGTGGATCATTTAGGTCATTTACGTCCTCCCTAGGCTTATTCTTGTCCAATTAGGGTTTTTAACCAATCTTGTGCATCCAATAAGTATATTTGTGTCATTGGATGAACATTTAGGTCATTTTCGTCCTCCCTAGGCTTATTCTTGTCCAATTAGGGTTTTTAACCAATCTTGTGCATCCAATAAGTTCATTTGTGTCATTGGATGAACATTTAGGTCATTTTCGTCCTCCCTAGGCTTATTCTTGTCCAATTAGGGTTTTTAACCAATCTTGTGCATCCAATAAGTTCATTTGTGTCATTGGATGAACATTTAGGTCATTTTCGTCCTCCCTAGTATTATTCTTGTCCAATTAGGGTTTTTATGCAATCTTGTGCATCCAATAGGTGTGTTTGTGTCATTGGACGAACATTTAGGTCATTTTCGTCCTCCCTAGGCTTATTCTTGTCCAATTAGGGTTTTTAATCAATCTTGTGCATTCAATAAGTTCATTTGTGTCATTGGATGAACATTTAGGTCATTTTCGTCCTCCCTAGGCTTATTCTTGTCCAATTAGGGTTTTTAACCAATCTTGTGCATCCAATAAGTTCATTTGTGTCATTGGATGAACATTTAGGTCATTTTCATCCTCTCTAGGCTTATTCTTGTCCAATTAGGGTTTTTAACCAATCTTGTGCATCCAATAAGTTCATTTGTGTCATTGGATGAACATTTAGGTCATTTTCGTCCTCCCTAGGCTTATTCTTGTCCAATTAGGGTTTTTAACCAATCTTGTGCATCCAATAAGTTCATTTGTGTCATTGGATGAACATTTAGGTCATTTTCGTCCTCCCTATCTTATACTTGTCCAATTAGAGTTTTTATGCAATCTAGTGCATCCAATAGGTGTGTTTGTGTCATTGGAGGAACATTTAGGTCATTTTCGTCTACCCTAGTCTTATTCTTGTCCAATTAGGGTTTTTATGCAATCTTGTGCATCCAATAGGTGTGTTTGTGTCATTGGACGAACATTTAGGTCATTTTCGCCCTCCCTAGGCTTATTCTTGTCCAATTAGGGTTTTTAACCAACCTTGTGCATCCAATAGGTGTGTTTGTGTCATTGGAGGAACATTTAGGTCATTTTCGTCCTCCTTAGTCTTATTCTTGTCCAATTAGGGTTTTTAACCAATCTTGTGCATCCAATAAGTTCATTTGTGTCATTGGATGAACATTTAGGTCATTTTCGTCCTCCCTAGTCTTATTCTTGTCCAATTAGGGTTTTAAGAAATCTTGTGCATCCAATAGGTGTGTTTGTGTCATTGGAGGAACATTTAGGTCATTTTCGTCCTCCCTAGTCTTATTCTTGTCCAATTAGGGTTTTTAACCAATCTTGTGCATACAATAAGTTTATTTGTGTCATTGGAGGAAAATTTAGGTCATTTTCGTCCTCCCTAGTCTTATTCTTGTCCAATTAGGGTTTTTACGCAATTTTGTGCATCCAATAGGTGTGTTTGTGTCATTGGACGAAAATTTAGGTCATTTTCGTCCTCCCTAGGCTTATTCTGGTCCAATTAGGGTTTTTAACCAATCTTGTGCTTCCAATAAGTTCATTTGTGTCATTGGATGAACATTTAGGTCATTTTCGTCCTCCCTAGGCTTATTCTTGTCCAATTAGGGTTTTTAACCAATCTTGTGCATCCAATAAGTTCATTTGTGTCATTGGATGAACATTTAGGTCATTTTCGACCTCCCTATGCTTATTCTTGTCCAATTAGGGTTTTTAACCAATCTTGTGCATCCAATAAGTTCATTTGTGTCATTGGATGAACATTTAGGTCATTTTCGTCCTCCCTAGGCTTATTCTTGTCCAATTAGGGTTTTTAACCAATCTTGTGCATCCAATAAGTTCATTTGTGTCCTTGGATGAACATTTAGGTCATTTTCGTCATCCCTAGTCTTATTCTTGTCCAATTAGGGTTTTAAGCAATCTTGTGCATCCAATATGTGTGTTTTTGTTATTGGATGAACATTTAGGTCATTTTCGTCCTCCCTATGCTTATTCTTGTCCAATTAGGGTTTTTAACCAATCTTGTGCATCCAATAAGTTCATTTGTGTCATTGGATGAACATTTAGGTCATTTTCGTCCTCCCTAGTCTTATTCTTGTCCTATTAGGGTTTTATGCAATCTTTTGCATCCAATAGGTGTGTTTGTGTCATTGGACGAACATTTAGGTCATTTTCGTCCTCCCTAGGCTTATTCTTGTCCAATTAGGGTTTTTAACCAATCTTGTGCATCCAATAAGTTCATTTGTGTCATTGGATGAATATTTAGGTCATTTTCGTCCTCCCTAGGCTTATTCTTGTCCAATTAGGGTTTTCAACCAATCTTGTGCATCCAATAAGTTCATTTGTGTCATTGGATGAACATTTAGGTCATTTTCGTCCTCCCTAGGCTTATTCTTGTCCAATTAGGGTTTTTAACCAATCTTGTGCATCCAATAAGTTCATTTGTGTCATTGGATGAACATTTAGGTCATTTTCGTCCTCCCTAGTCTTATTCTTGTCCAATTAGGGTTTTCATACAATCTTGTGCATCCAATAGGTGTGTTTGTGTCATTGGACGAACATTTAGGTCATTTTCGTCCTCCCTAGGCTTATTCTTGTCCAATTAGGGTTTTTAACCAATCTTGTGCATCCAATAAGTTCATTTGTGTCATTGGATGAACATTTAGGTCATTTTCGTCCTCCCTAGTCTTATTCTTGTCCAATTAGGGTTTTTATGCAATCTTGTGCATCCAGTAGGTGTGTTTGTGTCATTGGACGAACATTTAGGTCATTTTCGTCATCCCTAGGCTTATTCTTGTCCGATTAGGGTTTTTAACCAATCTTGTGCATTCAATAAGTTCATTTGTGTCATTGGATGAACATTTAGGTCATTTTCGTCCTCCCTAGGCTTATTCTTGTCCAATTAGGGTTTTTAACCAATCTTGTGCATCCAATAAGTTCGTTTGTGTCATTGGATGAACATTTAGGTTATTTTCATCCTCCCTAGTCTTATTCTTGTCCAATTAGGGTTTTACGCAATCTTGTGCATCCAATATGTGTGTTTGTGTCATTGGATGAACATTTAGGTCATTTTCGTCCTCCCTATGCTTATTCTTGTCCAATTAGGGTTTTTAACCAATCTTGTGCGTCCAATATGTTCATTTGTGTCATTGGATGAACATTTAGGTCATTTTCGTCCTCCCTAGTCTTATTTTTGTCCAATTAGGGTTTTTATGCAATCTTGTGCATCCAATAGGTGTGTTTGTGTCATTGGACGAACATTTAGGTCATTTTTGTCGTCCCTAGGCTTATTCTTGTCCAATTAGGGTTTTTAACCAACCTTGTGCATCCAATAAGTTCATTTGTGTCATTGGATGAACATTTATGTGATTTTCGTCCTCCCTTTGCTTATTCTTGTCCAATTAGGGTTTTGAGCCTATTTTGTGCATCCAATAAGTTCATTTGTGTCATTGGAGGAACATTTAGGTCATTTTCGTCCTCCCTAGGCTTATTCTTGTCCAATTAGGGTTTTTAACCAATCTTGTGCATCCAATAAGTTCATTTGTGTCATTGGATGAACATTTAGGTCATTTTTGTCCTCCCTAGTCTTATTCTTGTACAATTAGGGTGTTTATGCAATCTTGTGCATCCAATAGGCGTGTTTGTGTCATTGGAGGAACATTTAGGTCATTTTCGTCCTCCCTAGTCTTATTCTTGTCCAATTAGGGTTTTTATGCAATCTTGTGCATCCAATTGGTGTGTTTGTGTCATTGGACAAACATTTAGGTCATTTTCGCCCTCCCTAGGCTTATTCTTGTCCAATTATCGTTTTTAACCAACCTTGTGCATCCAATAAGTTCATTTGTGTCATTGGATGAACATTTAGGTCATTTTCGTCCTCCCTAGGCTTATTCTTGTCCAATTAGGATTTTTAACCAATCTTGTGCATCCAATAAGTTCATTTGTGTCATTGGATGAACATTTAGGTCATTTTCGTCCTCCCTATCTTATACTTGTCCAATTAGAGTTTTTATGCAATCTAGTGCATCCAATAGGTGTGTTTGTGTCATTGGAGGAACATTTAGGTCATTTTCGTCTTCCCTAGTCTTATTCTTGTCCAATTAGGGTTTTTATGCAATCTTGTGCATCCAATAGGTGTGTTTGTGTCATTGGACGAACATTTAGGTCATTTTCGCCCTCCCTAGGCTTATTCTTGTCCAATTAGGGTTTTTAACCAACCTTGTGCTTCCAATAGGTGTGTTTGTGTCATTGGAGGAACATTTAGGTCATTTTCGTCCTCCCTAGTCTTATTCTTGTCCAATTAGGGTTTTTAACCAATCTTGTGCATCCAATAAGTTAATTTGTGTCATTGGATGAACATTTAGGTCATTTTCGTCCTCCCTAGTCTTATTTTTGTCCAATTAGGGTTTTTATGCAATCTTGTGCATCCAATAGGTTTGTTTGTGTCATTGGACGAACATTTAGGACATTTTCGTCCTCCCTAGGCTTATTCTTGTCCAATTAGGGTTTTTAACCAATCTTGTGCATCCAATAGGTGTGTTTGTGTCATTGGATGAACATTTAGGTCATTTTCGTCCTCCCTAGTCTTATTCTTGTCCAATTAGGGTTTTTATGCAATCTTGTGCATCCAATAGGTGTGTTTGTGTCATTGGACAAACATTTAGGTCATTTTCGTCCTCCCTAGGCCTATTCTTGTCCAATTAGGGTTTTTAACCAATCTTGTGCATCCAATAAGTTCATTTGTGTCATTGGATGAACATTTAGGTCATTTTCGTCCTCCCTAGTCTTATTCTTGTCCAATTAGGGTTTTTATGCAATCTTGTGCATCCAATAGGTGTGTTTGTGTCATTGGAGGAACATTTAGGTCATTTTCGTCCTCCCTAGTCTTATTCTTGTCCAATTAGGGTTTTTATGCAATCTTGTGCATCCAATAGGTTCATTTGTGTCATTGCATGAACATTTAGGTCATTTTCGTTCTCCCTAGGCTTATTCTTGTCCAATTAGGGTTTGTAACCAATCTTGTGCATCCAATAAGTTCATTTGTGTCATTGGATGAACATCTAGGTCATTTTCGTCCTCCCTAGTCTTATTCTTGTCCAATTAGGGTTTTTATGCAATCTTGTGCATCCAATAGGTGTGTTTGTGTCATTGGACGAACATTTAGGTCATTTTCGCCCTCCCTAGGCTTATTCTTGACCAATTAGGGTTTTTAACCAACCTTGTGCATCCAATAAGTTCATTTGTGTCATTGGATGAACATTTATGTCATTTTCGTCGTCCCTAGGCTTATTCTTGTCCAATTAGGGTTTTTAACCAATCGTGTGCATCCAATAAGTCGATTTGTGTCATTGGATGAACATTTAAGTCATTTTCGTCTTCCCTAGGCTTATTCTTGTCCAATTAGGGTTTTTAACCAATCTTGTGCATCCAATAGGTGTGTTTGTGTCATTGGATAAACATTTAGGTCATTTTCGTCCTCCCTAGTCTTATTCTTGTCCAATTAGGGTTTTTATGTAATCTTGTGCATTCAATAGGTGTGTTTGTGTCATTGGACGAACATTTCGGTAATTTTCGTCCTCCCTAGGCTTATTCTTGTTCAATTAGGGTTTTTAACCAATCTTGTGCATCCAATAAGTTCATTTGTGTCATTGGATGAACATTTAGTTCATTTTCGTCCTCCCTAGGCTTATTCTTGTTCAATTAGGGTTTTTAACCAATCTTGTGCATCCAATAAGTTCATTTGTGTCATTGGATGAACATTTAGGTCATTTTCGTCCTCCCTAGGCTTATTCTTGTCCAATTAGGGTTTTTAACCAATCTTGTGCATCCAATAAGTTCGTTTGTGTCATTGGATGAACATTTAGGTTATTTTCATCCTCCCTAGTCTTATTCTTGTCCAATTAGGGTTTTAAGCAATCTTGTGCATCCAATATGTGTGTTTGTGTCATTGGATGAACATTTAGGTCATTTTCGTCCTCCCTATGCTTATTCTTGTCCAATTAGGGTTTTTAACCAATCTTGTGCATACAATAAGTTCATTTGTGTCATTGGATGAACATTTAGGTCATTTTCGTCCTCCCTAGTCTTATTCTTGTCCAATTAGGGATTTTATGCAATCTTGTGCATCCAATAGGTGTGTTTGTGTCATTGGACGAACATTTAGGTCATTTCCGTCCTCCCTAGGCTTATTCTTGTGCAATTAGGGTTTTTAACCAATCTTGTGCATCCAATAGGTGTGTTTGTGTCATTGGACGAAATTTTAGGTCATTTTCGTCCTCCCTAGGCTTATTCTTGTCCAATTAGGGTTTTTAACCAATCTTGTGCATCCAATAAGTTCATTTGTGTCATTCGATGATCATTTAGGTCATTTTCGTCCTCCCTAGTCTTATTCTTGTCCAATTAGGGTTTTAAGCAATCTTGTGCATCCAATATGTGTGTTTGTGTCATTGGATGAACATTTAGGTAATTTTCGTCCTCCCTATGCTTATTCTTGTCCAATTAGGGTTTTTAACAAATCTTGTGCATACAATAAGTTCATTTGTGTCATTGGATGAACATTTAAGTCACTTTCGTCCTCCCTAGTCTTATTCTTGTCCAATTAGGGTTTTTATGCAATCTTGTGCATCCAATAGGTGTGTTTGTGTCATTGGAGGAACATTTAGGTCATTTTCGTCCTCCCTAGTCTTATTCTTGTCCAATTAGGGTTTTTATGCAATCTTGTGCATCCAATAGGTGTGTTTGTGTCATTGGACGAACTTTTAGGTCATTTACGTCCTCCCTAGGCTTATTCTTGGCCAATTAGGGTTTTTAACCAATCTTGTGCATCCAATAAGTTCATTTGTGTCATTGGATGAACATTTAGGTCATTTTCGTCCTCCCAAGTCTTATTCCTGTCCAATTAGGGTTTTTATGCAATCTTGTGCATCCAATAGGTGTGTTTGTGTCATTGGAGGAACATTTAGGTCATTTTCGTCCTCCCTAGTCTTATTCTTGTCCAATTAGGGTTTTTATGCAATCTTGTGCATCCAATAGGTGTGTTTGTGTCATTGGACGAACATTTAGGTCATTTTCGTCCTCCCTAGGCATCCAATAAGTTCATTTGTGTCATTGGATGAACATTTAGGTCATATTCGTCCTCCCTAGTCTTATTCTTGTCCAATTAGGGTTTTTATGCAATCTTGTGCATCCAATAGGTGTGTTTGTGTCATTGGACGAACATTTAGGTCATTTTCGTCCTCCCTAGGCTTATTCTTGTCTGATTAGGGTTTTTAACCAATTTTGTGCATTCAATAAGTTCATTTGTGTCATTGGATGAACATTTAGGTAATTTTCGTCCTCCCTAGTCTTATTCTTGTCCAATTAGGGTTTTTATGCAATCTTGTGCATCCAATAGGTGTGTTTGTGTCATTGGAGGAACATTTAGGTCATTTTCGTCCTCCCTATGCTTATTCTTGTCCAATTAGGGTTTTTAACCAATCTTGTGCATCCAATAAGTTCATTTGTGTCATTGGATGAACATTTAGGTCATTTTCGTCATCCCTAGGCTTATTCTTGTCCAATTAGGGTTTTTATGCAATCTTGTGCATCCAATAGGTGTGTTTGTGTCATTGGACGAACATTTAGGTCATTTTCGTCCTCCCTAGGCTTATTCTTGTCCAATTAGGATTTTTATGCAATCCTTTGCATCCAATAGGTGTGTTTGTGTCATTGGACGAACATTTAGGTCATTTTCGTCCTCCCTAGGCTTATTTTTGTCCAATTAGGGTTTTTAACCAACCTTGTGCATCCAATAAAGTTCATTTGTGTCATTGGTTGAACATTTAGGTCATTTTCGTCCTCCCTAGGCTTATTCTTGTCCAATTAGGGTTTTTAACCAATCTTGTGCATCCAATAAGTTCATTTGTGTCATTGGATGAACATTTAGGTCATTTTCGTCCTCCCTAGTCTTATTCTTGTCCAATTAGGGTTTTTATGCAATCTTGTGCATCTAATAGGTGTGTTTGTGTCAATGGAGGAACATTTAGGTCATTTTCGTCCTCCCTAGTCTTATTCTTGTCCAATTAGGGTTTTTATGCAATCTTGTGCATCCAATAGGTGTGTTTGTGTCATTGGACGAACATTTAGGTCATTTTCATCCTCCCTAAACTTATTATTGTCCAATTAGGGTTTTTAACCAATCTTGTGCATCCAATAAGTTCATTTGTGTCATTGGATGAACATTTAGGTCATTTTCGTCCTCCCTAGTCTTATTCTTGTCCAATTAGGGTTTTTATGCAATCTTGTGCATCCAATAGGTGTGTTTGTGTCATTGGAGGAACATTTACGTCATTTTCGTCCTCCCTAGTCTTATTCTTGTCCAATTAGGGTTTTTATGCAATCTTGTGCATCCAATAGGTGTGTTTGTGTCATTGGACGAACATTTAGGTCATTTTCATCCTCCCTAGGCTTATTCTTGTCCAATTAGGGTTTTTAACCAATCTTGTGCATCCAATAAGTTCATTTGTGTCATTGGATGAACATTTAGGTCATTTTCGTCCTCCCTAGTCTTATTCTTGTCCAATTAGGGTTTTTATGCAATCTTGTGCATCCAATAGGTGTGTTTGTGTCATTGGAGAAACATTTAGGTCAGGGTTTTTTTTGCAATCTTGTACATCCAATAGGTGTGTTTGTGTCATTGGACGAACATTTAGGTCATTTTCGTCCTCCCTAGGCTTATTCTTGTCCAATTAGGGTTTTTAACCAATCTTGTGCATCCAATAAGTTCATTTGTGTCATTGGATGAACATTTAGGTCATTTTCGTCCTCCCTAGTCTTATTCTTGTCCAATTAGGGTTTTTAACCAACCTTGTGCATCCAATAAGTTCATTTGTGTCATTGGTGGAACGTTTAGGTCATTTACGTCCTCCCTAGTCTTATTCTTGTCCAATTAGGGTTTTTATGCAATCTTGTGCATCCAATAGGTGTGTTTGTGTCATTGGAGGAACATTTAGGTCATTTTCGTCCTCCCTAGTCTTATTCTTGTCCAATTAGGGTTTTTATGCAATCTTGTGCATCCAATAGGTGTGTTTGTGTCATTGGACGAACATTTAGGTCATTTTCGTCCTCCCTAGGCTTATTCTTGTCCAATTAGGGTTTTTAACCAATCTTGTGCATCCAATAAGTTCATTTGTGTCATTGGATGAACATTTAGGTAATTTTCGTCGTCCTTAGTCTTATTCTTGTCGAATTAGGTTTTTATGCAATCTTGTGCATCCAATAGGTGTGTTTGTGTCATTGGAGGAACATTTAGGTCATTTTCGTCCTCCCTAGTCTTATTCTTGTCCAATTAGGGTTTTTATGCAATCTTGTGCATCCAATAGGTGTGTTTGTGTCATTGGACGCACATTTAGGTCATTTTCGTCCTCCCTAGGCTTATTCTTGTCCAATTAGGGTTTTTAACCAATCTTGTGCATCCAATAAGTTCATTTGTGTCATTGGATGAACATTTAGGTCATTTTCGTCCTCCCTATCTTATACTTGTCCAATTAGAGTTTTTATGCAATCTAGTGCATCCAATAGGTGTGTTTGTGTCATTGGAGGAACATTTAGGTCATTTTCGTCTTCCCTAGTCTTATTCTTGTCCAATTAGGGTTTTTATGCAATCTTGTGCATCCAATTGGTGTGTTTGTGTCATTAGACGAACATTTAGGTCATTTTCGCCCTCCCTAGGCTTATTCTTGTCCAATTATCGTTTTTAACCAACCTTGTGCATCCAATAAGTTCATTTGTGTCATTGGATGAACATTTAGGTCATTTTCGTCCTCCCTAGGCTTATTCTTGTCCAATTAGGGTTTTTAACCAATCTTGTGCATCCAATAAGTTCATTTGTGTCATTGGATGAACATTTAGGTCATCTTCGTCCTCCCTAGGCTTATTCTTGTCCAATTAGGGTTTTCAACCAATCTTGTGCATCCAATAAGTTCATTTGTGTCATTGGATGAACATTTAGGTCATTTTCGTCCTCCCTAGGCTTATTCTTGTCCAATTAGGGTTTTTAACCAATCTTGTGCATCCAATAAGTTCATTTGTGTCATTGGATGAACATTTAGGTCATTTTCGTCCTCCCTAGGCTTATTCTTGTCCAATTAGCGTTTTTAACCAATCTTGTTCATCCAATAGGTGTGTTTGTGTCATTGGATGAACATTTAGGTCAGTTTCGTCCTCCCTAGGCTTATTCTTGTCCAATTAGGGTTTCTTACGAATCTTGTGCATCCAATAGGTGTATTTGTGTCATTGGATGGACATTTAGGTCATTTTCGTCCTCCCTAGGCTTATTCTTGTCCAATTAGGGTTTTTAACCAATCTTGTGCATCCAATAAGTTCATTTGTGTTATTGGATGAACATTTAGGTCATTTTCGTCCTCCCTAGGCTTATTCTTGTCCAATTAGGGTTTTTAACCAATCTTTTGCATCCAATAAGTTCATTTGTGTCATTCGATGAACATTTAGGTCATTTTCGTCCTCCATAGGCTTATTCTTGCCCAATTAGGGTTTTTAACCAATCTTGTGCATCCAATAAGTTCATTTGTGTCATTGGATGAACATTTAGGTCATTTTCGTCCTCCCTAGGCTTATTCTTGTCCAATTAGGGTTTTTAACCAATCTTGTGCATCCAATAAGTTCATTTGTGTCATTGGATGAACATTTAGGTCATTTTCGTCCTCCCTAGTCTTATTCTTGTCCAATTAGGGTTTTAAGCAATCTTGTGCATCCAATATGTGGGTTTGTGTCATTAGATGAACGTTTAGGTCATTTTCGTCCTCCCTATGCTTATTCTTGTCCAATTAGGGTTTTTAACCAATCTTGTGCATCCAATAAGTTCATTTGTGTCATTGGATGAACATTTAGGTCATTTTCGTCCTCCCTAGTCTTATTCTTGTCGAATTATGGTTTTTATGCAATCTTGTGCATCCAATAGGTGTGTTTGTGTCATTGGAGGAACATTTAGGTCATTTTCGTCCTCCCTAGTCTTATTCTTGTCCAATTAGGGTTTTTATGCAATCTTGTGCATCCAATAGGTGTGTTTGTGTCATTGGACGAACATTTAGGTCATTTTCGTCCTCCCTAGGCTTATTCTTGTCCAATTAGGGCTTTTATGCAATCCTGTGCATCCAATAGGTGTGTTTGTGTCATTGGACGAACATTTAGGTCATTTTCGTCCTCCCTAGGCTTATTCTTGTCCAATTAGGGTTTTTAACCAACCTTGTGCATCCAATAAGTTCATTTGTGTCATTGGATGAACATTTAGGTCATTTTCGTCCTCCCTAGGCTTATTCTTGTCCAATTATGGTTTTTGACAAACCTTGTGTATCCAATAAGTTCATTTGTGTCATTGGATGAACATTTAGGTCATTTTCGTCCTCCCTAGTCTTATTCTTGTCCAATTAGGGTTTTTATGCAATCTTGTGCATCCAATAGGTGTGTTTGTGTCATTGGAGGAACATTTAGGTCATTTTCGTCCTCCCTAGTCTTATTCTTGTCCAATTAGGGTTTTTATGCAATCTTGTGCATCCAATAGGTGTGTTTGTGTCATTGGACGAACATTTAGGTCATTTTCGTCCTCCCTAGTCTTATTCTTGTCCAATTAGGGTTTTTAACCAACCTTGTGCATCCAATAAGTTCATTTGTGTCATTGGTTGATCATTTAGGTCATTTTCGTCCTCCCTAGGCTTATTCTTGTCCAATTAGGGTTTTTAACCAACCTTGTGTATCCAATAAGTTCATTTGTGTCATTGGTGGAACATTTAGGTCATTTACGTCCTCCCTAGTCTTATTCTTGTCCAATTAGGGTTTTTGTGCAATCTTGTGCATCCAATAGGTGTGTTTGTGTCATTGGAGGAACATTTAGGTCATTTTCGTCCTCCCTAGTCTTATTCTTGTCGAATTAGGGTTTTTATGCAATCTTGTGGATCCAATAGGTGTGTTTGTGTCATTGGAGGAACATTTAGGTCATTTTCGTCCTCCCTAGTCTTATTCTTGTCCAATTAGGGTTTTTATGCAATCTTGTGCATCCAATAGGTGTGTTTGTGTCATTGGACGAACATTTAGGTCATTTTCGTCCTCCCTAGGCTTATTCTTGTCCAATTAGGGTTTTTAACCAATCTTGTGCATCCAATAAGTTCATTTGTGTCATTGGATGAAAATTTAGGTCATTTTCGTCCTCCCTAGTCTTATTCTTGTCCAATTAGGGTTTTAAGCAATCTTGTGCATCCAATATGTGGGTTTGTGTCATTGGACGAACATTTAGGTCATTTTCGTCCTCCCTATGCTTATTCTTGTCCAATTAGGGTTTTTAACCAATCTTGTGCATCCAATAAGTTCATTTGTGTCATTGGATGAACATTTAGGTCATTTTCGTCCTCCCTAGTCTTATTCTTGTCCAATTAGGGTTTTTATGCAATCTTGTGCATCCAATAGGTGTGTTTGTGTCATTGGACGAACATTTAGGTCATTTTCATCCTCCCTAAGCTTATTCTTGTCCGATTAGGGTTTTTAACCAATGTTGTGCATTCAATTAGTTCATTTGTGTCATTGGATGAACATTTAGGTCATTTTCGTCCTCCCTAGTCTTATTCTTGTCCAATTAGGGTTTTAAGCAATCTTGTGCATCCAATATGTGGGTTTGTGTCATTGGATGAACATTTAGGTCATTTTCGTCCTCCCTATGCTTATTCTTGTCCAATTAGGGTTTTTAACCAATCTTGTGCATCTAAAAAGTTCATTTGTGTCATTGGATGAACATTTAGGTCATTTTCGTCCTCCCTAGTCTTATTCTTGTCCAATTAGGGTTTTTATGCAATCTTGTGCATCCAATTGGTGTGTTTGTGTCATTGGACGAACATTTAGGTCATTTTCGAACTCCCTAGGCTTATTCTTGTCCAGTTAGGGTTTTTAACCAATCTTGTGCATCCAATAAGTTCATTTGTGTCATTGGATGAACATTTAGGTCATTTTCGTCCTCCCTAGGCTTATTCTTGTCCAATTAGGGTTTTTAACCAATCTTGTGCATCCAATAAGTTCATTTGTGTCATTGGATGAACATTTAGGTCATTTTCGTCCTCCCTAGGCTTATTCTTGTCCAATTAGGGTTTTTAACCAATCTTGTGCATCCAATAAGTTCATTTGTGTCATTGGATGAACATTTGGGTCATTTTCGTCCTCCCTAGTCTTATTCTTGTCGAATTAGGGTTTTTATGCAATCTTGTGCATCCAATAGGTGTGTTTGTGTCATTGGAGGAACATTTAGGTCATTTTCGTCCTCCCTAGTTTTATTCTTATCCAATTAGGGTTTTTATGCAATCTTGTGCATCCAATAGGAGTGTTTGTGTCATTGGACGAACATTTAGGTCATTTTCGTCCTCCCTAGTCTTATTCTTGTCCAATTAGGATTTTTATGCAATCTTGTGCATCCAATAGGTGTGTTTGTGTCATTGGAGGAACATTTAGGTCATTTTCGTCCTCCCTAGTCTTATTCTTGTCCAATTAGGGTTTTTATGCAATCTTGTGCATCCAATAGGTGTGTTTGTGTCATTGGAAGAACATTTAGGTCATTTTCGTCCTCCATAGGCTTATTCTTGTCCAATTAGGGTTTTTAACCAATCTTGTGCATCCAATAAGATCATTTGTGTCATTGGAGGAACATTTAGGTCATTTTCGTCCTCCCTAGTCTTATTCTTGTCCAATTAGGGTTTTTATGCAATCTTGTGCATCCAATAGGTGTGTTTGTGTCATTGGAGGAACATTTAGGTTATTTTCGTCCTCCCTAGTATTATTCTTGTCCAATTAGGGTTTTTATGCAATCTTGTGCATCCAATAGGTGTGTTTGTGTCATTGGAGGAACATTTAGGTCATTTTCGTCCTCCCTAGTCTTATTCTTGTCGAATTAGGGTTTTATGCAATCTTGTGCATCCAATAGGTGTGTTTGTGTCATTGGAGGAACATTTAGGTCATTTTCGTCCTCCCTATGCTTATTCTTGTCCAATTAGGGTTTTTAACCAATCTTGTGCATCCAATAAGTTCATTTGTGTCATTGGATGAACATTTAGGTCATTTTCGTCCTCCCTAGTCTTATTCTTGTCCAATTAGGGTTTTTATGCAATCTTGTGCATCCAATAGGTGTGTTTGTGTCATTGGAGGAACATTTAGGTCTTTTTCGTCCTCCATAGTCTTATTCTTGTCCAATTAGGGTTTTAACCAATCTTGTGCATCCAATATGTGGGTTTGTGTCATTGGATGAACATTTAGGTCATTTTCGTCCTCCCTATGCTTATTCTTGTCCAATTAGGGTTTTTAACCAATCTTGTGCATCCAATAAGTTCATTTGTGTCATTGGATGAACATTTAGGTCATTTTCGTCCTCCCTAGGCTTATTCTTGTCCAATTAGGGTTTTTAACCAATCTTGTGCATCCAATAAGTTCATTTGTGTCATTGGATGAACATTTAGGTCATTTTCGTCCTCCCTAGTCTTATACTCGTCCAATTAGGGTTTTTATGCAATCTAGTGCATCCAATAGGTGTGTTTGTGTCATTGGAGGAACATTTAGGTCATTTTCGTCTTCCCTAGTCTTATTCTTGTCCAATTAGGGTTTTTATGCAATCTTGTGCATCCAATAGGCGTGTTTGTGTCATTGGAGGAACATTTAGGTCATTTTCGTCCTCCCTAGTCTTATTCTTGTCCAATTAGGTATTTTATGCAATCTTGTGCATCCAATAGGTGTGTTTGTGTCATTGGAGGAACGTTTAGGTCATTTTCGTCCTCCCTAGTCTTATTCTTGTCCAATTAGGGTTTTTATGCAATCTTGTGCATCCAATAGGTGTGTTTGTGTCATTGGACGAACATTTAGGTCATTTTCGTTCTCCCTAGGCTTATTCTTGTCCAGTTAGGATTTTTAACCAATCTTGTGTATCCAATAATTGTTTATTTGTGTCATTGGATGAACTTTTAGGTCATTTTCGTCCTCCCTAAGCTTATTCTTGTCCAATTAGGGTTTTTAACCAATCTTGTGCATCCAATAGGCGTGTTTGTGTCATTGGAGGAACATTCAGGTCATTTTCGTCCTCCCTAGTCTTATTCTTGTCCAATTAGGTATTTTATGCAATCTTGTGCATCCAATAGGTGTGTTTGTGTCATTGGAGGAACGTTTAGGTCATTTTCGTCCTCCCTAGTCTTATTCTTGTCCAATTAGGGTTTTTATGCAATCTTGTGCATCCAATAGGTGTGTTTGTGTCATTGGACGAACATTTATGTCATTTTCGTCCTCCCTAGGCTTATTCTTGTCCAATTAGGGTTTTTAACCAATCGTGTGCATCCAATAAGTTGATTTGTGTCATTGGATGAACAGTTAGGTCATTTTCGTCATCCCTAGGCTTATTCTTGTCCAATTAGGGTTTTTAACCTATCTTGTGCATCCAATAAGTTCATTTGTGTCATTGGATGAACATTTAGGTCATTTTCGTCCTCCCTAGGCTTATTCTTGTCCAATTATGGTTTTTAACCAATCTTGTGCATCCAATAAGTTCATTTGTGTCATTGGATGAACATTTAGGTCATTTTCGTCCTCCTTATCTTATACTTGTCCAATTAGAGTTTTTATGCAATCTAGTGCATCCAATAGGTGTGTTTGTGTCATTGGAAGAACATTTAGGTCATTTTCGTCTTCCCTAGTCTTATTCTTGTCCAATTAGGGTTTTTATGCAATCTTGTGCATCCAATAGGTGTGTTTGTGTCATTGGACGAACATTTAGGTCATTTTCGCCCTCCCTAGGCTTATTCTTGTCCAATTAGGGTTTTTAACCAACCTTGTGCATCCAATAGGTGTGTTTGTGTCATTGGAGGAACATTTAGGTCATTTTCGTCCTCCCTAGTCTTATTCTTGTCCAATTAGGGTTTTTAACCAATCTTGTGCATCCAATAAGTTCATTTGTGTCATTGGATGAACATTTATGTCATTTTCGTCCTCCCTAGTCTTATTTTTGTCCAATTAGGGTATTTATTCAATCTTGTGCATCCAATAGGTTTGTTTGTGTCATTGGACGAACATTTAGGTCATTTTCGTCCTCCCTAGGCTTATTCTTGTCCAATTAGGGTTTTTAACCAATCTTGTGCATCCAATAGGTGTGTTTGTGTCATTGGAGGAACATTTAGGTCATTTTCGTCCTCCCTATGCTTATTCTTGTCCAATTAGGGTTTTTAACCAATCTTGTGCATCCAATAAGTTCATTTGTGTCATTGGATGAACATTTAGGTCATTTTCGTCCTCCCTATGCTTATTCTTGTCCAATTAGGGTTTTTAACCAATCTTGTGCGTCCAATATGTTCATTTGTGTCATTGGATGAACATTTAGGTCATTTTCGTCCTCCCTAGTCTTATTTTTGTCCAATTAGGGTTTTTATGCAATCTTGTGCATCCAATAGGTGTGTTTGTGTCATTGGACGAACATTTAGGTCATTTTTGTCGTCCCTAGGCTTATTCTTGTCCAATTAGGGTTTTTAACCAACCTTGTGCATCCAATAAGTTCATTTGTGTCATTGGATGAACATTTATGTGATTTTCGTCCTCCCTTTGCTTATTCTTGTCCAATTAGGGTTTTGAGCCTATTTTGTGCATCCAATAAGTTCATTTGTGTCATTGGAGGAACATTTAGGTCATTTTCGTCCTCCCTAGGCTTATTCTTGTCCAATTAGGGTTTTTAACCAATCTTGTGCATCCAATAAGTTCATTTGTGTCATTGGATAAACATTTAGGTCATTTTCGTCCTCCCTAGTCTTATTCTTGTCCAATTAGGGTTTTTAGCCAACCTTGTGCATCCAATAAGTTCATTTGTGTCATTGGTGGAACATTTAGGTCATTTACGTCCTCCCTAGTCTTATTCTTGTCCAATTAGGGTTTTTATGCAATCTTGTGCATCCAATAGGTGTGTTTGTGTCATTGGAGGAACATTCAGGTCATTTTCGTCCTTCCTAGTCTTATTCTTGTCGAATTAGGGTTTTTATGCAATCTTGTGCATCCAATAGGTGTGTTTGTGTCATTGGAGGAACATTTAGGTCATTTTCGTCCTCCCTAGTCTTATTCTTGTCCAATTAGGGTTTTTATGCAATCTTGTGCATCCAATAGGTGTGTTTGTGTCATTGGACGAACTTTTAGGTCATTTTCGTCCTCCGTAGGCTTATTCTTGTCCAATTAGGGTTTTTAACCAACCTTGTGGATACAATAAGTTCATTTGTGTCATTCGATGAACATTTAGGTCATTTTCGTCCTCCCTAGTCTTATTCTTGTCCAATTAGGGTTTTTATGCAATCTTGTGCATCCAATAGGTGTGTTTGTGTCATTGGAGGAACATTTAGGTCATTTTCGTCCTCCCTAGTCTTATTCTTGTGCAATTAGGGTTTTTAACCAATCTTGTGCATCCAATAAGTTCATTTGTGTCATTGGACGAACATTTAGGTCATTTTCGTCCTCCCTAAGCTTATTCTTGTCCAATTAGGGTTTTTAACCAATCTTGTGCATCCAATAAGTTCATTTGTGTCATTGGATGAACATTTAGGTCATTTTCGTCCTCCCTAGGCTTATTCTTGTCCAATTAGAGTTTTTAACCAATCTTGTGCATTCAATAAGTTAATTTGTGTCATTGGATGAACATTTAGGTCATTTTCATCCTCCCTAGTCTTATTCTTGTCCAATTAGGGTTTTTATGCAATCTTGTGCATCCAATAGGTGTGTTTGTGTCATTGGAGGAACATTTAGGTCATTTTCGTCCTCCCTAGTCTTATTCTTGTCGAATTAGGGTTTTTATGCAATCTTGTTCATCCAATAGGTGTGTTTGTGTCATTGGAGGAACATTTAGGTCATTTTCGTCCTCCCTAGTCTTATTCTTGTCCAATTAGGGTTTTTATGCAATCTTGTGCATCCAATAGGTGTGTTTGTGTCATTGGACGAACATTTAGGTCATTTTCGTCCTCCCTAGGCTTATTCTTGTCCAAGTAGGGTTTTTAACCAATCTTGTGCATCCAATAAGTTCATTTGTGTCATTGGATGAACATTTAGGTCATTTTCGTCCTCCCTAGTCTTATTCTTGTTGAATTAGGGTTTTTATGCAATCTTGTGCATCCAATAGGTGTGTTTGTGTCATTGGAGGAACATTTAGGTCATTTTCGTCCTCCCTAGTCTTATTCTTGTCGAATTAGGGTTTTTATGCAATCTTGTGCATCCAATAGAAGTGTTTGTGTCATTGGAGGAACATTTAGGTCATTTTCGTCCTCCCTAGTCTTATTCTTGTCCAATTAGGGTTTTTATGCAATCTTGTGCATCCAATAGGTGTGTTTGTGTCATTGGACGAACATTTAGGTCATTTTCGTCCTCCCTATGCATATTCTTGTCCAATTAGGGTTTTTAACCAATCTTGTGCATCCAATAAGTTCATTTGTGTCATTGGATGAACATTTAGGTCATTTTCGTCCTCCCTAGTCTTATTCTTGTCCAATTAGGGTTTTTATGCAATCTTGTGCATCCAATAGGTGTGTTTTTGTCATTGGAGGATCATTTAGGTCATTTTCGTCCTTCCTAGTCTTATTCTTGTCGAATTAGGGTTTTTATGCAATCTTGTGCATCCAATAGGTGTGTTTGTGTCATTGGAGGAACATTTAGGTCATTTTCGTCCTCCCTAGTCTTATTCTTGTCCAATTAGGGTTTTTATGCAATCTTGTGCATCCAATAGGTGTGTTTGTGTCATTGGACGAACTTTTAGGTCATTTACGTCCTCCCTAGGCTTATTCTTGGCCAATTAGGGTTTTTAACCAATCTTGTGCATCCAATAAGTTCATTTGTGTCATTGGATAAACATTTAGGTCATTTTCGTCCTCCCAAGTCTTATTCCTGTCCAATTAGGGTTTTTATGCAATCTTGTGCATCCAATAGGTGTGTTTGTGTCATTGGAGGAACATTTAGGTCATTTTCGTCCTCCCTAGTCTTATTCTTGTCCAATTAGGGTTTTTAACCAATCTTGTGCATCCAATAAGTTCATTTGTGTCATTGGATGAACATTTAGGTCATTTTCGTCCTCCCTAGTCTTATTTTTGTCCAATTAGGGTATTTATGCAATCTTGTGCATCCAATAGGTTTGTTTGTGTCATTGGACGAACATTTAGGTCATTTTCGTCTTCCCTAGGCTTATTCTTGTCCAATTAGGGTTTTTAACCAATCTTGTGCATCCAATAGGTGTGTTTGTGTCATTGGAGGAACATTTAGGTCATTTTCGTCCTCCCTATGCTTATTCTTGTCCAATTAGGGTTTTTAACCAATCTTGTGCATCCAATAAGTTCATTTGTGTCATTGGATGAACATTTAGGTCATTTTCGTCCTCCCTAGTCTTATTTTTGTCCAATTGGGGTTTTTATGCAATCTTGTGCATCCAATAGGTTTGTTTGTGTCATTGGACGAACATTTAGGTCATTTTTGTCCTCCCTAGGCTTATTCTTGTCCAATTAGGGTTTTTAACCAATCTTGTGCATCCAATAGGTGTGTTTGTGTCATTGGAGGAACATTTAGGTCATTTTCGTCCTCCCTAGTCTTATTCTTGTCCAATTAGGGTTTTTATGCAATCTTGTGCATCCAATAGGTGTGTTTGTGTCATTGGACGAAATTTTTGGTCATTTTCGTCCTCCCTAGTCTTATTCTTGTCCAATTAGGGTTTTAAGCAATCTTGTGCATCCAATATGTGTGTTTGTGTCATTGGATGAACATTTAGGTAATTTTCGTCCTCCCTATGCTTATTCTTGTCCAATTAGGGTTTTTATCCAATCTTGTGCATACAATAAGTTCATTTGTGTCATTGGATGAACATTTAGGTCATTTCCGTCCTCCCTAGTCTTATTCTTGTCCAATTAGGGTTTTTATGCAATCTTGTGCATCCAATAGGTGTGTTTGTGTCATTGGAGGAACATTTAGGTCATTTTCGTCCTCCCTAGTCTTATTCTTGTCCAATTAGGGTTTTTATGCAATCTTGTGCATCCAATAGGTGTGTTTGTGTCATTGGACGAACATTTAAGTCATTTTCGTCCTCCCTAGGCTTATTTTTGTCCGATTAGGGTTTTTAGGCAATCTTGTGCATCCAATAGGTGTGTTTGTGTCATTGGACGAACATTTAGGTCATTTTCGTCCTCCCTAGGCTTATTCTTGTCCAATTAGGGTTTTTAACCAACCTTGTGCATTCAATAAGTTCATTTGTGTCATTGGTTGAACATTTAGGTCATTTTCGTCCTCCCTAGGCTTATTCTTGTCCAATTAGGGTTTTTAACCAACCTTGTGCATCAAATAAGTTCATTTGTGTCATTGGTGGAACATTTAGGTCATTTACGTCCTCCCTAGTCTTATTCTTGTCGAATTAGGATTTTTATGCAATCTTGTGCATCCAATAGGTGTGTTTGTGTCATTGGAGGAACATTTAGGTCATTTTCGTCCTCCCTAGTCTTATTCTTGTCCAATTAGGGTTTTTAACCAATCTTGTGCATCCAATAAGTTCATTTGTGTCATTGGATGAACATTTAGGTCATTTTCGTCATCCCTAGTCTTATTCTTGTCCAATTAGGGTTTTAAGCAATCTTGTGCATCCAATATGTGTGTTTGTGTCATTGGATGAACATGTAGGTCATTTTCGTCCTCCCTATGCTTATTCTTTTCCAAATAGGGTTTTTAACCAATCTTGTGCATCCAATAAGTTCATTTGTGTCATTGGATGAACATTTAGGTCATTTACGTCCTCCCTAGGCTTATTCTTGTCCAATAAGGGTTTTTAACCAATCTTGTGCATCCAATAAGTTCATTTGTGTCATTGGATGAACATTTAGGTCATTTTCGTCCTCCCTAGGCTTGTTCTTGTCCAATTAGGGTTTTTATGCAATCTTGTGCATCCTATAGGTGTGTTTGTGTCATTGGACGAACATTTAGGTCATTTTCGTCCTCCCTAGTCTTATTCTTGTCCAATTAGGGTTTTAAGCAATCTTGTGCATCCAATATGTGTGTTTGTGTCATTGGATGAACATTTAGGTAATTTTCGAACTCCCTATGCTTATTCTTGTCCAATTAGGATTTTTAACCAATCTTGTGCATACAATAAGTTCATTTGTGTCATTGGACGAACATTTAGGTCATTTTCGTCCTCCCTAGTCTTATTCTTGTCCAATTAGGGTTTTTAACCAATCTTGTGCATCCAATAAGTTCATTTGTGTCATTGGATGAACATTTAGGTCATTTTCGTCCTCCCTAGTCTTATTCTTGTCCAATTAGGGTTTTTATGCAATCTTGTGCATCCAATAGGTGTGTTTGTGTCATTGGAGGAACATTTAGGTCATTTTCGTCCTCCCTAGTCTTATTCTTGTCCGATTAGGGTTTTTATGCAATCTTGTGCATCCAATAGGTGTGTTTGTGTCATTGGACGAACATTTAGGTCATTTTCGTCCTCCCTAGTCTTATTCTTGTCCAATTAGGGTTTTAAGCAATCTTGTGCATCCAATATGTGTGTTTGTGTCATTGGATGAACATTTAGGTAATTTTCGAACTCCCTATGCTTATTCTTGTCCAATTAGGGTTTTTAACCAATCTTGTGCATACAATAAGTTCATTTGTGTCATTGGACGAACATTTAGGTCATTTTCGTCCTCCCTAGTCTTATTCTTGTCCAATTAGGGTTTTTAACCAATCTTGTGCATCCAATAAGTTCATTTGTGTCATTGGATGAACATTTAGGTCATTTTCGTCCTCCCTAGTCTTATTCTTGTCCAATTAGGGTTTTTATGCAATCTTGTGCATCCAATAGGTGTGTTTGTGTCATTGGACGAACATTTAGGTTATTTTCGTCCTCCCTAGGCTTATTCTTGTCCAATTAGGGTTTTTAACCAATCTTGTGCATCCAATAGGTGTGTTTGTGTCATTGGAGGAACATTTAGGTCATTTTCGTCCTCCCTAGTCTTATTCTTGTCCAATTAGGGTTTTTATGCAATCTTGTGCATCCAATAAGTTGATTTGTGTCATTGGATGAACAGTTAGGTCATTTTCGTCCTCCCTAGGCTTATCCTTGTCCAATTAGGGTTTTTAACCTATCTTGTGCATCCAATAAGTTCATTTGTGTCATTGGATGAACATTTAGGTCATTTTCGTCCTCCCTAGGCTTATTCTTGTCCAATTATGGTTTTTAACCAATCTTGTGCATCCAATAAGTTCATTTGTGTCATTGGATGAACATTTAGGTCATTTTCGTCCTCCCTATCTTATACTTGTCCAATTAGAGTTTTTATGCAATCTAGTGCATCCAATAGGTGAGTTTGTGTCATTGGAAGAACATTTAGGTCATTTTCGTCTTCCCTAGTCTTATTCTTGTCCAATTAGGGTTTTTATGCAATCTTGTGCATCCAATAGGTGTGTTTGTGTCATTGGACGAACATTTAGGTCATTTTCGCCCTCCCTAGGCTTATTCTTGTCCAATTATGGTTTTTAACCAACCTTGTGCATCCAATAGGTGTGTTTGTGTCATTGGAGGAACATTTAGGTCATTTTCGTCCTCCCTAGTCTTATTCTTGTCCAATTAGGGTTTTTAACCAATCTTGTGCATCCAATAAGTTCATTTGTGTCATTGGATGAACATTTAGGTCATTTTCGTCCTCCCTAGTCTTATTTTTGTCCAATTAGGGTATTTATGCAATCTTGTGCATCCAATAGGTTTGTTTGTGTCATTGGACGAACATTTAGGTCATTTTCGTCCTCCCTAGGCTTATTCTTGTCCAATTAGGGTTTTTAACCAATCTTGTGCATCCAATAGGTGTGTTTGTGTCATTGGAGGAACATTTAGGTCATTTTCGTCCTAACTATGCTTATTCTTGTCCAATTAGGGTTTTTAACCAATCTTGTGCATCCAATAAGTTCATTTGTGTCAGTGGATGAACATTTAGGTCATTTTCGTCCTCCCTAGTCTTATTTTTGTCCAATTGGGGTTTTTATGCAATCTTGTGCATCCAATAGGTTTGTTTGTGTCATTGGACGAACATTTAGGTCATTTTTGTCCTCCCTAGGCTTATTCTTGTCCAATTAGGGTTTTTAACCAATCTTGTGCATCCAATAGGTGTGTTTGTGTCATTGGAGGAACATTTAGGTCATTTTCGTCCTCCCTAGTCTTATTCTTGTCCAATTAGGGTTTTTATGCAATCTTGTGCATCCAATAGGTGTGTTTGTGTCATTGGACGAACATTTAGGTCATTTTCGTTCTCCCTAGGCTTATTCTTGTCCAGTTAGGATTTTTAACCAATCTTGTGTATCCAATAATTGTTCATTTGTGTCATTGGATGAACTTTTAGGTCATTTTCGTCCTCCCTAAGTTTATTCTTGTCCAATTAGGGTTTTTAACCAATCTTGTGCATCCAATAGGCGTGTTTGTGTCATTGGAGGAACATTTAGGTCATTTTCGTCCTCCCTAGTCTTATTCTTGTCCAATTAGGTATTTTATGCAATCTTGTGCATCCAATAGGTGTGTTTGTGTCATTGGAGGAACGTTTAGGTCATTTTCGTCCTCCCTAGTCTTATTCTTGTCCAATTAGGGTTTTTATGCAATCTTGTGCATCCAATAGGTGTGTTTGTGTCATTGGACGAACATTTAGGTCATTTTCGTCCTCCCTAGGCTAATTCTTGTCCAATTAGGGTTTTTAACCAATCTTGTGCATCCAATTGTTGTGTTTGTGTCATTGGAGGAACATTTAGGTCCTTTTCGTCCTCCCTAGTCTTATTCTTGTCCAATTAGGGTTTTTATGCAATCTTGTGCATCCAATAGGTGTGTTTGTGTCATTGGACGAACATTTAGGTCATTTTCGTCCTCCCTAGGCTTATTCTTGTCCAATTAGGGTTTTTAACCAACCTTGTGCATCCAATAAGTTCATTTGTGTCATTGGTTGAACATTTAGGTCAATTTCGTCCTCCCTAGGCTTATTCTGGTCCAATTAGGGTTTTTAACCAACCTTGTGTATCCAATAAGTTCATTTGTGTCATTGGTGGAACATTTAGGTCATTTAAGTCCTCCCTAGTCTTATTCTTGTCGAATTAGGGTTTTTATGCAATCTTGTGCATCCAATAGGTGTGTTTGTGTCATTGGAGGAACATTTAGGTCAATTTCGTCCTCCCTAGTCTTATTCTTGTCCAATTAGGGTTTTTATGCAATCTTGTGCATCCAATAGGTGTGTTTGTGTCATTGGACGAACATTTAGGTCATTTTCGTCCTCCCTAGGCTTATTCTTGTCCAATTAGGGTTTTTATGCAATGTTGAGCATCCAATAGGTGTGTTTGTGTCATTGGACGAACATTTAGGTCATTTTCGTCCTCCCTAGGCTTATTCTTGTCCAATTAGGGTTTTTAACCAATCTTGTGCATCCAATAAGTTCATTTGTGTCATTGGATGAACATTTAGGTCATTTTCGTCCTCCCTAAGGTTATTCTTTTCCAATTAGGGTTTTTAACCAACCTTGTGCATCCAATAAGTTCATTTGTGTCATTGGTGGAACATTTAGGTAATTTACGTCCTCCCTAGTCTTATTCTTGTCCAATTAGGGTTTTTATGCAATCTTGTGCATCCAATAGGTGTGTTTGTGTCATTGGACGAACATTTAGGTCATTTTCGTCCTCCCTAGGCTTATTCTTGTCCAATTAGGGCTTTTATGCAATCCTGTGCATCCAATAGGTGTGTTTGTGTCATTGGACGAACATTTAGGTCATTTTCGTCCTCCCTAGGCTTATTCTTGTCCAATTAGGGTTTTTAACCAACCTTGTGCATCCAATAAGTTCATTTGTGTCATTGGTTGAACATTTAGGTCATTTCCGTCCTCCCTAGTCTTATTATTGTCCAATTAGGGTTTTAAGCAATCTTGTGCATCCAATATGTGTGTTTGTGTCATTGGATGAACATTTAGGTTATTTTCGTCCTCCCTAGTTTTATTCTTGTCCAACTAGGGTTTTTAGGCAATCTTGTGCATCCAATAGGTGTGTTTGTGTCATTGGAGGAACATTTAGGTCATTTTCGTCCTCCCTAGTCTTATTCTTGTCCAATTAGGGTTTTTATGCAATCTTGTGCATCCAATAGGTGTGTTTGTGTCATTGGACGAACATTTAGGTCATTTTCGTCCTCCCTAGGCTTATTCTTGTCCAATTAGGGTTTTAAGCAATCTTGTGCATCCAATATGTGGGTTTGTGTCATTGGATGAACGTTTAGGTCATTTTCGTCCTCCCTATGCTTATTCTTGTCCAATTAGGGTTTTTAACCAATCTTGTGCATCCAATAAGTTCATTTGTGTCATTGGATGAACATTTAGGTCATATTCATCCTCCCTAGTCTTATTCTTGTCCAATTAGGGTTTTTATGCAATCTTGTGCATCCAATAGGTGTGTTTGTGTCATTGGACGAACATTTAGGTCATTTTCGTCCTCCCTAGGCTTATTCTTGTCCAATTAGGGTTTTTAACCAATCTTGTGCATCCAATAAGTTCATTTGTGTCATTGGATGAACATTTAGGTCATTTTCGTCCTCCCTAGTCTTATTCTTGTCCAATTAGGGTTTTTAACCAACCTTGTGCATCCAATAAGTTCATTTGTGTCATTGGTGGAACGTTTAGGTCATTTACGTCCTCCCTAGTCTTATTCTTGTCCAATTAGGGTTTTTATGCAATCTTGTGCATCCAATAGGTGTGTTTGTGTCATTGGAGGAACATTTAGGTCATTTTCGTCCTCCCTAGTCTTATTCTTGTCCAATTAGGGTTTTTATGCAATCTTGTGCATCCAATAGGTGTGTTTGTGTCATTGGACGAACATTTAGGTCATTTTCGTCCTCCCTAGGCTTATTCTTGTCCAATTAGGGTTTTTAACCAATCTTGTGCATCCAATAAGTTCATTTGTGTCATTGGATGAACATTTAGGTAATTTTCGTCGTCCTTAGTCTTATTCTTGTCGAATTAGGTTTTTATGCAATCTTGTGCATCCAATAGGTGTGTTTGTGTCATTGGAGGAACATTTAGGTCATTTTCGTCCTCCCTAGTCTTATTCTTGTCCAATTAGGGTTTTTATGCAATCTTGTGCATCCAATAGGTGTGTTTGTGTCATTGGACGAACATTTAGGTCATTTTCGTCCTCCCTAGGCTTATTCTTGTCCAATTAGGGTTTTTAAACAATCTTGTGCATCCAATAAGTTCATTTATGTCATTGGATGAACATTTAGTTCATTTTCGTCCTCCCTAGTCTTATTCTTGTCCAATTAGGGTTTTTATGCAATCTTGTGCATCCAATAGGTGTGTTTGTGTCATTGGAGGAATATTTAGGTCATTTTCGTCCTCCCTAGTCTTATTCTTGTCCAATTAGGGTTTTTATGCAATCTTGTGCATCCAATAGGTGTGTTTGTGTCATTGGACGAACATTTAGGTCATTTTCGTCCTCCCTAGGCTTATTCTTGTCCAATTAGGGTTTTTAACCAATCGTGTGCATCCAATAAGTTGATTTGTGTCATTGGATGAACAGTTAGGTCATTTTCGTCCTCCCTAGGCTTATTCTTGTCCAATTAGGGTTTTTAACCTATCTTGTGCATCCAATAAGTTCATTTGTGTCATTGGATGAACATTTAGGTCATTTTCGTCCTCCCTAGGCTTATTCTTGTCCAATTATGATTTTTAACCAATCTTGTGCATCCAATAAGTTCATTTGTGTCATTGGATGAACATTTAGGTCATTTTCGTCCTCCCTATCTTATACTTGTCCAATTAGAGTTTTTATGCAATCTAGTGCATCCAATAGGTGTGTTTGTGTCATTGGAAGAACATTTAGGTCATTTTCGTCTTCCCTAGTCTTATTCTTGTCCAATTAGGGTTTTTATGCAATCTTGTGCATCCAATAGGTGTGTTTGTGTCATTGGACGAACATTTAGGTCATTTTCGCCCTCCCTAGGCTTATTCTTGTCCAATTAGGGTTTTTAACCAACCTTGTGCATCCAATAGGTGTGTTTGTGTCATTGGAGGAACATTTAGGTCATTTTCGTCCTCCCTAGGCTTATTCTTGTCCAATTAGGGTTTTTAACCAATCTTGTGCATCCAATAAGTTCATTTGTGTCATTGGATGAACATTTAGGTCATTTTCGTCCTCCCTAGGCTTATTCTTGTCCAATTAGGGTTTTTAACCAATCTTGTGCATCCAATAAGTTCATTTGTGTTATTGGATGAACATTTATGTCATTTTCGTCCTCCCTAGTCTTATTCTTGTCCAAATAGGGTTTTTATGCAATCTTGTGCATCCAATAGGTGTGTTTGTGTCATTGGACGAACATTTAGGTCATTTTCGTCCTCCCTAGGCTTATTCTTGTCCAATTAGGGTTTTTAACCAATCTTGTGCATCCAATAGGTGTTTTTGTGTCATTGGAGGAACATTTAGGTCATTTTCGTCCTCCCTAGTCTTATTCTTGTCCAATTAGGGTTTTTATGCAATCTTGTGCATCCAATAGGTGTGTTTGTGTCATTGGACGAACATTTAGGTCATTTTCGTCCTCCCTAGGCTTATTCTTGTCCAATTAAGGTTTTTAACCAACCTTATGCATCCAATAAGTTCATTTGTGTCATTGGTGGAACATTTAGGTCATTTACGTCCTCCCTAGTCTTATTCTTGTCCAATTAGGGTTTTTATGCAATCTTGTGCATCCAATAGGTGTGTTTGTGTCATTGGAGGAACATTTAGGTCATTTTCGTCCTCCCTAGTCTTATTCTTGTCCAATTAGGGTTTTTATCCAATCTTGTGCATCCAATAGGTGTGTTTGTGTCATTGGACGAACATTTAGGTCATTTTCGTCCTCCCAAGTCTTATTCTTGTCCGATTAGGGTTTTTATGCAATCTTGTGCATCCAATAAGTTCATTTGTGTCATTGGATGATCATTTAGGTCATTTTCGTCCTCCTTAGTCTTATTCTTGTCGTATTAGGGTTTTTATGCAATCTTGTGCATCCAATAGGTGTGTTTGTGTAATTGGAGGAACATTTAGGTCATTTTCGTCCTCCCTAGTCTTATTCTTGTCTAATTAGGGTTTTTATGCAATCTTGTGCATCCAATAGGTGTGTTTGTGTCATTGGAGGAACATTTAGGTCATTTTCGTCCTCCCTAGTCTTATTCTTGTCCAATTAGGGCTTTTAACCAATCTTGTGCATCCAATAAGTTCATTTGTGTCATTGAACGAACATTTAGGTCATTTTCGTCCTCCCTAGTCTTATTCTTGTCCAATTAGGGTTTTTATGCAATCTTGTGCATCCAATAGGTGTGTTTGTGTCATTGGACGAACATTTAGGTCATTTTCGTCCTCCCTAGGCTTATTCTTGTCCAATTAGGGTTTTTAACCAATCTTGTGCATCCAATAAGTTCATTTGTGTCATTGGATGCACATTTAGGTCATTTTCGTCCTCCCTAGTCTTATTCTTGTCCAATTAGGGTTTTTATGCAATCTTGTGCATCCAATAGGTGTGTTTGTGTCATTGGACGAACATTTAGGTCATTTTCGTCCTCCCTAGGCTTATTCTTGTCCAATTTGGGTTTTTAACCAATCTTGTGCATCCAAAAAGTTCATTTGTGTCATTGGATGAACATTTAGGTCATTTTCGTCCTCCCTAGTCTTATTCTTGTCCAATTAGGGTTTTAAGCAATCTTGTGCATCCAATATGTGGGTTTGTGTCATTGGACGAACATTTAGGTCATTTTCGTCCTCCCTATGCTTATTCTTGTCCAATTAGGGTTTTTAACCAATCTTGTGCAACCAATAAGTTCATTTTTGTCATTGGATGAACATTTAGGTCATTTTCGTCCTCCCTAGTCTTATTCTTGTCCAATTAGGGTTTTTATGCAATCTTGTGCATCCAATAGGTGTGTTTGTGTCATTGGACGAACATTTAGGTCATTTTCGTCCTCCCTAGGCTTATTCTTGTCCAATTTGGGTTTTTAACCAACCTTGTGTATCCAAGAAGTTCATTTGTGTCATTGGTGGAACATTTAGGTCATTTACGTCCTCCCTAGTCTTATTCTTGTCCAATTAGGGTTTTTATGCAATCTTGTGCATCCAATAGGTGTGTTTGTGTCATTGGAGGAACATTTAGGACATTTTCGTCCTCTCTAGTCTTATTCTTGTCGAATTAGGGTTTTTATACAATCTTGTGCATCCAATAGGTTTGTTTGTGTCATTGGAGGAACATTTAGGTCATTTTCGTCCTCCCTAGTCTTATTCTTGTCCAATTAGGGTTTTTATGCAATCTTGTGCATCCAATAGGTGTGTTTGTGTCATTGGACGAACATTTAGGTCATTTTCGTCCTCCCTAGGCTTATTCTTGTCCAATTAGGGTTTTTAACCAATCTTGTGCATCCAATAGGTGTGTTTGTGTCATTGGAGGAACATTTTGGTAATTTTCGTCCTCCCTAGTCTTATTCTTGTCCAATTAGGGTTTTTATGCAATCTTGTGCATCCAATAGGTGTGTTTGTGTCATTGGACGAACATTTAGGTCATTTTCGTCCTCCCTAGGCTTATTCTTGTCCAATTTGGGTTTTTAACCAATCTTGTGCATAAAATAAGTTCATTTGTGTCATTGGATGAACATTTAGGTAATTTTCGTCCTCCCTAGTCTTATTCTTGTCCAATTAGGGATTTTATACAATCTTGTGCATCCAATAGGTGTGTTTGTGTCATTGGACGAACATTTAGGTCATTTTCGTCCTCCCTAGGCTTATTCTTGTCCAATTAGGGTTTTTAACCAATCTTGTGCATCCAATAGGTGTGTTTGTGTCATTGGAGGAACATTTAGGTCATTTTCGTCCTCCCTATGCTTATTCTTGTCCAATTAGGGTTTTTAACCAATCTTGTGCATCCAATAAGTTCATTTGTGTCATTGGATGAACATTTAGGTCATTTTCGTCCTCCCTAGGCTTATTCTTGTCCAATTAGGGTTTTTAACCAATCTTGTGCATCTAATAAGTTCATTTGTGTCATTGGATGAACATTTAGGTCATTTTCGTCCTCCCTATCTTATACTTGTCCAATTAGAGTTTTTATGCAATCTAGTGCATCCAATAGGTGTGTTTGTGTCATTGGAGGAACATTTAGGTCATTTTCGTCTTCCCTAGTCTTATTCTTGTCCAATTAGGGTTTTTATGCAATCTTGTGCATCCAATAGGCGTGTTTGTGTCATTGGAGGAACATTTAGGTCATTTTCGTCCTCCCTAGTCTTATTCTTGTCCAATTAGGTATTTTATGCAATCTTGTGCATCCAATAGGTGTGTTTGTGTCATTGGAGGAACGTTTAGGTCATTTTCGTCCTCCCTAGTCTTATTCTTGTCCAATTAGGGTTTTTATGCAATCTTGTGCATCCAATAGGTGTGTTTGTGTCATTGGACGAACATTTAGGTCATTTTCGTCCTCCCTAGGCTTATTCTTGTCCAATTAGGGTTTTTAACCAATCGTGTGCATCCAATAAGTTGATTTGTGTCATTGGATGAACAGTTAGGTCATTTTCGTCCTCCCAAGGCTTATTCTTGTCCATTTAGGGTTTTTAGCCAATCTTGTGCATCCAATAAGTTCATTTGTGTCATTGGACGAACATTTAGGTCATTTTCGTCCTCCCTAGGCTTATTCTTGTCCAATTAGGGTTTTTAACCAACCTTGTGCATCCATTAAGTTCATTTGTGTCATTGGATGAACATTTAGGTCATTTTCGTCATCCCTAGGCTTATTCTTGTCCAATTAGGGTTTTTAACCAATTTTGTGCATCCAATAAGTTCATTTGTGTCATTGGATGAACATTTAGATCATTTTCGTCGTCCCTAGTCTTATACTTGTCCAATTAGGATTTTTAACCAATCTTGTGCATAGAATAAGTTCATTTGTGTCATTAGACAAACATTTAGGTCATTTTCGTCCTCCCTAGGCTTATTCTTGTCCAATTAGGGTTTTTATGTAATCTTGTGCATTCAATAGGTGTGTTTGTGTCATTGGACGAACATTTAGGTCATTTTCGTCCTCCCTAGGCTTATTCTTATCCAATTAGGGTTTTTAACCAATCTTGTGCATCCAATAAGTTCATTTGTGTCATTAGACGAACATTTATGTCATTTTCGTCCTCCCTAGGCTTATTCTTGTCCAATTAGGGTTTTTAACCAATCATGTGAATCCAATAAGTTGATTTTTGTCATTGGATGAACATTTAGGTCATTTTCGTCCTCCCTAGGCTTATTCTTGTCCAATTAGGATTTTTAACCAATCTTGTGCATCCAATAAGTTCAGTTGTGTCATTGGATGAACAGTTAGGTCATTTTCGTCCTCCCAAGGCTTATTCTTGTCCATTTAGGGTTTTTAGCCAATATTGTGTATCCAATAAGTTCATTTGTGTCATTGGAGGAACATTTAGGTCATTTTCGTCCTCCCTAGGCTTATTCTTGTCCAATTAGGGTTTTTAACCAATCATGTGCATCCAATAAGTTGATTTGTGTCATTGGATGAACATTTAGGTCATTTTCGTCCTCCCTAGCCTTATTCTTGTTCAATTAGGGTTTTTAACCAATCTTGTGCATCCAATAAGTTCATTTGTGTCATTGGATGAACATTTAGGTCATTTTCGTCTTCGCTAGGCTTATTCTTATCCAATTAGGGTTTTTAACCAATCTTGTGCATCCAATAGGTGTGTTTGTGTCATTGGATAAAGTTTTAGGTCATTTTCGTCCTCCCTAGGCTTATTCTTTTCCAATTAGGGTTTTTAACCAATCTTGTGCATCCAATAAGTTCATTTGTGTCATTGGATGAACATTTAGGTCATTTTCGTCGTCCCTAGTCTTATACTTGTCCAATTAGGATTTTTAACCAATCTTGTGCATCCAATAAGTTCATTTGTGTCATTAGTCAAACATTTAGGTCATTTTCGTCCTCCCTAGGCTTATTCTTGTCCAATTAGGGTTTTTATGTAATCTTGTGCATTCAATAGGTGTGTTTGTGTCATTGGACGAACATTTAGGTCATTTTCGTCCTCCCTAGGCTTATTCTTGTCCAATTAGGGTTTTTAACCAATCTTGTGCATCCAATAAGTTTATTTGTGTCATTAGACGAACATTTATGTCATTTTTGTCCTCCCTAGGCTTATTCTTGTCCAATTAGGGTTTTTAACCAATCATGTGAATTCAATAAGTTGATTTGTGTCATTGGATGAACATTTAGGTCATTTTCGTCCTCCCTAGGCTTATTCTTATCCAATTAGGGTTTTTAACCAATCTTGTGCATCCAATAGGTGTGTTTGTGTCATTGGATAAACATTTAGGTCATTTTCGTCCTCCGTAGTCTTATTCTTGTCCAATTAGGGTTTTTAGGTAATCTTGTTCATTCAATAGGTGTGTTTGTGTCATTCGACGAACAATTAGGTCATTTTCGTCCTCCCTAGCCTTATTCTTGTCCGATTAGGTTTTTTAACCAATCTTGTGCATCCAATAAGTTCAGTTGTGTCATTGGATGAACAGTTAGGTCATTTTCGTCCTCCCAAGGCTTATTCTTGTCCATTTAGGGTTTTTAGCCAATCTTGCGAATCCAATAAGTTCATTTGTGTCATTGGAGGAACATTTAGGTCATTTTCGTCCTCCCTAGGCTTATTCTTGTCCCATTAGGGTTTTTAACTAATCATGTGCATCCAATAAGTTGATTTGTGTCATTGGATGAACATTTAGGTCATTTTCGTCCTCCCTAGGCTTATTCTTGTCCATTTAGGGTTTTTAACCAATCTTGTGCATCCAATAAGTTCATTTGTGTCGTTGGATGAACATTTAGGTCATTTTCGTCCTCCCTAGGCTTATTCTTGTCCAATTAGGGTTTTTCGCCAATCTTGTGCCTCCAATAAGTTCATTTGTGTTATTGGAGGAACATTTAAGTCATTTTCGTCCTCCCTAGTCTTATTCTTGTCCAATTAGGGTTTTTATGCAATCTTGTGCATCCAATAGGTGTGTTTGTGTCATTGGACGAACATTTAGGTCATTTTCGTCCTCCCTAGGCTTATTCTTGTCCAATTAGGGTTTTTAACCAATCTTGTGCATCCAATAGGTGTGTTTGTGTCATTGGACGAACATTTAGGTCATTTTCGTCCTCCCTAGGCTTATTCTTGTCCGATTAGGGTTTTTAACCAATCTTGTGCATTCAAAAAGTTCATTTGTGTCATTGGATGAGCATTTAGGTCATTTTCGTCCTCCCTAGTCTTATTCTTGTCCAATTAGGGTTTTTATGCAATCTTGTGCATCCAATAGGTGTGTTTGTGTCATTGGACGAACATTTAGGTCATTTTCGTCCTCCCTAGGCTTATTCTTGTCCAATTAGGGTTTTTAACCAATCTTGTGCATCCAATAAGTTCATTTGTGTCATTGGATGATCATTTAGGTCATTTTTGTCCTCCCTAGTCTTATTCTTGTCGAATTAGGGTTTTTATGCAATCTTGTGTATCCAATAGGTGTGTTTGTGTCATTGGAGGAACATTTAGGTCATTTTTGTCCTCCCTAGTCTTATTCTTGTCAAATTAGGGTTTTTATGTAATCTTGTGCATCCAATAGGTGTGTTTGTGTCATTGGAAGAACATTTAGGTCATTTTCGTCCTCCATAGGCTTATTCTTGTCCGATTAGGGTTTTTAACCAATCTTGTGCCTTCAATAAGTTCATTTGTGTCATTGGATGAACATTTAGGTCATTTTCGTCCTCCTTAGTCTTATTCTTGTCCAATTAGGGTTTTAAGCAATCTTGTGCATCCAATATGTGGGTTTGTGTCATTGGATGAACGTTTAGGTCATTTTCGTCCTCCCTATGCTTATTCTTGTCCAATTAGGGTTTTTAACCAATCTTGTGCATCCAATAAGTTCATTTGTGTCATTGGATGAACATTTAGGTCATTTTCGTCCTCCCTAGTCTTATTCTTGTCCAATTAGGGTTTTTATGCAATCTTGTGCATCCAATAGGTGTGTTTGTGTCATTGGACGAACATTTAGGTCATTTTCGTCCTCCCTAGGCTTATTCTTGTCCAATTAGGGTTTTTAACCAATCTTGTGCATCCAATAGGTGTGTTTGTGTCATTGGAGGTACATTTAGGTCATTTTCGTCCTCCCTATGCTTATTCTTGTCCAATTAGGGTTTTTATGCAATCTTGTGCATCCAATAGGTGTATTTGTGTCATTGGACGAACATTTAGGTCATTTTCGTCGTCCCTAGGCTTATTCTTGTCCAATTATGGTTTTTAACCAACCTTGTGCATCCAATAAGTTCATTTGTGTCATTGGATGAACATTTAGGTCATTTTCGTCCTCCCTAGTCTTATTCTTGTCCAATTAGGGTTTTTATGCAATCTTGTGCATCCAATAGGTGTGTTTGTGTCATTGGACGAACATTTAGGTCATTTTCGTCCTCCCTAGGCTTATTCTTGTCCAATTAGGGTTTTTAACCAATCTTGTGCATCCAATAGGTGTGTTTGTGTCATTGGAGAAACATTTAGGTCATTTTCGTCCTCCCTAGTCTTATTCTTGTTCAATTTGGGTTTTTATGCAATCTTGTGCATCCAATAGGTGTGTTTGTGTCATTGGACGAACATTTAGGTCATTTTCGTCCTCCCTAGGCTTATTCTTGTCCAATTAGGGTTTTTAACCAATCTTGTGCATCCAATAAGTTCATTTGTGTCATTGGATGAACATTTAGGTCATTTTCGTCCTCCCAAGTCTTATTCTTGTCCAATTAGGGTTTTTATGCAATCTTGTGCATCCAATATGTGGGTTTGTGTCATTGGATGAACATTTAGGTCATTTTCGTCCTCCCTATGCTTATTCTTGTCCAATTAGGGTTTTTAACCAATCTTGTGCATCCAATAAGTTCATTTGTGTCATTGGATGAACATTTAGGTCATTTTCGTCCTCCCTAGTCTTATTCTTGTCCAATTAGGGTTTTATGCAATCTTGTGCATCCAATAGGTGTGTTTGTGTCATTGGACGAACATTTAGGTCATTTTCGTCCTCCCTAGGCTTATTCTTGTCCAATTAGGGTGTTTAACCAACCTTGTGCATCCAATAAGTTCATTTGTGTCATTGGAGGAACATTTAGGTCATTTTCGTCCTCCCTAGTCTTATTCTTGTCCAACTAGGGTTTTTAACCAATCTTGTGCATCCAATAAGTTCATTTGTGTCATTGGATGAACATTTAGGTCATTTTCGTTCTCCCTAGTCTTATTCTTGTCCAATTAGGGTTTTTATGCAATCTTGTGCATCCAATAGGTGTGTTTGTGTCATTGGAGGAACATTTAGGTCATTTTCGTCCTCCCTAGTCTTATTCTTGTCCAATTAGGGTTTTTATGCAATCTTGTGCATCCAATAGGTGTGTTTGTGTCATTGGACGAACATTTAGGTCATATTCGTCCTCCCTAGGCTTATTCTTGTCCAATTAGGGTTTTTAACCAATCTTGTGCATCCAATAGGTGTGTTTGTGTCATTGGAGGAACATTTTGGTAATTTTCGTCCTCCCTAGTCTTATTCTTGTCCAATTAGGGTTTTTATGCAATCTTGTGCATCCAATAGGTGTGTTTGTGTCATTGGACGAACATTTAGGTCATTTTCGTCCTCCCTAGGCTTATTCTTGTCCAATTTGGGTTTTTAACCAACCTTGTGCATCCAATAAGTTCATTTGTGTCATTGGTTGAACATTTAGGTCATTTTCGTCCTCCCTAGTCTTATTCTTGTCCAATTAGGGTTTTTATGCAATCTTGTGCATCCAATAGGTGTGTTTGTGTCATTGGACGAACATTTAGGTCATTTTCGTCCTCCCTAGGCTTATTCTTGTCCAATTAGGGTTTTTAAGCAATCTTGTGCATCCAATATGTGTGTTTGTGTCATTGGATGAACATTTGAGTCATTTTCATCCTCCCTATGCTTATTCTTGTCCAATTAGGGTTTTTAACCAATCTTGTGCATACAATAAGTTCATTTGTGTCATTGGATGAACATTTAGGTCATTTTCGTCCTCCCTAGTCTTATTCTTGTCCAATTAGGGATTTTATGCAATCTTGTGCATCCAATAGGTGTGTTTGTGTCAATGGACGAACATTTAGGTCATTTTCGTCCTCCCTAGACTTATTCTTGTCCAATTAGGGATTTTAACCAATCTTGTGCATCCAATAGGTGTGTTTGTGTCATTGGAGGAACATTTAGGTCATTTTCGTCCTCCCTAGTCTTATTCTTGTCCAATTAGGGTTTTTATGCAATCTTGTGCATCCAATAGGTGTGTTTGTGTCATTGGACGAACATTTAGGTCATTTTCGTCCTCCCTAGGCTTATTCTTGTCCAATTAGGGTTTTTAACCAATCTTGTGCATCCAATAAGTTCATTTGTGTCATTGGATGAACTTTTAGGTCATTTTCTTCCTCCCTAGTCTTATTCTTGTCCAATTTAGGGTTTTAAGCAATCTTGTGCATCCAATATGTGGGTTTGTGTCATTGGATGAACGTTTAGGTCATTTTCGTCCTCCCTATGCTTATTCTTGTCCAATTAGGGTTTTTAACCAATCTTGTGCATCCAATAAGTTCATTTGTGTCATTGGATGAACATTTAGGCCATTTTCGTCCTCCCTAGTCTTATTCTTGTCCAATTAGGGTTTTTATGCAATCTTGTGCATCCAATAGGTGTGTTTGTGTCATTGGACGAACATTTAGGTCATTTTCGTCCTCCCTAGGCTTATTCTTGTCCAATTAGGGTTTTTAACCAATCTTGTGCATCCAATAAGTTCAATTGTGTCATTGGATGAACATTTAGGTCATTTTCGTCCTCCCAAGTCTTATTCTTGTCCAATTAGGGTTTTTATGCAATCTTGTGCATCCAATAGGTGTGTTTGTGTCATTGGACGAACATTTAGGTCATTTTCGTCCTCCCTAGGCTTATTCTTGTCCAATTAGGGTTTTTAACCAATCTTGTGCATCCAATAAGTTCATTTGTGTCATTAGACGAACATTTAGGCCATTTTCGTCCTCCCTAGGCTTATTCTTGTCCGATTAGGGTTTTTAACCAATCTTGTGCATTCAATAAGTTCATTTGTGTCATTGGATGAACATTTAGGTCATTTTCGTCCTCCCTAGTCTTATTCTTGTCCAATTAGGGTTTTTATGCAATCTTGTGCATCCAATAGGTGTGTTTGTGTCTTTGGACGAACATTTAGGTCATTTTCGTCCTCCCTAGGCTTATTCTTGTCCAATTAGGGTTTTTAACCAATCTTGTGCATCCAATAGGTGTGTTTGTGTCATTGGAGGAACATTTAGGTCATTTTCGTCCTCCCTAGTCTTATTCTTGTCCAATTAGGGTTTTTATGCAATCTTCTGCATCCAATAGGTGTGTTTGTGTCATTGGACGAACATTTAGGTCATTTTCGTCCTCCCAAGGCTTATTCTTGTCCATTTAGGGTTTTTAGCCAATCTTGTGCATCCAATAAGTTCATTTGTGTCATTGGAGGAACATTTAGGTCATTTTCGTTCTCCCTAGGCTTATTCTTGTCCAATTAGGGTTTTTAACTAATCATGTGCATCCAATAAGTTGATTTGTGTCATTGGATGAACATTTAGGTCATTTTCGTCCTTCCTAGGCTTATTCTTGTTCAATTAGGGTTTTTAACCAATCTTGTGCATCCAATAAGTTCATTTGTGTCATTGGATGAAAATTTAGGTCATTTTCGTCTTCCCTAGGCTTATTCTTGTCCAATTAGGGTTTTTAACCAATCTTGTGCATCCAATAGGTGTGTTTGTGTCATTGGATAAACATTTAGGTCCTTTTCGTCCTCCCTAGTCTTATTCTTGTCCAATTAGGGTTTTTAGGTAATCTTGTGCAATCAATAGGTGTGTTTGTGTCATTGGACGAACATTTAAATCATTTTCGTCCTCCCTAGGCTTATTCTTTTCCAATTAGGGTTTATAACCAATCTTGTGCATCCAATAAGTTCAGTTGTGTCATTGGATGAACAGTTAGGTCATTTTCGTCCTCCCAAGGCTTATTCTTGTCCATTTAGGGTTTTTAGCCAATCTTGTGCATCCAATAAGTTCATTTGTGTCATTGGAGGAACATTTAGGTCATTTTCGTCCTCCCTAGGCTTATTCTTGTCCCATTAGGGTTTTTAACTAATCATGTGCATCCAATAAGTTGATTTGTGTCATTGGATGAACATTTAGGTCATTTTCGTCCTCCCTAGGCTTATTCTTGTCCAATTAGGGTTTTTAGGTAATCTTGTGCAATCAATAGGTGTGTTTGTGTCATTGGACGAACATTTAGATCATTTTCGTCCTCCCTAGGCTTATTCTTTTCCATTTAGGGTTTTTAACCAATCTTGTGCATCCAATAAGTTCAGTTGTGTCATTGGATGAACAGTTAGGTCATTTTCGTCCTCCCAAGGCTTATTCTTGTCCATTTAGGGTTTTTAGCCAATCTTGTGCATCCAATAAGTTCATTTGTGTCATTGGATGAACATTTAGGTCATTTTCGTCCTCCCTAGTCTTATTTTTGTCCAATAGGTTTGTTTGTGTAATTGGACGAACATTTAGGTCATTTTCGCCCTCCCTAGGCTTATTCATGTCCAATTAGGGTTTTTAACCAACCTTGTGCATCCATTAAGTTCATTTGTGTCATTGGATGAACATTTAGGTCATTTTCGTCCTCCCTAGGCTTATTCTTGTCCAATTAGGGTTTTTAACCAATCTTGTGCATCCAATAAGTTCATTTGTGTCATTGGATGAACATTTAGGTCATTTTTGCGTCCCTAGTCTTATACTTGTCCAATTAGGATTTTTAACCAATCTTGTGCATCCAATAAGTTCATTTGTGTCATTAGACAAACATTTAGGTCATTTTCATCCTCCCTAGGCTTATTCTTGTCCAATTAGGGTTTTTGTGTAATCTTGTGCATTCAATAGGTGTGTTTGTGTCATTGGACGAACATTTAGGTCATTTTCGTCCTCCCTAGGCTTATTCTTGTCCGATTAGGGTTTTTAACCAATCTTGTGCATCCAATAAGTTCATTTGTGTCATTAGACGAACATTTATGTCATTTTCGTCCTCCCTAGGCTTATTCTTGTCCAATTAGGGTTTTTAACCAATCATGTGAATCCAATAAGTTGATTTGTGTCATTGGATGAACATTTAGGTTATTTTCGTCCTCCCTAGGCTTATTCTTGTCCAATTAGGGTTTTTAACCAATCTTGTGCATCCAATAAGTTCAGTTGTGTCATTGGATGAATAGTTAGGTCATTTTCGTCCTCCCAAGGCTTATTCTTGTCCATTTAGGGTTTTTAGCCAATCTTGTGCATCCAATAAGTTCATTTGTGTCATTGGAGGAACATTTAGGTCATTTTCGTCCTCCCTAGGCTTATTCTTGTCCCATTAGGGTTTTTAACCAATCTTGTGCATCCAATAGGTGTGTTTGTGTAATTGGATAAACATTTAGGTCATTTTCGTCCTCCCTAGTTTTATTCTTGTCCAATTAGGGTTTTTAGGTAATCTTGTGCAATCAATAGGTGTGTTTGTGTCATTGGACGAACATTTAAATCATTTTCGTCCTCCCTAGGCTTATTCTTTTCCAATTAGGGTTTATAACCAATCTTGTGCATCCAATAAGTTCAGTTGTGTCATTGGATGAACAGTTAGGTCATTTTCGTCCTCCCAAGGCTTATTCTTGTCCATTTAGGGTTTTTAGCCAATCTTGTGCATCCAATAAGTTCATTTGTGTCATTGGAGGAACATTTAGGTCATTTTCGTCCTCCCTAGGCTTATTCTTGTCCCATTAGGGTTTTTAACCAATCTTGTGCATCCAATAGGTGTGTTTGTGTCATTGGATAAACATTTAGGTCATTTTCGTCCTCCCTAGTCTTATTCTTGTCCCATTAGGGTTTTTAGGTAATCTTGTGCAATCAATAGGTGTGTTTGTGTCATTGGACGAACATTTAAATCATTTTCGTCCTCCCTAGGCTTATTCTTTTCCAATTAGGGTTTATAACCAATCTTGTGCATCCAATAAGTTCAGTTGTGTCATTGGATGAACAGTTAGGTCATTTTCGTCCTCCCAAGGCTTATTCTTGTCCATTTAGGGTTTTTAGCCAATCTTGTGCATCCAATAAGTTCATTTGTGTCATTGGAGGAACATTTAGGTCATTTTCGTCCTCCCTAGGCTTATTCTTGTCCCATTAGGGTTTTTAACCAATCTTGTGCATCCAATAGGTGTGTTTGTGTCATTGGATAAACATTTAGGTCATTTTCGTCCTCCCTAGTCTTATTCTTGTCCAATTAGGGTTTTTAGGTAATCTTGTGCAATCAATAGGTGTGTTTGTGTCATTGGACGAACATTTAAATCATTTTCGTCCTCCCTAGGCTAATTCTTTTCCAATTAGGGTTTATAACCAATCTTGTGCATCCAATAAGTTCAGTTGTGTCATTGGATGAACAGTTAGGTCATTTTCGTCCTCCCAAGGCTTATTCTTGTCCATTTAGGGTTTTTAGCCAATCTTGTGCATCCAGTAAGTTCATTTGTGTCATTGGAGGAACATTTAGGTCATTTTCGTCCTCCCTAGGCTTATTCTTGTCCCATTAGGGTTTTTAACTAATCATGTGCATCCAATAAGTTGATTTGTGTCATTGGATGAACATTTAGGTCATTTTCATCCTCCCTAGGCTTATTCTTGTTCAATTAGGGTTTTTAACCAATCTTGTGCATCCAATAAGTTCATTTGTGTCATTGGATGAACATTTAGGTCATTTTCATCCTCCCTAGGCTTATTTTTGTCCAATTAGGGTTTTTAGCCAATCTTGTGCATCCAATAAGTTCATTTGTGTCATTGGATAAACATTTAGGTCATTTTCGTCCTCCCTAGTCTTATTCTTGTCCAATTAGGGTTTTTAGGTAATCTTGTGCAATCAATAGGTGTGTTTGTGTCATTGGACGAACATTTAGATCATTTTCGTCCTCCCTAGGCTTCTTCTTTTCCATTTAGGGTTTTTAACCAATCTTGTGCATCCAATAAGTTCAGTTTGTGTCATTGGATGAACAGTTAGGTCATTTTCGTCCTCCCAAGGCTTATTCTTGTCCATTTAGGGTTTTTAGCCAATCTTGTGCATCCAATAAGTTCATTTGTGTCATTGGAGGAACATTTAGGTCATTTTCGTCCTCCCTAGGCTTATTCTTGTCCCATTAGGGTTTTTAACTAATCATGTGCATCCAATAAGTTGATTTGTGTCATTGGATGAACATTTAGGTCATTTTCGTCCTCCCTAGGCTTATTCTTGTTCAATTAGGGTGTTTAACCAATCTTGTGCATCCAATAAGTTCATTTGTGTCATTGGATGAACATTTAGGTCATTTTCATCCTCCCTAGGCTTATTTTTGTCCAATTAGGGTTTTTAGCCAATCTTGTGCATCCAATAAGTTCATTTGTGTCATTGGAGGAACATTTAGGTCATTTTCGTCCTCCCTAGTCCTATTCTTGTCCAATTAGGGTTTTTATGCAATCTTGTGCATCCAATAGGTATGTTTGTGTCATTGGACGAACATTTAGGTCATTTTCGTCCTCCTTAGGCTTATTCTTGTCCAATTAGGGTTTTTAACCAATCTTGTGCATCCAATAGGTGTGTTTGTGTCATTGGAGGAACATTTAGGTCATTTTTGTCCTCCCTAGTCTTATTCTTGTCCAATTAGGGTTTTTATGCAATCTTGTGCATCCAATAGGTGTGTTTGTGTCATTGGACGAACATTTAGGTCATTTTCGTCGTCCCTAGGCTTATTCTTGTCCAATTAGGGTTTTTAACCAACCTCGTGCATCCAATAAGTTCATTTGTGTCATTGGATGAACATTTGTCATTTTCGTCCTCCCTTGGCTTATTCTTGTCTAATTAGGGTTTTTAGCCAATTTTGTGCATCCAAAAAGTTCATTTGAGTCATTGGACGAACATTTAGGTCATTTTCGTCCTCCCTAGGCTTATTCTTGTTCAATTAGGGTTTTTAACGAAACTTGTGCATCCAATAAGTTCATTTGTGTCATTGGATAAACATTTAGGTCATTTTCGTCCTCCCTAGGCTTATTCTGGTCCAATTAGGGTTTTTAGTCAATCTTGTGCATCCAATAAGTTCATTTGTGTCATTGGAGGAACATTTAGGTCATTTTCGTCCTCCCTAGTCTTATTCTTGTCCAATTAGGGTTTTTATGCAATCTTGTGCATCCAATAGGTGTGTTTGTGTCATTGGACGAACATTTAAGTCATTTTCGCCCTCCCTAGGTTTATTCTTGTCCAATTAGGGTTTTTAACCAATCGTGTGCATCCAATAAGTTGATTTGTGTCATTGGATGAACATTTAGGTCATTTTCGTCCTCCCTAGGCTTATTCTTGTCCAATTAGGGTTTTTAACTAATCATGTGCATCCAATAAGTTGATTTGTGTCATTGGATGAACATTTAGGTCATTTTCGTCCTTCCTAGGCTTATTCTTGTTCAATTAGGGTTTTTAACCAATCTTGTGCATCCAATAAGTTCATTTGTGTCATTGGATGAACATTTAGGTCATTTTCGTCTTCCCTAGGCTTATTCTTGTCCAATTAGGGTTTTTAACCAATCTTGTGCATCCAATAGGTGTGTTTGTGTCATTGGATAAACATTTAGGTCATTTTCGTCCTCCCTAGTCTTATTCTTGTCCAATTAGGGTTTTTAGGTAATCTTGTGCAATCAATAGGTGTGTTTGTGTCATTGGACGAACATTTAGATCATTTTCGTCCTCCCAAGGCTTATTCTTGTCCATTTAGGGTTTTTAGCCAATCTTGTGCATCCAATAAGTTCATTTGTGTCATTGGAGGAACATTTAGGTCATTTTCGTCCTCCCTAGGCTTATTCTTGTCCCATTAGGGTTTTTAACTAATCATGTGCATCCAATAAGTTGATTTGTGTCATTGGATGAACAATTAGGTCATTTTCGTCCTCCCTAGGCTTATTCTTGTTCAATTAGGGTTTTTAACCAATCTTGTGCATCCAATAAGTTCATTTGTGTCATTGGATGAACATTTAGGTCATTTTCATCCTCCCTACGCTTATTTTTGTCCAATTAGGGTTTTTAGCCAATCTTGTGCATCCAATAAGTTCATTTGTGTCATTGGAGGAACATTTAGGTCATTTTCGTCCTCCCTAGTCCTATTCTTGTCCAATTAGGGTTTTTATGCAATCTTGTGCATCCAATAGGTGTGTTTGTGTCATTGGACGAACATTTAGGTCATTTTCGTCCTCCCTAGGCTTATTCTTGTCCAATTAGGGTTTTTAACCAATCTTGTGCATCCAATAGGTGTGTTTGTGTCATTGGACGAACATTTAGGTCATTTTCGTCCTCCCTAGTCTTATTCTTGTCCAATTAGGGATTTTGTGCAATCTTGTGCATCCAATAGGTGTGTTTGTGTCATTGGACGAACATTTAGGTCATTTTCGTCCTCCCTAGGCTTATTCTTGTCCAATTAGGGTTTTTAACCAATCTTGTGCATCCAATAGGTGTGTTTGTGTCATTGGAGGAACATTTAGGTCATTTTCGTCCTCCCTAGTCTTATTCTTGTCCAATTAGGGTTTTTATGCAATCTTCTGCATCGAATAGGTGTGTTTGTGTCATTGGACGAACATTTAGGTCATTTTCGTCCTCCAAGGCTTATTCTTGTCCATTTAGGGTTTTTAGCCAATCTTGTGCATCCAATAAGTTCATTTGTGTCATTGGAGGAACATTTAGGTCATTTTCGTCCTCCCTAGGCTTATTCTTGTCCAATTAGGGTTTTTAACTAATCATGTGCATCCAATAAGTTGATTTGTGTCATTGGATGAACATTTAGGTCATTTTCGTCCTTCCTAGGCTTATTCTTGTTCAATTAGGGTTTTTAACCAATCTTGTGCATCCAATAAGTTCATTTGTGTCATTGGATGAACATTTAGGTCATTTTCGTCTTCCCTAGGCTGATTCTTGTCCAATTAGGGTTTTTAACCAATCCTGTGCATCCAATAAGTTGATTTGTGTCATTGGATGAACATTTAGGTCATTTTCGTCTTGCCTAGGCTTATTCTTGTTCAATTAGGGTTTTTAACCAATCTTGTGGATCCAATAAGTTCATTTGTGTCATTGGATGAACATTTAGGTCATTTTCGTCTTCGTTAGGCTTATTCTTATCCAATTAGGGTTTTTAAGCAATCTTGTGCATCCAATAGGTGTGTTTGTGTCATTGGGTAAACATTTAGGTCATTTTCGTCCTCCCTAGTCTTATTCTTGTCCAATTAGGGTTTTTAGGCAATCTTGTGCATTCAATAGGTGTGTTTGTGTCATTCGACAAACATTTAGGTCATTTTCGTCCTCCCTAGCCTTATTCTTGTCCGATTAGGGTTTTTAACCAATCTTGTGCATCCAATAAGTTCAGTTGTGTCATTGGATGAACAGTTAGGTCATTTTCGTCCTCCCAAGGCTTATTCTTGTCCATTTAGGGTTTTTAGCCAATCTTGCGAATCCAATAAGTTCATTTGTGTCATTGGAGGAACATTTAGGTCATTTTCGTCCTCCCTAGGCTTATTCTTGTCCCATTAGGGTTTTTAACTAATCATGTGCATCCAATAAGTTGATTTGTGTCATTGTATGAACATTTAGGTCATTTTCGTCCTCCCTAGGCTTATTCTTGTCCATTTAGGGTTTTTAACCAATCTTGTGCATCCAATAAGTTCATTTGTGTCGATGGATGAACATTTAGGTCATTTTCGTCCTCCCTAGGCTTATTCTGGTCCAATTAGGGTTTTTCGCCAATCTTGTGCCTCCAATAAGTTCATTTGTGTTATTGGAGGAACATTTAGGTCATTTTCGTCCTCCCTAGTCTTATTCTTGTCCAATTGGGGTTTTTATGCAATCTTGTGCATCCAATAGGTGTGTTTGTGTCATTGGACGAACATTTAGGTCATTTTCGTCCTCCCTAGGCTTATTCTTGTCCAATTAGGGTTTTTAACCAATCTTGTGCATCCAATAGGTGTGTTTGTGTCATTGGAGGAACATTTAGGTCATTTTCGTCCTCCCTAGTCTTATTCTTGTCCAATTAGGGTTTTTAGCCAATCTTGTGCATTCAATAAGTTTAGTTGTGTCATTGGAGGAACATAGAGGTCATTTTCGTCCTCCCTAGTCTTATTCTTGTCCAATTAGGGTTTTTATGCAATCTTGTGCATCCAATAGGTGTGTTTGTGTCATTGGACGAACATTTAGGTCATTTTCGTCCTCCTTAGGCTTATTCTTGTCCAATTAGGGTTTTTAATCAACCTTGTGCATCCAATAAGTTCATTTGTGTCATTAGACGAACATTTAGGTCATTTTCATCCTCCCTAGGCTTATTCTTGTCCAATTAGGGTTTTTAACCAATCTTGTGCATCCAATAAGTTCATTTGTGTCATTGGATGAACATTTTGGTCATTTTCGTCCTCCCTAGGCTTATTCTTGTCCAATTAGGGTTTTTAGCCAATCTGGTACATCCAATAAGTTCATTTGTGACATTGGAGGAACATTTAGGTCATTTTCGCCCTCCCTAGGCTTATTCTTGTCCAATTAGGGTTTTTAACCAATCATGAGCATCCAATAAGTTGATTTGTGTAATTTGGTTGAACATTTAGGTCAGTTTCGTCCTCCGTAGTCTTATTCTTGTCTAATTAGGGTTTTTATGCAATCTTGTGCATCCAATAAGTTCATTTGTGTCATTGGATGAACATTTAGGTCATTTTTGTCCTCCCTAGGCTTATTCCTGTCCAATTAGGGTTTTTAACCAATCTTGTGCATCCAATAAGTTCATTTGTGTCATTGGATGAACATTTAGGTCTTTTTTCAACCTCCCTAGGCTTTTTGTTGCCCAATTAGGGTTTTTATGCAATCTTGTGCATCCAATAAGTGTGTTTGTGTCATTGGACGAACATTTAGGTCATTTTCGTCCTCCCTAGGCTTATTCTTGTCCAATTAGGGTTTTTAACCAATCTTGTGCATCCAATAGGTGTGTTTGTGTCATTGGAGGAACATTTAGGTCATTTTCGTCCTCCCTAGTCTTATTCTTGTCCAATTAGGGTTTTTATGCAATCTTGTGCATCCAATAGGTGTGTTTGTGTCATTGGACGAACAATTAGGTCTTTTCGTCGTCCCTAGGCTTATTCTTGTCCAATTAGGGTTTTTAACCAATCTTGTGCATCCAATAAGTTCATTTGTGTCATTGGATGAACATTTAGGTCATTTTCGTCCTCCCAAGGCTTATTCTTGTCCAATTAGGGTTTTTAACTAATCATGTGCATCCAATAAGTTGATTTGTGTCATTGGATGAACATTTAGGTCATTTTCGTCCTTCCTAGGCTTATTCTTGTTCAATTAGGGTTTTTAACCAATCTTGTGCATCCAATAAGTTCATTTGTGTCATTGGATGAAAATTTAGGTCATTTTCGTCTTCCCTAGGCTTATTCTTGTCCAATTAGGGTTTTTAACCAATCTTGTGCATCCAATAGGTGTGTTTGTGTCATTGGATAAACATTTAGGTCCTTTTCGTCCTCCCTAGTCTTATTCTTGTCCAATTAGGGTTTTTAGGTAATCTTGTGCAATCAATAGGTGTGTTTGTGTCATTGGACGAACATTTAAATCATTTTCGTCCTCCCTAGGCTTATTCTTTTCCAATTAGGGTTTATAACCAATCTTGTGCATCCAATAAGTTCAGTTGTGTCATTGGATGAACAGTTAGGTCATTTTCGTCCTCCCAAGGCTTATTCTTGTCCATTTAGGGTTTTTAGCCAATCTTGTGCATCCAATAAGTTCATTTGTGTCATTGGAGGAACATTTAGGTCATTTTCGTCCTCCCTAGGCTTATTCTTGTCCCATTAGGGTTTTTAACTAATCATGTGCATCCAATAAGTTGATTTGTGTCATTGGATGAACATTTAGGTCATTTTCGTCCTCCCTAGGCTTATTCTTGTCCATTTAGGGTTTTTAACCAATCTTGTGCATCCAATAAGTTCATTTGTGTCATTGGATGAACATTTAGGTCATTTTCGTCCTCCCTAGTCTTATTCTTGTCCAATTAGGGTTTTAAGCAATCTTGTGCATCCAATATATGGGTTTGTGTCATTGGATGAACGTTTAGGTCATTTTGTTCCTCCTATGCTTATTCTTGTCCAATTAGGGTTTTTAACCAATCTTGTGCATCCAATAAGTTCATTTGTGTCATTGGATGAACATTTAGGTCATTTTCGTCCTCCCTAGTCTTATTCTTGTCCAATTAGGGTTTTTATGCAATCTTGTGCATCCAATAGGTGTGTTTGTGTCATTGGACGAACATTTAGGTCATTTTCGTCCTCCCTAGACTTATTTTTGTCCAATTAGGGTTTTTAACCAATCTTGTGCATCCAATAATTTCATTTGTGTCATTGGATGAACATTTAGGTCATTTTCGTCCTCCCTAGTCTTATTCTTGTCCAATTAGGGTTTTTATGCAATCTTGTGCATCCAATAGGTGTGTTTGTGTCATTGGAGGAACATTTAGGTCATTTTCGTCCTCCCTAGTCTTATTCTTGTCCAATTAGGGTTTTTATGCAATCTTGTGCATCCAATAGGTGTGTTTGTGTCATTGGACGAACATTTAGGTCATTTTCGTCCTCCCTAGGCTTATTCTTGTCCAATTAGGGTTTTTAACCAATCTTGTGCATCCAATAAGTTCATTTGTGTCATTGGATGAACATTTAGGTCATTTTCGTCCTCCGAAAGTCTTATTCTTGTCCAATTAGGGTTTTTATGCAATCTTGTGCATCCAATAGGTGTGTTTGTGTCATTGGAGGAACATTTAGGTCATTTTCGTCCTCCCTAGTCTTATTCTTGTCCAATTAGGGTTTTTATGCAATCTTCTGCATCCAATAGGTGTGTTTGTGTCATTGGACGAACATTTAGGTCATTTTCGTCCTCCCAAGGCTTATTCTTGTCCATTTAGGGTTTTTAGCCAATCTTGTGCATCCAATAAGTTCATTTGTGTCATTGGAGGAACATTTAGGTCATTTTCGTTCTCCCTAGGCTTATTCTTGTCCAATTAGGGTTTTTAACTAATCATGTGCATCCAATAAGTTGATTTGTGTCATTGGATGAACATTTAGGTCATTTTCGTCCTTCCTAGGCTTATTCTTGTTCAATTAGGGTTTTTAACCAATCTTGTGCATCCAATAAGTTCATTTGTGTCATTGGACGAACATTTAGGTCATTTTCGTCCTCCCTAGGCTTATTCTTGTCCAATTAGGGTTTTTAACCAATCTTGTGCATCCAATAGGTGTGTTTGTGTCATTGGAGGAACATTTAGGTCATTTTCGTCCTCCCTAGTCTTATTCTTGTCCAATTAGGGTTTTTATGCAATCTTCTGCATCCAATAGGTGTGTTTGCGTCATTGGACGAACATTTAGGTCATTTTCGTCCTCCAAGGCTTATTCTTGTCCATTTAGGGTTTTTAGCCAATCTTGTGCATCCAATAAGTTCATTTGTGTCATTGGAGGAACATTTAGGTCATTTTCGTCCTCCCTAGGCTTATTCTTGTCCAATTAGGGTTTTTAACTAATCATGTGCATCCAATAAGTTGATTTGTGTCATTGGATGAACATTTAGGTCATTTTCGTCCTTCCTAGGCTTATTCTTGTTCAATTAGGGTTTTTAACCAATCTTGTGCATCCAATAAGTTCATTTGTGTCATTGGATGAACATTTAGGTCATTTTCGTCTTCCCTAGGCTGATTCTTGTCCAATTAGGGTTTTTAACCAATCCTGTGCATCCAATAAGTTGATTTGTGTCATTGGATGAACATTTAGGTCATTTTCGTCCTGCCTAGGCTTATTCTTGTTCAATTAGGGTTTTTAACCAATCTTGTGGATCCAATAAGTTCATTTGTGTCATTGGATGAACATTTAGGTCATTTTCGTCTTCGTTAGGCTTATTCTTATCCAATTAGGGTTTTTAAGCAATCTTGTGCATCCAATAGGTGTGTTTGTGTCATTGGATAAACATTTAGGTCATTTTCGTCCTCCCTAGTCTTATTCTTGTCCAATTAGGGTTTTTAGGCAATCTTGTGCATTCAATAGGTGTGTTTGTGTCATTCGACAAACATTTAGGTCATTTTCGTCCTCCCTAGCCTTATTCTTGTCCGATTAGGGTTTTTAACCAATCTTGTGCATCCAATAAGTTCATTTGTGTCATTGGATGAACAGTTAGGTCATTTTCGTCCTCCCAAGGCTTATTCTTGTCCATTTAGGGTTTTTAGCCAATCTTGCGAATCCAATAAGTTCATTTGTGTCATTGGAGGAACATTTAGGTCATTTTCGTCCTCCCTAGGCTTATTCTTGTCCCATTAGGGTTTTTAACTAATCATGTGCATCCAATAAGTTGATTTGTGTCATTGTATGAACATTTAGGTCATTTTCGTCCTCCCTAGGCTTATTCTTGTCCATTTAGGGTTTTTAACCAATCTTGTGCATCCAATAAGTTCATTTGTGTCGATGGATGAACATTTAGGTCATTTTCGTCCTCCCTAGGCTTATTCTGGTCCAATTAGGGTTTTTCGCCAATCTTGTACCTCCAATAAGTTCATTTGTGTTATTGGAGGAACATTTAGGTCATTTTCGTCCTCCCTAGTCTTATTCTTGTCCAATTAGGGTTTTTATGCAATCTTGTGCATCCAATAGGTGTGTTTGTGTCATTGGACGAACATTTAGGTCATTTTCGTCCTCCCTAGGCTTATTCTTGTCCGATTAGGGTTTTTAAGCAATCTTGTGCATCCAAAAAGTTCATTTGTGTCATTGGATGAACATTTAGGTCATTTTCGTCCTCCCTAGTCTTATTCTTGTCCAATTAGGGTTTTAAGCAATCTTGTGCATCCAATATGTGGGTTTGTGTCATTGGACCAACATTTAGGTCATTTTCGTCCTCCCTTTGCTTATTCTTGTCCAATTAGGGTTTTTAACCAATCTTGTGCATCCAATAAGTTCATTTGTGTCATTGGATAAACATTTAGGTCATTTTCGTCCTCCCTAGTCTTATTCTTGTCCAATTAGGGTTTTTATGCAATCTTGTGCATCCAATAGGTGTGTTTGTGTCATTGGACGAACATTTAGGTCATTTTCGTCCTCCCTAGGCTTATTCTTGTCCAATTAGGGTTTTTAACCAACCTTGTGCATCCAATAAGTTCATTTGTGTCATTGGTTGAACATTTAGGTCAATTTCGTCCTCCCTAGGCTTATTCTGGTCCAATTAGGGTTTTTAACCAACCTTGTGTATCCAATAAGTTCATTTGTGTCATTGGTGGAACATTTAGGTCATTTAAGTCCTCCCTAGTCTTATTCTTGTCGAATTAGGGTTTTTATGCAATCTTGTGCATCCAATAGGTGTGTTTGTGTCATTGGAGGAACATTTAGGTCAATTTCGTCCTCCCTAGTCTTATTCTTGTCCAATTAGGGTTTTTATGCAATCTTGTGCATCCAATAGGTGTGTTTGTGTCATTGGACGAACATTTAGGTCATTTTCGTCCTCCCTAGGCTTATTCTTGTCCAATTAGGGTTTTTAACCAATCTTGTGCATCCAATAGGTGTATTTGTGTCATTGGACGAACATTTAGGTCATTTTCGTCCTCCCTAGGCTTATTCTTGTCCAAGTAGGGTTTTTAACCAATCTTGTGCATCCAATAAGTTCATTTGTGTCATTGGATGAACATTTAGGTCATTTTCATCCTCCCTAGTCTTATTCTTGCCGCATTAGGGTTTTTATGCAATCTTGTGCATCCAATAGGTGTGTTTGTGTCATTAAAGGAACATTTAGGTCATTTTCGTCCTCCCTAGTCTTATACTTGTCCAATTAAGGTTTTTATGCAATCTTGTGCATCCAATAGGTGTGTTTGTATCATTGGACGAACATTTAGGTCATTTTCGTCCTCCCTAGGCTTATTCTTGTCCGATTAGGGTTTTTAACCAATCTTGTGCATTCAATAAGTTCATTTGTGTCATTGGATGAGCATTTAGGTCATTTTCGTCCTCCCTAGTCTTATTCTTGTCCAATTAGGGTTTTTATGCAATCTTGTGCATCCAATAGGTGTGTTTGTGTCATTGGACGAACATTTAGGTCATTTTCGTCCTCCCTAGGCTTATTCTTGTCCAATTAGGGTTTTTAACCAATCTTGTGCATCCAATAAGTTCATTTGTGTCATTGGATGAACATTTAGATCATTTTCGTCCTCTCTAGGCTTATTCTTGTCCAATTAGGGTTTTTAACCAATCTTGTGCATCCATAAGTTCATTTGTGTCATTGGATGAACATTTAGATCATTTTCGTCCTCCCTAGGCTTATTCTTGTCCAATTAGGGTTTTTAACCATTCTTGTGCATCCAATAAGTTCATTTGTGTCATTGGATGAACATTTAGGTCATTTTCGTCCTCCCTAGTCTTATTCTTGTCCAATTAGGGTTTTAAGCAATCTTGTGCATCCAATATGTGGGTTTGTGTCATTGGATGAGCGTTTAAGTCATTTTCATCCTCCCTATGCTTATTCTTGTCCAATTAGGGTTTTTAACCAATCTTGTGCATCCAATAAGTTCATTTGTGTCATTGGATGAACATTTAGGTCATTTTCGTCCTCCCTAGTCTTATTCTTGTCCAATTAGGGTTTTTATGCAATCTTGTGCATCCAATAGGTGTGTTTGTGTCATTGGACGAACATTTAGGTCATTTTCGTCCTCCCTAGTCTTATTCTGGTCCAATTAGGGTTTTAAGCAATCTTGTGCATCCAATATGTGGGTTTGTGTCATTGGATGAACGTTTAGGTCATTTTCGTCCTCCCTATGCTTATTCTTGTCCAATTAGGGTGTTTAACCAATCTTGTGCATCCAATAAATTCATTTGTGTCATTGGATGAACATTTAGGTCATTTTCGTCCTCCCTAGTCTTATTCTTGTCCAATTAGGGTTTTTATGCAATCTTGTGCATCCAATAGGTGTGTTTGTGTCATTGGACGAACATTTAAGTCATTTTCGCCCTCCCTAGGTTTATTCTTGTCCAATTAGGGTTTTTAACCAATCGTGTGCATCCAATAAGTTGATTTGTGTCATTGGATGAACATTTAGGTCATTTTCGTCCTTCCTAGGCTTATTCTTGTTCAATTAGGGTTTTTAACCAATCTTGTGCATCCAATAAGTTCATTTGTGTCATTGGAGGAACATTTAGGTCATTTTCGTGCTCCCTAGTCCTATTCTTGTCCAATTTGGGTTTTTATGCAATCTTGTGCATCCAATAGGTGTGTTTGTTTCATTGGACGAACATTTAGGTCATTTTCGTCCTCCCTAGCCTTATTCTTGTCCAATTAGGGTTTTTAACCAATCTTGTGCATCAAATAGGTGTGTTTGTGTCATTGGAGGAACATTTAGGTCATTTTCGTCCTCCCTAGTCTTATTCTTGTCCAATTAGGGTTTTTATGCAATCTTGTGCATCCAATAGGTATGTTTGTGTCATTGGACGAACAATTAGGTCATTTTCGTCGTCCCTAGGCTTATTCTTGTCCAATTAGGGTTTTTAACCAACCTCGTGCATCCAATAAGTTCATTTGTGTCATTGGATGAACATTTATGTCATTTTCGTCCTCCCTTGGCTTATTCTTGTCCAATTAGGGTTTTTAGCCAATTTTGTGCATCCAATAAATTCATTTGTGTCATTGGAAGAACATTTAGGTCATTTTCGTCCTCCCTAGGCTTATTATTGTTCAATTAGGGTTTTTAACGAAACTTGTGCATCCAATAAGTTCATTTGTGTCATTGGATGAACATTTAGGTCATTTTCGTCCTCCCTAGGCTTATTCTGGTCCAATTAGGGTTTTTAGTCAATCTTGTGCATCCAATAAGTTCATTTGTGTCATTGGAGGAACATTTAGGTCATTTTCGTCCTCCCTAGTCTTATTCTTGTCCAATTAGGGTTTTTATGCAATCTTGTGCATCCAATAGGTGTGTTTGTGTCATTGAACGAACATTTAAGTCATTTTCGCCCTCCCTAGGTTTATTCTTGTCCAATTAGGGTTTTTAACCAATCGTGTGCATCCAATAAGTTGATTTGTGTCATTGGATGAACATTTAGGTCATTTTCGTCCTTCCTAGGCTTATTCTTGTTCAATTAGGGTTTTTAACCAATCTTGTGCATCCAATAAGTTCATTTGTGTCATTGGATGAACATTTAGGTCATTTTCGTCTTCCCTAGGCTTATTCTTGTCCAATTAGGGTTTTTAACCAATCTTGTGCATCCAATAGATGTGTTTGTGTCATTGGATAAACATTTAGGTCATTTTCGTCCTCCCTAGTCTTATTCTTGTCCAATTAGGATTTTTAGGTAATCTTGTGCAATCAATAGGTGTGTTTGTGTCATTGGACGAACATTTAGATCATTTTCGTCCTCCCTAGGCTTATTCTTTTCCATTTAGGGTTTTTAACCAATCTTGTGCATCCAATAAGTTCAGTTGTGTCATTGGATGAACAGTTAGGTCATTTTCGTCCTCCCAAGGCTTATTCTTGTCCATTTAGGGTTTTTAGCCAATCTTGTGCATCCAATAAGTTCATTTGTGTCATTGGAGGTACATTTAGGTCATTTTCGTCCTCCCTAGGCTTATTCTTGTCCCATTAGGGTTTTTAACTAATCATGTGCATCCAATAAGTTGATTTGTGTCATTGGATGAACATTTAGGTCATTTTCGTCCTCCCTTGGCTTATTCTTGTTCAATTAGGGTGTTTAACCAATCTTGTGCATCCAATAAGTTCATTTGTGTCATTGGATGAACATTTAGGTCATTTTCATCCTCCCTAGGCTTATTTTTGTCCAATTAGGGTTTTTAGCCAATCTTGTGCATCCAATAAGTTCATTTGTGTCATTGGAGGAACATTTAGGTCATTTTCGTCCTCCCTAGTCTTATTCTTGTCCAATTAGGGTTTTTATGCAATCTTGTGCATCCAATAGGTGTGTTTGTGTCATTGGACGAACATTTAAGTCATTTTCGCCCTCCCTAGGTTTATTCTTGTCCAATTAGGGTTTTTAACCAATCGTGTGCATCCAATAAGTTGATTTGTGTCATTGGATGAACATTTAGGTCATTTTCGTCCTCCCTAGGCTTATTCTTGTTCAATTATGGTTTTTAACCAATCTTGTGCATCCAATAAGTTCATTTGTGTCATTGGATGAACATTTAGGTCATTTTCATCCTCCCTAGGCTTATTTTTGTCCAATTAGGGTTTTTAGCCAATCTTGTGCATCCAATAAGTTCATTTGTGTCATTGGATAAACATTTAGGTCATTTTCGTCCTCCCTAGTCTTATTCTTGTCCAATTAGGGTTTTTAGGTAATCTTGTGCAATCAATAGGTGTGTTTGTGTCATTGGACGAACATTTAGATCATTTTCGTCCTCCCTAGGCTTATTCTTTTCCAATTAGGGTTTTTAACCAATCTTGTGCATCCAATAAGTTCAGTTGTGTCATTGGATGAACAGTTAGGTCATTTTCGTCCTCCCAAGGCTTATTCTTGTCCATTTAGGGTTTTTAGCCAATCTTGTGCATCCAATAAGTTCATTTGTGTCATTGGAGGAACATTTAGGTCATTTTCGTCCTCCCTAGGCTTATTCTTGTCCCATTAGGGTTTTTAACTAATCATGTGCATCCAATAAGTTGATTTGTGTCATTGGATGAACATTTAGGTCATTTTCGTCCTCACTAGGCTTATTCTTGTTCAATTAGGGTTTTTAACCAATCTTGTGCATCCAATAAGTTCATTTGTGTCATTGGATGAACATTTAGGTCATTTTCATCCTCCCTAGGCTTATTTTTGTCCAATTAGGGTTTTTAGCCAATCTTGTGCATCCAATAAGTTCATTTGTGTCATTGGAGGAACATTTAGGTCATTTTCGTCCTCCCTAGTCCTATTCTTGTCCAATTAGGGTTTTTATGCAATCTTGTGCATCCAATAGGTGTGTTTGTTTCATTGGACGAACATTTAGGTCATTTTCGTCCTCCCTAGCCTTATTCTTGTCCAATTAGGGTTTTTAACCAATCTTGTGCATCAAATAGGTGTGTTTGTGTCATTGGAGGAACATTTAGGTCATTTTCGTCCTCCCTAGTCTTATTCTTGTCCAATTAGGGTTTTTATGCAATCTTGTGCATCCAATAGGTGTGTTTGTGTCATTGGACGAACATTTAGGTCATTTTCGTCCTCCCTAGGCTTATTCTTGTCCAATTAGGGTTTTTAACCAATCTTGTGCATCCAATAAGTTCATTTGTGTCATTGGATGAACATTTAGGTCATTTTCGTCCTCCGAAAGTCTTATTCTTGTCCAATTAGGGTTTTTATGCAATCTTGTGCATCCAATAGGTGTGTTTGTGTCATTGGAGGAACATTTAGGTCATTTTCGTCCTCCCTAGTCTTATTCTTGTCCAATTAGGGTTTTTATGCAATCTTCTGCATCCAATAGGTGTGTTTGTGTCATTGGACGAACATTTAGGTCATTTTCGTCCTCCCAAGGCTTATTCTTGTCCATTTAGGGTTTTTAGCCAATCTTGTGCATCCAATAAGTTCATTTGTGTCATTGGAGGAACATTTAGGTCATTTTCGTTCTCCCTAGGCTTATTCTTGTCCAATTAGGGTTTTTAACTAATCATGTGCATCCAATAAGTTGATTTGTGTCATTGGATGAACATTTAGGTCATTTTCGTCCTTCCTAGGCTTATTCTTGTTCAATTAGGGTTTTTAACCAATCTTGTGCATCCAATAAGTTCATTTGTGTCATTGGAGGAACATTTAGGTCATTTTCGTTCTCCCTAGGCTTATTCTTGTCCAATTAGGGTTTTTAACTAATCATGTGCATCCAATAAGTTGATTTGTGTCATTGGATGAACATTTAGGTCATTTTCGTCCTTCCTAGGCTTATTCTTGTTCAATTAGGGTTTTTAACCAATCTTGTGCATCCAATAAGTTCATTTGTGTCATTGGACGAACATTTAGGTCATTTTCGTCCTCCCTAGGCTTATTCTTGTCCAATTAGGGTTTTTAACCAATCTTGTGCATCCAATAGGTGTGTTTGTGTCATTGGAGGAACATTTAGGTCATTTTCGTCCTCCCTAGTCTTATTCTTGTCCAATTAGGGTTTTTATGCAATCTTCTGCATCCAATAGGTGTGTTTGCGTCATTGGACGAACATTTAGGTCATTTTCGTCCTCCAAGGCTTATTCTTGTCCATTTAGGGTTTTTAGCCAATCTTGTGCATCCAATAAGTTCATTTGTGTCATTGGAGGAACATTTAGGTCATTTTCGTCCTCCCTAGGCTTATTCTTGTCCAATTAGGGTTTTTAACTAATCATGTGCATCCAATAAGTTGATTTGTGTCATTGGATGAACATTTAGGTCATTTTCGTCCTTCCTAGGCTTATTCTTGTTCAATTAGGGTTTTTAACCAATCTTGTGCATCCAATAAGTTCATTTGTGTCATTGGATGAACATTTAGGTCATTTTCGTCTTCCCTAGGCTGATTCTTGTCCAATTAGGGTTTTTAACCAATCCTGTGCATCCAATAAGTTGATTTGTGTCATTGGATGAACATTTAGGTCATTTTCGTCCTGCCTAGGCTTATTCTTGTTCAATTAGGGTTTTTAACCAATCTTGTGGATCCAATAAGTTCATTTGTGTCATTGGATGAACATTTAGGTCATTTTCGTCTTCGTTAGGCTTATTCTTATCCAATTAGGGTTTTTAAGCAATCTTGTGCATCCAATAGGTGTGTTTGTTTCATTGGATAAACATTTAGGTCATTTTCGTCCTCCCTAGTCTTATTCTTGTCCAATTAGGGTTTTTAGGCAATCTTGTGCATTCAATAGGTGTGTTTGTGTCATTCGACAAACATTTAGGTCATTTTCGTCCTCCCTAGCCTTATTCTTGTCCGATTAGGGTTTTTAACCAATCTTGTGCATCCTATAAGTTCAGTTGTGTCATTGGATGAACAGTTAGGTCATTTTCGTCCTCCCAAGGCTTATTCTTGTCCATTTAGGGTTTTTAGCCAATCTTGCGAATCCAATAAGTTCATTTGTGTCATTGGAGGAACATTTAGGTCATTTTCGTCCTCCCTAGGCTTATTCTTGTCCCATTAGGGTTTTTAACTAATCATGTGCATCCAATAAGTTGATTTGTGTCATTGTATGAACATTTAGGTCATTTTCGTCCTCCCTAGGCTTATTCTTGTCCATTTAGGGTTTTTAACCAATCTTGTGCATCCAATAAGTTCATTTGTGTCGATGGATGAACATTTAGGTCATTTTCGTCCTCCCTAGGCTTATTCT
>JBBPBR010000161.1:28914-46877 GCA_037974775.1 Cicer pinnatifidum | reverse complement strand
TTTGTGTCATTGGATGAACATTTAGGTCATTTTCGTCCTCCCTAGGCTTATTCTTGTCGAATAAGGGTTTTTAACCAATCTTGTGCATCCAATAAGTTCATTTGTGTCATTGGATGAACATTTAGGTCATTTTCGTCCTCCCTAGACTTATTCTTGTCTAATTAGGGTTTTTAGCCAATCTTGTGCATCCATTAAGTTCATTTGTGTCATTGGAGGAACATTTAGGTCATTTTCGTCCTCCCTAGTCTTATTCTTGTCCAATTAGGGTTTTTATGCAATCTTGTGCATCTAATAGGTGTGTTTGTGTCATTGGACGAACATTTAGATCATTTTCGTCTTCTCTAGGCTTATTCTTGTCCAATTAGGGTTTTTAACCAATCTTGTGCATCCAATAGGTGTGTTTGTGTCATTGGAGGAACATTTAGGTCATTTTCGCCCTCCCTAGTCTTATTCTTGTCCAATTAGGGTTTTTATGCAATCTTGTGCATCCAATAGGTGTGTTTGTGTCATTGGACGAACATTTAGGTCATTTTCGTCCTCTCTAGGCTTATTCTTGTGCAATTAGGGTTTTTAACCAACCTTGTGCATCCAATAAGTTCATTTGTGTCATTGGTTGAACATTTAGGTCATTTTCGTCCTCCCTAGGCTTATTCTTGTCCAATTAGGGTTTTTAACCAACCTTGTGCATCCAATAAGTTCATTTGTGTCATTGGAGGAACATTTAGGTCATTTTCGTCCTCCCTAGTCTTATTCTTGTCCAATTAGGGTTTTTATGCAATCTTGTGCATCCAATAGGTGTGTTTGTGTCATTGGACGAACATTTAGGTCATTTTCGTCCTCCCTATGCTTATTCTTGTCCAATTAGGGTTTTTAACCAACCTTGGGCATCCAATAAGTTTATTTGTGTCGTTGGTTGAACATTTAGGTCATTTTCGTCCTCCCTAGGCTTATTCTTGTCCAATTAGGGTTTTTAACCAACCTTGTGCATCCAATAAGTTCATTTGTGTCATTGGAGGAACATTTAGGTCATTTTCGTCCTCCCTAGTCTTATTCTTGTCCAATTAGGGTTTTTATGCAATCTTGTGCATCCAATAGGTGTGTTTGTGTCATTGGACGGACATTTAGGTCATTTTCGTCCTCTCTAGGCTTATTCTTGTCCAATTAGGGTTTTTAACCAATCTTGTGCATCCAATAAGTTCATTTTGTCATTGGAGGAACATTTAGGTCATTTTCGTCCTCCCTAGTCTTATTCTTGTCCAATTAGGGTTTTTATGCAATCTTGTGCATCCAATAGGTGTGCTTGTGTCATTGGACGAACATTTAGGTCATTTTCGTCCTCCCTAGGCTTATTCTTGTCGAATTAGGGTTTTTAACCAATCTTGTGCATCCAATAAGTTCATTTGTGTCATTGGATGAACATTTAGGTCATTTTCGTCCTCCCTAGGCTTATTCTTGTCCAAGTTTTTAACCAATCTTGTGCATCCAATAAGTTCATTTGTGTCATTGGATGAACATTTAGGTCATTTTCGTCCTCACTAGGCTTATTCTTGTCCAATTAGGGTTTTTAACCAATCTTGTGCATCCAATAAGTTCATTTGTGTCATTGGATGAACATTTAGGTCATTTTCGTCCTCCCTAGTCTTATTCTTGTCCAATTAGGGTTGTTATGCAATCTTATGCATCCAATAGGTGTGTTTGTGTCATTGGATAAACATTTAGGTCATTTTCGTCCTCCCTAGGCTTATTCTTGTCGAATTAGGGTTTTTAACCAATCTTGTGCATCCAATAAGTTCATTTGTGTCATTGGATGAACATTTAGGTCATTTTCGTCCTCCCTAGGCTTATTCTTTTCCGATTAGGGTTTTTAGCCAATCTTGTGCATCCAATAAGTTCATTTGTGTCATTGGAGGAACATTTATGTCATTTTCGTCCTCCCTAGTCTTATTGTTGTCCAATTAGGGTTTTTATGCAATCTTGTGCATCCAATAGGTGTGTTTGTATCATTGGAAGAACATTTAGGTCATTTTCGTCTTCCCTAGGCTTATTCTTGTCCAATTAGGGTTTTAGACCAATCTTGTGCATCCAATAGGTGTGTTTGTGTCATTGGAGGAACGTTTAGGTCATTTTCGCCCTCCCTAGTCTTATTCTTGTCCAATTAGGGTTTTTATGCAATCTTGTGCATCCAATAGGTGTGTTTGTGTCATTGGACGGACATTTAGGTCATTTTCGTCCTCCCTAGGCTTATTCTTGTCCAATTAGGGTTTTTAACCAATCTTGTGCATCCAATAGGTGTATTTGTGTCATTGAAGGAACATTTAGGTCATTTTCGTCCTCCCTAGGCTTATTCTTGTGCAATTAGGGTTTTTAACCAATCTTGTGCATCCAATAGGTGTGTTTGTGTCATTGGATAAACATTTAGGTCATTTTCGTCCTCCCTAGTCTTATTCTTGTCCAATTAGGGTTTTTATTCAATCTTGTGCATCCAATAGGTGTGTTTGTGTCATTGGACGAACATTTAGGTCATTTTCGTCCTCCCTAGGCTTATTCTTGTCCAATTAGGGTTTTTATGCAATCTTGTGCATCCAATAGGTGTGTTTGTGTCATTGGACGAAAATTTACGTCATTTTCGTCCTCCCTAGGCTTATTCTAGTCCAATTAGGGTTTTTAACCAATCTTGTGCATCCAATAAGTTCATTTGTGTCATTGGATGAACATTTAGGTCATTTTCGTCCTCCCTAGTCTTATTCTTGTCCAATTAGGGTTTTTATGCAATCTTGTGTATCCAATAGGTGTGTTTGTGTCATTGGACGAACATTTAGCTCATTTTCGTCCTCCATAAACTTATTCTTGTCCAATTAGGGTTTTTAACCAATCTTGTGCATCCAATAAGTTCATTTGTGTCATTGGATGAACATTTAGGTCATTTTCGTCCTCCCTAGTCTTATTCTTGTCCAATTAGGGTTTTTATGCAATCTTGTGCATCCAATAGGTGTGTTTGTGTCATTGGACGAACATTTAGGTCATTTTCGTCCTCCCTAGACTTATTTTTGTCCAATTAGGGTTTTTAACCAATCTTGTGCATCCAATAATTTCATTTGTGTCATTGGATGAACATTTAGGTCATTTTCGTCCTCCCTAGTCTTATTCTTGTCCAATTAGGGTTTTTATGCAATCTTGTGCATCCAATAGGTGTGTTTGTGTCATTGGAGGAACATTTAGGTCATTTTCGTCCTCCCTAGTCTTATTCTTGTCCAATTAGGGTTTTTATGCAATCTTGTGCATCCAATAGGTGTGTTTGTGTCATTGGACGAACATTTAGGTCATTTTCGTCCTCCCTAGGCTTATTCTTGTCCAATTATGGTTTTTAACCAATCTTGTGCATCCCTAGTCTTATTCTTGTCCAATTAGGGTTTTTAACCAATCTTGTGCATACAATAAGTTCATTTGTGTCATTGGAGGAACATTTAGGTCATTTTCGTCCTCCCTAGTCTTATTCTTGTCCAATTAGGGTTTTTATGCAATCTTGTGCATCCAATAGGTGTGTTTGTGTCATTGGACGAACATTTAGGTCATTTTCGTCCTCCCTAGGCTTATTCTTGTCCAATTATGGTTTTTAACCAATCTTGTGCATCCAATAAGTTCATTTGGGTCATTGGATGAACAATTAGGTCATTTTCGTCCTCCCTAGTCTTATTCTTGTCCAATTAGGGTTTTAAGCAATCTTGTGCATCCAATATGTGTGTTTGTTTCATTGGATGAACATTTAGGTCATTTTCGTCCTCCCTATGCTTATTCTTGTCCAATTAGGGTTTTTATCCAATCTTGTGCATCCAATAAGTTCATTTGTGTCATTGGATGAACATTTAGGTCATTTTCGTCCTCCCTAGTCTTATTCTTGTCCAATTAGGGTTTTTATGCAATCTTATGCATCCAATAGGTGTGTTTGTGTCATTGTAGGAACATTTAGGTCATTTTCGTCCTCCCTAGTTTTATTCTTGTCCAATAAGTTCATTTGTTTCATTGGATGAACATTTAGGTCATTTTCGTCCTCCCTAGTCTTATTCTTGTCGAATGAGGGTTTTTATGCAATCTTGTGCATCCAATAGGTGTGTTTGTGTCAATGGAGGAACATTTAGGTCATTTTCGTTCTCCCTAGTCTTATTCTTGTCCAATTAGGGTTTTTATGCAATCTTGTGCATCCAATAGGTGTGTTTGTGTCATTGGACGAACATTTAGTTCATTTTCGTCCTCCCTAAACTTATTATTGTCCAATTAGGGTTTTTAACCAATCTTGTGCATCCAATAAGTTCATTTGTGTCATTGGATGAACATTTAGGTCATTTTCGTCCTCCCTAGTCTTATTCTTGTCCAATTAGGGTTTTTATGCAATCTTGTGCATCCAATAGGTGTGTTTGTGTCATTGGAGGAACATTTAGGTCATTTTCGTCCTCCCTAGTCTTATTCTTGTCCAATTAGGGTTTTTAACCAATCTTGTGCAACCAATAAGTTCATTTGTGTCATTGGATGAACATTTAGGTCATTTTTGTCCTCCCTAGTCTTATTCTTGTCCAATTAGGGTTTTCAACCAATCTTGTGCATCCAATAAGTTCATTTGTGTCATTGGATGAACATTTAGGTCATTTTCGTCCTCCCTAGGCTTATTCTTGTCCAATTAGGGTTTTTAACCAATGTGCATCCAATAAGTTCATTTATGTCATTGGATGAACAATTAGGTCATTTTCGTCCTCCCTAGGCTTATTCTTGTCCAAATAGGGTTTTTAACCAATCTTGTGCATCCAATATGTGTGTTTGTGTCATTTGAGGAACATTTAGGTCATTTTCGTCCTCCCTAAGCTTATTCTTGTCCAATTAGGGTTTTTAACCAACCTTTTGCATCCAATAAGTTCATTTGTGTCATTGGTTGAACATTTAGGTCATTTTCGTCCTCCCTAGGCTTATTCTTGTCCAATTAGGATTTTTAACCAACCTTGTGCATCCAACAAGTTCATTTGTGTCATTGGAGGATCATTTAGGTCATTTACGTCCTCCCTAGTCTTATTCTTGTCCAATTAGGGTTTTTATGCAATCTTGTGCATCCAATAGGTGTAATTGTTTCATTGGACGAACATTTAGGTCATTTTCGTCATCCCTATGCTTATTCTTGTCCAATTAGGGTTTTTAACCAATCTTGTGCATCCAATAAGTTCATTTGTGTCATTGGATGAACATTTAGGTCATTTTCGTCCTCCCTAGTCTTATTCTGGTCCAATTAGGGTTTTAACCAATCTTGTGCATCCAATAGGTGTGTTTGTGTCATTGGAGGAACATTTAGGTCATTTTCGTCCTCCCTAGTCTTATTCTTGTCCAATTAGCATTTTTAACCAATCTTGTGCATAGAATACGTTCATTTGTGTCATTGGAGGAACATTTAGGTCATTTTCGTCCTCCCTAGTCTTATTCTTGTCCAATTAGGGTTTTTAACCAATCATGTGCATACAATAAGTTCATTTGTGTCATTGGAGGAACATTTAGGTCATTTTCGTCCTCCCTAGTCTTATTCTTGTCCAATTAGGGTTTTTATGCAATCTTGTGCATCCAATAGGTGTGTTTGTGTCATTGGACGAACATTTAGGTCATTTTCGTCATCCCTAGGCTTATTCTTGTCCAATTAGGGTTTTTAACCAATCTTGTGCATCCAATAGGTGTGTTTGTGTCATTGGAGGAACATTTAGGTCATTTTCGTCCTCCCTAGTCTTATTCTTGTCCAATTAGGGTTTTTATGCAATCTTGTGCATCCAATAGGTGTGTTTGTGTCATTGGACGAACATTTAGGTCATTTTCGTCGTCCCTAGGCTTATTCTTGTCCAATTAGGGTTTTTAACCAACCTCGTGCATCCAATAAGTTCATTTGTGTCATTGGATGAACATTTATGTCATTTTCGTCTTCCCTTGGCTTATTCTTGTCTAATTAGGGTTTTTAGCCAATTTTGTGCATCCAATAAGTTCATTTGTGTCATTGGACGAACATTTAGGTCATTTTCGTCCTCCCTAGGCTTATTCTTGTTCAATTAGGGTTTTTAACCAATCTTGTGCATCCAATAAGTTCATTTGTGTCATTGGATGAACATTTAGGTGATTATCGTCTTCCCTAGGCTTATTCTTGTCCAATTAGGGTTTTTAACCAATCTTGTGCATCCAATAGGTGTGTTTGTGTCATTGGATAAACATTTAGGTCATTTTCGTCCTCCCTAGTCTTATTCTTGTCCAATTAGGGTTTTTAGGTAATCTTGTGCAATCAATAGGTGTGTTTGTGTCATTGGACGAACATTTAGATCATTTTCGTCCTCCCTAGGCTTATTCTTTTCCAATTAGGGTTTTTAACCAATCTTGTGCATCCAATAAGTTCAGTTGTGTCATTGGATGAACTGTTATGTCATTTTCGTCCTCCCAAGGCTTATTCTTGTCCATTTAGGGTTTTTAGCCAATCTTGTGCATCCAATAAGTTCATTTGTGTCATTGGAGGAACATTTAGGTCATTTTCGTCCTCCCTAGGCTTATTCTTGTCCCGTTAGGGTTTTAAACTAATCATGTGCATCCAATAAGTTGATTTGTGTCATTGGATGAACATTTAGGTCATTTTCGTCCTCCCTAGGCTTATTGTTGTTCAATTAGGGTTTTTAACCAATCTTGTGCATCCAATAAGTTCATTTGTGTCATTGGATGAACATTTAGGTCATTTTCATCCTCCCTAGGCTTATTTTTGTCCAATTAGGGTTTTTAGCCAATCTTGTGCATCCAATAAGTTCATTTGTGTCATTGGAGGAACATTTAGGTCATTTTCGTCCTCCCTAGTCCTATTCTTGTCCAATTAGGGTTTTTATGCAATCTTGTGCATCCAATAGGTGTGTTTGTTTCATTGAACGAACATTTAGGTCATTTTCGTCCTCCCTAGGCTTATTCTTGTCCAATTAGGGTTTTTAACCAATCTTGTGCATCCAATAGGTGTGTTTGTGTCATTGGAGGAACATTTAGGTCATTTTCGTCCTCCCTAGTCTTATTTTTGTCCAATTAGGGTTTTTATGCAATCTTGTGCATCCAATAGGTGTGTTTGTGTCATTGGAGGAACATTTAGGTCATTTTCGTCCTCCCTAGTCTTATTCTTGTCGAATTAGGGTTTTTATGCAATCTTGTGCATCCAATAGAAGTGTTTGTGTCATTGGAGGAACATTTAGGTCATTTTCGTCCTCCCTAGTCTTATTCTTGTCCAATTAGGGTTTTTATGCAATCTTGTGCATCCAATAGGTGTGTTTGTGTCATTGGACGAACATTTAGGTCATTTTCGTCCTCCCTAGGCTTATTCTTGTCCAATTATGGTTTTTAACCAATCTTGTGCATCCCTAGTCTTATTCTTGTCCAATTAGGGTTTTTAACCAATCTTGTGCATACAATAAGTTCATTTGTGTCATTGGAGGAACATTTAGGTCATTTTCGTCCTCCCTAGTCTTATTCTTGTCCAATTAGGGTTTTTATGCAATCTTGTGCATCCAATAGGTGTGTTTGTGTCATTGGACGAACATTTAGGTCATTTTCGTCCTCCCTAGGCTTATTCTTGTCCAATTATGGTTTTTAACCAATCTTGTGCATCCAATAAGTTCATTTGGGTCATTGGATGAACAATTAGGTCATTTTCGTCCTCCCTAGTCTTATTCTTGTCCAATTAGGGTTTTAAGCAATCTTGTGCATCCAATATGTGTGTTTGTTTCATTGGATGAACATTTAGGTCATTTTCGTCCTCCCTATGCTTATTCTTGTCCAATTAGGGTTTTTATCCAATCTTGTGCATCCAATAAGTTCATTTGTGTCATTGGATGAACATTTAGGTCATTTTCGTCCTCCCTAGGCTTATTCTTGTCCAATTAGGGTTTTTAACCAATCATGTGCATCCAATAAGTTGATTTGTGTCATTGGACGAACATTTAGGTCATTTTCGTCCTCCCTAGGCTTATTCTTGTCCAATTAGGGTTTTTAACCAGTGTTGTTCATCCAATAGGTGTGTTTGTGTCATTGGAGGAACATTTAGGTCATTTTCGTCCTCCCTAGTCTTATTCTTGTCCAATTAGGGTTTTTATGCAATCTTGTGCATCCAATAGGTGTGTTTGTGTCATTGGACGAACATTTAGGTCATTTTCGTCGTCCCTAGGCTTATTCTTGTCCAATTAGGGTTTTTAACCAACCTCGTGCATCCAATAAGTTCATTTGTGTCATTGGATGAACATTTATGTCATTTTCGTCCTCCCTTGGCTTATTCTTGTCTAATTAGGGTTTTTAGCCAATTTTGTGCATCCAATAAGTTCATTTGTGTCATTGGACGAACATTTAGGTCATTTTCGTCCTCCCTAGGCTTATTCTTGTTCAATTAGGGTTTTTAACCAATCTTGTGCATCCAATAAGTTCATTTGTGTCATTGGATGAACATTTAGGTCATTATCGTCTTCCCTAGGCTTATTCTTGTCCAATTAGGGTTTTTAACCAATCTTGTGCATCCAATAGGTGTGTTTGTGTCATTGGATAAACATTTAGGTCATTTTCGTCCTCCCTAGTCTTATTCTTGTCCAATTAGGGTTTTTAGGTAATCTTGTGCAATCAATAGGTGTGTTTGTGTCATTGGACGAACATTTAGATCATTTTCGTCCTCCCTAGGCTTATTCTTTTCCAATTAGGGTTTTTAACCAATCTTGTGCATCCAATAAGTTCAGTTGTGTCATTGGATGAACTGTTATGTCATTTTCGTCCTCCCAAGGCTTATTCTTGTCCATTTAGGGTTTTTAGCCAATCTTGTGCATCCAATAAGTTCATTTGTGTCATTGGAGGAACATTTAGGTCATTTTCGTCCTCCCTAGGCTTATTCTTGTCCCGTTAGGGTTTTAAACTAATCATGTGCATCCAATAAGTTGATTTGTGTCATTGGATGAACATTTAGGTCATTTTCGTCCTCCTTAGGCTTATTGTTGTTCAATTAGGGTTTTTAACCAATCTTGTGCATCCAATAAGTTCATTTGTGTCATTGGATGAACATTTAGGTCATTTTCATCCTCCCTAGGCTTATTTTTGTCCAATTAGGGTTTTTAGCCAATCTTGTGCATCCAATAAGTTCATTTGTGTCATTGGAGGAACATTTAGGTCATTTTCGTCCTCCCTAGTCCTATTCTTGTCCAATTAGGGTTTTTATGCAATCTTGTGCATCCAATAGGTGTGTTTGTTTCATTGGACGAACATTTAGGTCATTTTCGTCCTCCCTAGCCTTATTCTTGTCCAATTAGGGTTTTTAACCAATCTTGTGCATCAAATAGGTGTGTTTGTGTCATTGGAGGAACATTTAGGTCATTTTCGTCCTCCCTAGTCTTATTCTTGTCCAATTAGGGTTTTTATGCAATCTTGTGCATCCAATAGGTGTGTTTGTGTCATTGGACGAACATTTAGGTCATTTTCGTTCTCCCTAGGCTTATTCTTGTCCAATTAGGGTTTTTTAACCAATCTTGTGCATCCAATAAGTTCATTTGTGTCATTGGATGAACATTTAGGTCATTTTCGTCCTCCCTAGGATTATTCTTGTCCAATTAGGGTTTTTAACCAATCTTGTGCATCCAATAAGTTCATTTGTGTCATTGGTTGAACATTTAGGTCATTTTCGTCCTCCCTAGGCTTATTCTTGTCCAATTAGGGTTTTTAACCAACCTTGTGAATCCAATAAGTTCATTTGTGTCATTGGAGGAACATTTAGGTCATTTTCGTCCTCCCTAGTCTTATTCTTGTCCAATTAGGGTTTTTATGCAATCTTGTGCATCCAATAGGTGTGTTTGTGTCATTGGACGAACATTTAGGTCATTTTCGTCCTCCCTAGGCTTATTCTTGTCCAATTAGGGTTATTAACCAATCATGTGCATCCAATAAGTTCATTTGTGTCATTGGATGAACATTTAGGTCATTTTCGTCCTCCCTAGGCTTATTCTTGTCCAATTAGGGTTTTTAACCAATCTTGTGCATCCAATAAGTTCATTTGTGTCATTGGATGAACATTTAGGTCATTTTCGTCCTCCCTAGTCTTATTCTTGTCCAATTAGGGTTTTTATGCAATCTTGTGCATCCAATAGGTGTGTTTGTGTCATTCGACAAACATTTAGGTCATTTTCGTCCTCCCTAGGCTTATTCTTGTCCAATTAGGGATTTTAACCAATCTTGTGCATCCAATAAGTTCATTTGTGTCATTGGATGAACATTTAGGTCATTTTCGTCCTCCCTAGGCTTATTCTTGTCCAATTAGGGTTTTTAACCAATCTTGTGCATCCAATAAGTTCTTTTGTGTCATTAGATGAACATTTAGGTCATTTTCGTCCTCCCTAGGCTTATTCTTGTCCAATTAGGGTTTTTAACCAATCTTGTGCATCCAATAAGTTCATTTGTGTCATTGGATGAACATTTAGGTCATTTTCATCCTCCCTAGGCTTATTCTTGTTCAATTAGGGTTTTTAACCAATCTTGTGCATCCAATAAGTTCATTTGTGTCATTGGATGAACATTTAGGTCATTTTCATCCTCCCTAGGCTTATTTTTGTCCAATTAGGGTTTTTAGCCAATCTTGTGCATCCAATAAGTTCATTTGTGTCATTGGAGGAACATTTAGGTCATTTTCGTCCTCCCTAGTCCTATTCTTGTCCAATTAGGGTTTTTATGCAATCTTGTGCATCCAATAGGTGTGTTTGTTTCATTGAACGAACATTTAGGTCATTTTCGTCCTCCCTAGGCTTATTCTTGTCCAATTAGGGTTTTTAACCAATCTTGTGCATCCAATAGGTGTGTTTGTGTCATTGGAGGAACATTTAGGTCATTTTCGTCCTCCCTAGTCTTATTCTTGTCCAATTAGGGTTTTTATGCAATCTTGTGCATCCAATAGGTGTGTTTGTGTCATTGGACGAACAATTAGGTCATTTTCGTCGTCCCTAGGCTTGTTCTTGTCCAATTAGGGTTTTTAACCAACCTCGTGCATCCATTAAGTTCATTTGTGTCATTGGATGAACATTTATGTCATTTTCGTCCTCCCTTGGCTTATTCTTGTGCAATTAGGGTTTTTAGCCAATTTTGTGCATCCAATAAGTTCATTTGTGTCATTTGACGAACATTTAGGTCATTTTCGTCCTCCCTAGGCTTATTCTTGTTCAATTAGGGTTTTTAACGAAACTTGTGCATCCAATAAGTTCATTTGTGTCATTGGATGAACATTTAGGTCATTTTCGTCCTCCCTAGGCTTATTCTGGTCCAATTAGGGTTTTTAGTCAATCTTGTGCATCCAATAAGTTCATTTGTGTCATTGGAGGAACATTTAGGTCATTTTCGTCCTCCCTAGTCTTATTCTTGTCCAATTAGGGTTTTTATGCAATCTTGTGCATCCAATAGGTGTGTTTGTGTCATTGGACGAACATATAAGTCATTTTCGTCCTCCCTAGGCTTATTCTGGTCCAATTACGGTTTTTAACCAATCTTGTGCATCCAATAAGTTCATTTGTGTCATTGGATGAACATTTAGGTCATTTTCGTCATCCCTAGTCTTATTCTTGTCCAATTAGGGTTTTAAGCAATCTTGTGCATCCAATATGTGTGTTTGTGTCATTGGATGAACATTTACGTAATTTTCGTCCTCCCTATGCTTATTCTTGTCCAATTAGGGTTTTTAACCAATCTTGTGCATCCAATAAGTTCATTTGTGTCATTGGATGAACATTTAGGTCATTTTCGTCCTCCCTAGTCTTATTCTTGTCCAATTAGGGTTTTAAGCAATCTTGTGCATCCAATATGTGTGTTTTTGTCATTGGATGAACATTTAGGTAATTTTCGTCCTCCCTATGCTTATTCTTGTCCAATTAGGGTTTTTAACCAATCTTGTGCATCCAATAAGTTCATTTGTGTCATTGGATGAACATTTAGGTCATTTTCGTCCTCCCTAGTCTTATTCTTGTCCAATTAGGGTTTTAAGCAATCTTGTGCATCCAATATGTATGTTTGTGTCATTGGATGAATATTTAGGTCATTTTCGTTCTCCCTATGCTTATTCTTGTCCAATTAGGGTTTTTAACCAATCTTGTGCATCCAATAAGTTCATTTGTGTCATTGGATGAACATTTAGGTCATTTTCGTCCTCCCTAGTCTTATTCTTGTCCAATTAGGGTTTTTATGCAATCTTGTGCATCCAATAGGTGTGTTTGTGTCATTGGAGGATCATTTAGGTCGTTTTCATCCTCCCTAGTCTTATTCTTGTCGAATTAGGGTTTTTATGCAATCTTGTGCATCCAATAGGTATGTTTGTGTCATTGGACGAACTTTTAGGTCATTTTCGTCCTCCCTAGGCTTATTCTTGTCCAATTAGGGTTTTTAACCAATCTTGTGCATCCAATAAATTCATTTGTGTCATTGGATGAACATTTAGGTCATTTTCGTCATCCCTAGTCTTATTCTTGTCCAATTAGGGTTTTAAGCAATCTTGTGCATCCAATATGTGTGTTTGTGTCATTGGATGAACATTTAGGTCATTTTCGTCCTCCCTATGCTTATTCTTGTCCAATTAGGGTTTTTAACCAATCTTGTGCATCCAATAAGTTCATTTGTGTCATTTGATGAACATTTAGGTCATTTTCGTCCTCCCTAGGCTTATTCTTGTCCAATTAGGGTTTTTAAACAATCTTGTGCATCCAATAAGTTCATTTGTGTCATTGGACGAACATTTAGGTCATTTTCGTCCTCCTTAGGCTTATTCTTGTCCAATTAGGGTTTTTAACCAATCTTGTGCATCCAATAAGTTCATTTGTGTCATCGGATGAACATTTAGGTCATTTTCGTCATCCCTAGTCTTATTCTTGTCCAATTAGGGTTTTAAGCAATCTTGTGCATCCAATATGTGTGTTTGTGTCATTGGATGAACATTTAGGTCATTTTCGTCCTCCCTATGCTTATTCTTGTCCAATTAGGGTTTTTAACCAATCTTGTGCATCCAATAAGTTCATTTGTGTCATTGGATGAACATTTAGGTCATTTTCGTCCTCCCTAGTCTTATTCTTGTCCAATTAGGGTTTTTATGCAATCTTGTGCATCCAATAGGTGTGTTTGTGTCATTGGACGAACATTTAGGTCATTTACGTCCTCCCTAGTCTTATTCTTGTCCAATTAGGGTTTTTATGCAATCTTGTGCATCCAATAGGTGTGTTTGTGTCATTGGAGGCACATTTAGGTCATTTTCGTCCTCCCTAGTCTTATTCTTGTCGAATTAGGGTTTTTATTCAATCTTGTGCATCCAATAGGTGTGTTTGTGTCATTGGAAGAACATTTAGGTCATTTTCGTCCTCCCTAGGCTTATTCTTGTCCGATTAGGGTTTTTAACCAATCTTGTGCATTCAATAAGTTCATTTGTGTCATTGGATGAACATTTAGGTCATTTTCGTCCTCCCTAGTCTTATTCTTGTCCAATTAGGGTTTAAAGCAATCTTGTGCATCCAATATGTGGGTTTGTGTCATTGGATGAACGTTTAGGTCATTTTCGTCCTCCCTATGCTTATTCTTGTCCAATTAGGGTTTTTAACCAATCTTGTGCATCCAATAAGTTCATTTGTGTCATTGGATGAACATTTAGGTCATTTTCGTCCTCCCTAGTCTTATTCTTGTCCAATTAGGGTTTTTATGCAATCTTGTGCATCCAATAGGTGTGTTTGTGTCATTGGACGAACATTTAGGTCATTTTCGTCCTTCCTAGGCTTATTCTTGTCCAATTAGGGTTTTTAACCAATCTTGTGGATCCAATAAGTTCATTTGTGTCATTGGATGAACATTTAGGTAATTTTCGTCCTCCCTAGTCTTATTCTTGTCCAATTAGGGTTTTTATGCAATCTTGTGCATCCAATAGGTGTGTTTGTGTCATTGGAGGAACATTTAGGTCAGTTTCGTCCTCCCTAGTCTTATTCTTGTCCAATTAGGGTTTTTATGCAATCTTGTGCATCCAATAGGTGTGTTTGTGTCATTGGACGAACATTTAGGTCATTTTCGTCCTCCCTAGGCTTATTCTTGTCCAATTAGTGTTTTTAACCAACCTTGTGCATCCAATAAGTTCATTTGTGTAATTGGTTGAACATTTAGGACATTTTCGTCCTCCCTAAGCTTATTCTTGTCCAATTAGGGTTTTTAACCAACCTTGTGCATCCAATAAGTTCATTTGTGTCATTGGAGGAACATTTAGGTCATTTTCGTCCTCCCTAGTCTTATTCTTGTCCAATTAGGGTTTTTAGCCAATCTTGTGCATCCAATAAGTTCATTTGTGTCATTGGAGGAACATTTAGGTCATTTTCGTCCTCCCTAGTCTTATTCTTGTCCAATTAGGGTTTTTATGCAATCTTGTGCATCCAATAGGTGTGTTTGTGTCATTGGACGAACATTTAGGTCATCTTCGTCCTCCCTAGGCTTATTCTTGTCCAATTAGGGTTTTTAACCTATCTTGTGCATCCAATAAGTTCAATTGTGTCATTGGATGAACATTTAGGTCATTTTCGTCCTCCCTAGGCTTATTCTTGTCCAATTAGGGTTTTTAACCAATCTTGTGCATCCAATAAGTTCATTTGTGTCATTGGACGAACATTTAGGTCATTTTCGTCCTCCCTAGGCTTATTCTTGTCCAATTAGGGTTTTTAACCAATCTTGTGCATCCAATAAGTTTATTTGTGTCATTGGATGAACATTTATGTCATTTTCATCCTCCCTTGTCTTATTCTGGTCCAATTAGGGTTTTTAACCAATCTTGTGCATCCAATAAGTTCATTTGTGTCATTGGAGGAACATTTAGGTCATTTTCGTCCTCCCTAGTCTTATTCTTGTCCAATTAGGGTTTTTATGCAATCTTGTGCATCCAATAGGTGTGTTTGTGTCATTGGACGAACATTTAGGTCATTTTCGTCCTCCCTAGACTTATTCTTGTCCAATTAGGGATTTTAACCAATCTTGTGCATCCAATAGGTGTGTTTGTGTCATTGGAGGAACATTTAGGTCATTTTCGTCCTCCCTAGTCTTATTCTTGTCCAATTAGGGTTTTTATGCAATCTTGTGCATCCAATAGGTGTGTTTGTGTCATTCGAAGAACATTTAGGTCATTTTTGTCCTCCCTAGGCTTATTCTTGTCCGATTAGGGTTTTTAACCAATCTTGTGCATTCAATAAGTTCATTTGTGTCATTGGATGAACATTTAGGTCATTTTCGTCCTCCCTAGTCTTATTCTTGTCCAATTAGGGTTTTAAGCAATCTTGTGCATCCAATAGGTGTGTTTGTGTCATTGGATGAACGTTTAGGTCATTTTCGTCCTCCCTATGCTTATTCTTGTCCAATTAGGGTTTTTAACCAATCTTGTGCATCCAATAAGTTCATTTGTGTCATTGGATGAACATTTAGGTCATTTTCGTCCTCCCTAGTCTTATTCTTGTCCAATTAGGGTTTTTATGCAATCTTGTGCATCCAATAGGTGTGTTTGTGTCATTGGAGGAACATTTAGGTCAGTTTCGTCCTCCCTAGTCTTATTCTTGTCCAATTAGGGTTTTTATGCAATCTTGTGCATCCAATAGGTGTGTTTGTGTCATGGGACGAACATTTAGGTCATTTTCGTCCTCCATAGGCTTATTCTTGTCCGATTAGGGTTTTTAACCAATCTTGTGCATCCAATAGGTGTGTTTGTGTCATTGGAAGAACATTTAGGTCATTTTCGTCCTCCCTAGGCTTATTCTTGTCCGATTAGGGTTTTAAGCAATCTTGTGCATCCAATATGAGGGTTTGTGTCATTGGATGAACGTTTAGGTCATTTTCGTCCTCCCTAGCCTTATTCTTGTCCAATTAGGGTTTTAAGCAATCTTGTGCATCCAATATGAGGGTTTGTGTCATTGGATGAACGTTTAGGTCATTTTCGTCCTCCCTATGCTTATTCTTGTCCAATTAGGGTTTTTAACCAATCTTGTGCATCCAATAAGTTCATTTGTGTCATTGGATGAACATTTAGGTCATTTTCGTCCTCCCTAGTCTTATTCTTGTCCAATTAGGGTTTTTATGCAATCTTGTGCATCCAATAGGTGTGTTTGTGTCATTGGACGAACATTTAGGTCATTTTCGTCCTCCCTAGGCTTATTCTTTTCCAATTAGGGTTTTTAACCAATCTTGTGCATCCAATAAGTACATTTGTGTCATTGGATGAACATTTAGGTAATTTTCGTCCTCCCTAGTCTTATTCTTGTCCAATTAGGGTTTTTATGCAATCTTGTGCATCCAATAGGTGTGTTTGTGTCATTGGAGGAACATTTAGGTCATTTTCGTCCTCCCTAGGCTTATTCTTGTCGAATTAGGGTTTTTATACAATCTTGTGCATCCAATAGGTGTGTTTGTGTCATTGGAGGAACATTTAGGTCATTTTCGTCCTCCCTAGTCTTATTCTTGTCCAATTAGGGTTTTTATGCAATCTTGTGCATCCAATAGGTGTGTTTGTGTCATTGGACGAACATTTAGGTCATTTTCGTCCTCCCTAGGCTTATTCTTGTCCAATTAGGGTTTTTAACCAACCTTGTGCATCCAATAAGTTCAGTTGTGTCATTGGTTGAACATTTAGGTCATTTTCGTCCTCCCTAGGCTTATTCTTGTCCAATTAGGGTTTTTAACCAACCTTGTGCATTCAATAAGTTCATTTGTGTCATTGGTTGAACATTTGGGTCATTTTCGTCCTCCCTAGTCTAATTCTTGTCCAGTTAGGGTTTTTATGCAATCTTGTGCATCCGATAGGTGTGTTTGTGTCATTGGACGAACATCTAGGTCATTTTCGTCCTCCCTAGGCTTATTCTTGTCCAATTAGGGTTTTTAACCAACCTTGTGCATCCAATAAGTTCATTTGTGTCATTGGTTGAACGTTTAGGTCATTTTCGTCCTCCCTAGGCTTATTCTTGTCCAATTAGGGTTTTTAACCAACCTTGTGCATCCAATAAGTTCATTTGTGTCATTGGAGGAACATTTAGGTCATTTTCGTCCTCCCTAGTCTTATTCTTGCCCAATTAGGGTTTTTATGCAATCTTGTGCATCCAATAGGTGTGTTTGTGTCATTGGACAAACATTTAGGTCATTTTCGTCCTCCCTACGCTTATTCTTGTCCAATTAGGGTTTTTAACCAATCTTGTGCATCCAATAAGTTCATTTGTGTCATTGGATGAACATTTAGGTCATTTTCATCCTCCCTAGGCTTATTCTTGTCCAATTAGGGTTTTTAACCAATCTTGTGGATCCAATAAGTTCATTTGTGTCATTGGACGAACATTTAGGTCATTTTCGTCCTCCCTAGGCTTATTCTTGTCCAATTAGGGTTTTTAACCAACCTTGTGCATCCAATAAGTTCATTTGTGTCATTGGTTGAACATTTAGGTCATTTTGGTCCTCCCTAGGCTTATTCTTGTCCAATTAGGGTTTTTAACCAATCTTGTGCATACAATAAGTTCATTTGTGTCATTGGAGGAACATTTAGGTCATTTTCGTCCTCCCTAGTCTTATTCTTGCCCAATTAGGGTTTTTATGCATTCTTGTGCATCCAATCGGTGTGTTTGTGTCATTGGACGAACATTTGGGTCATTTTCGTCCTCCCTAGGCTTATTCTTGTCCAATTAGGGTTTTTAACCAACCTTGTGCATCCAATAAGTTCATTTGTATCGTTGGTTGAACATTTAGGTCATTTTCGTCCTCCCTAGGCTTATGTTTGTCCAATTAGAGTTTTTAACCAACCTTGTGCATCCAATAAGCTCATTTGTGTCATTGGAGGAACATTTAGGTCATTTTCGTCCTCCCAAGTCTTATTCTTGTCCAATTAGGGTTTTTATGTAATCTTGTGCATCCAATAGGTGTGTTTGTGTCATTGGACG
>JBBPBR010000161.1:0-28904 GCA_037974775.1 Cicer pinnatifidum | reverse complement strand
CAATTATGGTTTTTAACCAATCTTGTGCATCCAATAAGTTCATTTGTGTCATTGGATGAACATTTAGGTCATTTTCGTCCTCCCTAGTCTTACTCTTGTCCAATTAGGGTTTTAAGCAATCTTGTGCATCCAATATGTGTGTTTGTGTCATTCGATGAACATTTAGGTCATTTTCGTCCTCCCTATGCTTATTGTTGTCCAATTTGGGTTTTTAACCAATCTTGTGCATACAATAAGTTCATTTGTGTCATTGGATGACCATTTAGGTCATTTTCGTCCTCACTAGTCTTATTCTTGTCCAATTAGGGTTTTTATGCAATCTTGTGCATCCAATAAGTTCATTTGTGTCATTGGATGAACATTTAGGTCATTTTCGTCCTCCCTAGGCTTATTCTTGTCCAATTAGGGTTTTTAACCGATCTTGTGCATCCAATAAGTTCATTTGTGTCATTGGATGAACATTTAGGTCATTTTCGTCCTCCCTAGGCTTATTCTTGTCCAATTAGGGTTTTTAACCAATCTTGTGCATCCAATAAGTTCATTTGTGTCGTTGGATGAACATTTTGGTCATTTTCGTCCTCACTAGGCTATTCTTGTCCAATTATGGTTTTTAACCAATCTTGTGCATCCAATAAGTTCATTTGTGTCATTGGATGAACATTTAGGTCATTTTCTTCCTCCCTAGTCTTATTCTTGTCCAATTAGGGTTTTTAACCAATCTTGTGCATCCAATAAGTTCATTTGTGTCATTGGATGAACATTTTGGTCATTTTCGTCCTCCCTAGGCTTATTCTTGTCCAATTAGGGGTTTTAACCAATCTTGTGCATCCAATAAGTTCATTTTTCTCATTGGATGAACATTTAGGTCATTTTCGTCCTCCCTAGGCTTATTCTTGTCCAATTAGGGTTTTTAACCAATCTTGTGCATACAATAAGTTCATTTGTGTTATTGGATTAACATTTAGGTCATTTTCGTCCTCCCTAGTCTTATTCTTGTCCAATTAGGGTTTTTATGCAATCTTGTGCATCCAATAGGTGTGTTTGTGTCATTGGAGGAACATTTAGGTCATTTTCGTCCTCCCTAGTCTTATTAATGTCCAATTAGGGTTTTTATGCAATCTTGTGCATCCAATAGGTGTGTTTGTGTCATTGGACGAACATTTAGGTCATTTTCGTCCTCCCTAGGCTTATTCTTGTCCAATTAGGGTTTTTAACCAATCTTGTGCATCCAATAAGTTCATTTGTGTCATTGGATGAACATTTAGGTCATTTTCGTCCTCCCTAGGCTTATTCTTGTCCAATTAGGGTTTTTAACCAATCTTGTGCATCCAATAAGTTCATTTGTGTCATTGGATGAACATTTAGGTCATTTTCGTCCTCCCTAGGCTTATTCTTGTCCAATTAGGGTTTTTATGCAATCTTGTGCATCCAATAGGTGTGTTTGTGTCATTGGACGAACATTTAGGTCATTTTCGTCATCCCAAAGCTTATTCTTGTCCAATTAGGGTTTTTATGCAATCTTGTGCATCCAATTGGTGTGTTTGTGTCATTGGACGAACATTTAGGTCATTTTCGTCCTCCCTAGGCTTATTCTTGTTCAATTAGGGTTTTTAACTAACCTTGTGCATCCAATAAGTTCATTTGTGTCATTGGTTGACCATTTAGGTCATTTTCGTCCTCCCTAGGCTTATTCTTGTCCAATTAGAGTTTTTAACCAACCTTGTGCATCCAATAAGTTCATTTGTGTCATTGGTGGATAATTTAGGTCATTTACGTCCTCCCTAGGCTTATTCTTGTCCAATTAGGGTTTTTAATCAATGTTGTGCGTCCAATAAGTTCATTTGTGTCATTGGATGAACATTTAGGTCATTTTCGTCCTCCCTAGGCTTATTCTTGTCCAATTAGGGTTTTTAACCAATCTTGTGCATCCAATAAGTTCATTTGTGTCATTGGATGAACATTTAGGTCATTTTCGTCCTCCCTAGGCTTATTCTTGTCCAATTTGGGTTTTTAACCAATCTTGTCCATCCAATAAGTTCATTTGTGTCATTGGATGAACATTTAGGTCATTTTCGTCCTCCCTAGGCTTATTCTTGTACAATTAAGGTTTTTAACCAATCTTTTGCATCCAATAAGGTCATTTGTGTCAATGGATGAACATTTAGGTCATTTTCGTCCTCCCTAGGCTTATTCTTGTCCAATTAGGGTTTTTAACCAATCTTGTGCATCCAATAAGTTCATTTGTGTCATTGGACGAACATTTAGGTCATTTTCGTCCTCCCTAGGCTTATTCTTGTCCAATTAGGGTTTTTAACCAATCTTGTGCATCCAATAAGTTCATTTGTGTTATTGGAGGAACATTTAGGTCATTTTCGTCCTCCCTAGTCTTATTCTTGTCCAATTAGAGTTTTTATGCAATCTTGTGCATCCAATAGGTGTGTTTGTGTCATTGGACGAACATTTAGGTCATTTTCGTCCTCCCTAGGCTTATTCTTGTCCAATTAGGGTTTTTAACCAACCTTGTGCATCCAATAACTTCATTTGTGTCATTGGTTGAACATTTAGGTCATTTTCGTCCTCCCTAGGCTTATTCTTGTCCAATTAGGGTTTTTAACCAACCTTGTGTATCCAATAACTTCATTTGTGTCATTGGTGGAACATTTAGTTCATTTACGTCCTCCCTAGTCTTATTCTTGTCCAATTAGGGTTTTTATGCAATCTTGTGCATCCAATAGGTGTGTTTGTGTCATTGGAGGAACATTTAGGTCATTTTCGTCCTCCCTAGTCTTATTCTTGTCGAATTAGGGTTTTTATGCAACCTTGTGCATCCAATAGGTGTGTTTGTGTCATTGGAGGAACATTTAGGTCATTTTCATCCTCCCTAGTCTTATTCTTGTCCAATTAGGGTTTTTATGCAATCTTGTGCATCCAATAGGTGTGTTTGTGTCATTGGACGAACATTTAGGTCATTTTCGTCCTCCCTAGGCTTATTCTTGTCCAATTAGGATTTTTAACCAATCTTGTGCATCCAATAAGTTCATTTGGGTCATTGGATGAACATTTAGGTCATTTTCGTCCTCCCTAGTCTTATTCTTGTCGAATTAGGGTTTTTATGCAATCTTGTGCAACATTTAGGTCATTTTCGTCCTCCCTAGTCTTATTCTTATCCAATTAGGGTTTTTATGCAATCTTGTGCATCCAATAGGTGTGTTTGTGTCATTGGACAAACATTTAGGTCATTTTCGTCCTCCCTAGGCTTATTCTTGTCCAATTAGGGTTTTTAACCAATCTTGTGCATCCAATAAGTTCATTTGTGTCATTGGATGAACATTTAGGTCATTTTCGTCCTCCCTAGTCTTATTCTTGTCCAATTAGGGTTTTTAACCAACCTTGTGCATCCAATAAGTTCATTTGTGTCATTGGTGGAACATTTAGGTCATTTACGTCCTCCCTAGTCTTATTCTTGTCCAATTAGGATTTTTATGCAATCTTGTGCATCCAATAGGTGTGTTTGTGTCATTGGAGGAACATTTAGGTCATTTTCGTCCTCCCTAGTCTTATTCTTGTCGAATTAGGGTTTTTATGCAATCTTGTGCATCCAATAGGTGTGTTTGTGTCATTGGAGGAACATTTAGGTCATTTTCATCCTCCCTAGTCTTATTCTTGTCCAATTAGGGTTTTTATGCAATCTTGTGCATCCAATAGGTGTGTTTGTGTCATTGGACGAACATTTAGGACATTTTCGTCCTCCCTAGGCTTATTCTTGGCCAATTAGGGTTTTTAACCAATCTTGTGCATCCAATAAGTTCATTTGTGTCATTGGATGAACATTTAGGTCATTTTCGTCCTCCCAAGTCTTATTCTTGTCCAATTAGGGTTTTTATGCAATCTTGTGCATCCAATAGGTGTGTTTGTGTCATTAGAGGAACATTTAGGTCATTTTCGTCCTCCCTAGTCTTATTCTTGCCCAATTAGGGTTTTTATGCAATCTTGTGCATCCAATAGGTGTGTTTGTGTCATTGGACGAACATTTAGGTCATTTTCGTCCTCCCTAGGCTTATTCTTGTCCAATTAGGGTTTTTAACCAATCTTGTGCATCCAATAAGGTTATTTGTGTCATTGGATGAACATTTAGGTCATTTTCGTCCTCCCTAGTCTTATTCTTGTCCAATTAGGGTTTTTATGCAATCTTGTGCATCCAATAGGTGTGTTTGTGTCATTGGAGGAACATTTAGGTCTTTTTCGTCCTCCATAGTCTTATTCTTGTCCAATTAGGGTTTTAACCAATCTTGTGCATCCAATATGTGGGTTTGTGTCATTGGATGAACATTTAGGTCATTTTCGTCCTCCCTAGGCTTATTCTTGTCCAATTAGGGTTTTTAACCAATCTTGTGCATCCAATAAGTTCATTTGTGTCATTGGATGAACATTTAGGTCATTTTCGTCCTCCCTAGGCTTATTCTTGTCCAATTAGGGTTTTTAACCAATCTTGTGCATTGAATAAGTTCATTTGAGTCATTGGATGAACATTTAGGTCATTTTCGTCCTCCCTAGGCTTATTCTTGTCCAATTAGGGTTTTTAACCAATCTTGTGCATCCAATAAGTTCATTTGTGTCATTGGATGAACATTTAGGTCATTTTCGTCCTCCCTAGGCTTATTCTTGTCCAATTAGGGTTTTAATCAATCTTGTGCATCCAATAAGTTCATATGTGTCATTGGATGAACATTTAGGTCATTTTCGTCCTCCCTAGGCTTATTCTTGTGCAATTATGGTTTTTAACCAATCTTGTGCATTCAATAAGTTCATTTGTGTCATTGGATTAAGATTTAAGTCATTTTCGTCCTTCCTAAGCTTATTTTTGTCCAATTAGGGTTTTTAACCAATCTTGTGCATCCAATAGGTGTGTTTGTGTCTTTGGATGAACATTTAGGTCATTTTCGTCCTCCCTAGGCTTATTCTTGTCCAATTAGGGTTTTTAACCAATCTTGTGCATCCAATAAGTTCATTTGTGTCATTGGATGAACATTTAGGTCATTTTCGTCCTCCCTAGGCTTATTCTTGTCCAATTAGGGTTTTCAACCAATCTTGTGCATCCAATAAGTTCATTTGTATCATTGGATGACAATTTAGGTCATTTTCGTCCTCCCTAGGCTTATTCTTGTCCAATTAGGGTTTTTAACCAATCTTGTGCATCCAATAAGTTCATTTGTGTCATTGGATGAACATTTAGGTCATTTTCGTCCTCCCTAGGCTTAATCTTGTCCAATTAGGGTTTTTATGCAATCATGTGTATCCAATAGGTGTGTTTGTGTCATTGGACGAACATTTAGGTCATTTTCGTCCTCCCTAGGCTTATTCTTGTCCAATTAGGGTTTTTAACCAATCTTGTGCATCCAATAAGTTCATTTGTGTCATTGGATGCACATTTAGGTCATTTTCGTCCTCCCTAGGCTTAATCTTGTCCAATTAGGGTTTTTATGCAATCATGTGCATCCAATAGGTGTGTTTGTGTCATTGGACGAACATTTAGGTCATTTTCGTCCTCCCTAGGCTTATTCTTGTCCAATTAGGGTTTTTAACCAATCTTGTGCATCCAATAAGTTCATTTGTGTCATTGGATGAACATTTAGGTCATTTTCGTCCTCCCTAGGCTTATTCTTGTACAATTAGGGTTTTTAACCAATCTTGTGCATCCAATAAGTTCATTTGTGTCATCGGATGAACATTTAGGTCATTTTCGTCCTCCCTAGGCTTATTCTTGTCCAATTAGGGGTTTTAGCCAATCTTGTGCAACCAATTAGTTCATATGTCTCATTGGATGAACATTTAGGTCATTTTCGTCCTCCCTAGGCTTATTCTTGTCCAATTAGGGGTTTTAGACAATCTTGTGCAACCAATAAGTTCATTTGTGTCATTGGAGGAACATTTATGACACTTTCGTCCTCCCTAGGCTTATTCTTGTCCAATTAGGATTTTTAACCAATCTTGTGCATCCAATAGGTGTTTGTGTCATTGGAGGAACATTTAAGTCATTTTCGTCCTCCCTAGTCTTATTCTTGTCCAATTAGCGTTTTTATGCAATCTTTTGCATCCAATAGGTGTGTTTGTGTCATTGGACGAACATTTAGGACATTTTCGTCGTCCCTAGGCTTATTCTTGTCCAATTAGGGTTTTTAACCAATCTTGTGCATCCAATAAGTTCATTTGTGTCATTGGATGAACATTTAGGTCATTTTCGTCCTCCCTAGGCTTATTCTTGTCCAATTAGGGTTTTTAACCAATCTTGTGCATCCAATAAGTTCATTTGTGTCATTGGATGAACATTTAGGTCATTTTCGTCCTCCCTAGGCTTATTCTTGTCCAATTAGGGTTTTTAACCAATCTTGTGCATCCAATAAGTTCATTTGTGTCATTGGATGAACATTTAGGTCATTTTCGTCCTCCCTAGGCTTATTCTTGTGCAATTAGGGTTTTCAACCAATCTTGTGCATCCAATAAGTTCATTTGTGTCATTGGACGAACATTTAGGTCATTTTCGTCCTCCCTAGGCTTATTCTTGTCCAATTAGGGTTTTTATGCAATCCTGTGCATCCAATAAGTTCATTTGTGTCATTGGACGAACATTTAGGTCATTTTCGTCCTCCCTAGGCTTATTCTTGTCCAATTAGGGTTTTTAACCAACCTTGTGCATCCAATAAGTTCATTTGTGTCATTGGTTGAACATTTAGGTCATTTTCGTCCTCCCTAGGCTTATTCTTGTCCAATTAGGGTTTTTAACCAACCTTGTGCATCCAATAAGTTCATTTGTGTCATTGGTGGATCATTTAGGTCATTTACGTCCTCCCTAGGCTTATTCTTGTCCAATTAGGGTTTTTAACCAATCTTGTGCATCCAATAAGTATATTTGTGTCATTGGATGAACATTTAGGTCATTTTCGTCCTCCCTAGGCTTATTCTTGTCCAATTAGGGTTTTTAACCAATCTTGTGCATCCAATAAGTTCATTTGTGTCATTGGATGAACATTTAGGTCATTTTCGTCCTCCCTAGGCTTATTCTTGTCCAATTAGGGTTTTTAACCAATCTTGTGCATCCAATAAGTTCATTTGTGTCATTGGATGAACATTTAGGTCATTTTCGTCCTCCCTAGGCTTTTTCTTGTCCAATTAGGGTTTTTAACCAATCTTGTGCATCCAATAAGTTCATTTGGGTCATTGGATGAACATTTAGGTCATTTTCGTCTTCCCTAGGCTTATTCTTTTACAATTAGGGTTTTTAACCAATCTTGTGCATCCAATAAGTTCATTTGTGTCATTGGATGAACATTTTGGTCATTTTCGTCCTCACTAGGCTTATTCTTGTCCAATTAGGGTTTTTATGCAATCTTGTGCATCCAATAGGTGTGTTTGTGTCATTGGACGAACATTTAGGTCATTTTCGTCCTCCCTAGGCTTATTCTTGTCCAATTAGGGTTTTTATGCAATCTTGTGCATCCAATAGATGTGTTTGTGTCATTGGACGAACATTTAGGTCATTTTCGTCCTCTCTAGGCTTATTATTGTCTGATTAGGGTTTTTAACCAATCTTGTGCATCCAATAAGTTTATTTGTGTCATTGGATGAACATTTAGGTCACTTTCGTCCTCCCTAGGCTTATTCTTGTCCAATTAGGGTTTTTAACCAATCTTGTGCATCCAATAAGTTCATTTGTGTCATTGGATTAATATTTAGGTCATTTTCGTCCTCCCTAGGCTTATTCTTGTCCAATTAGGGTTTTTATGCAATCTTGTGCATCCAATAGGTGTGTTTGTGTCATTGGACGAACATTTAGGTCATTTTCGTCCTCCCTAGGCTTATTCTTGTCCAATTAGGGTTTTTAACCAACCTTGTGCATCCAATAAGTTCATTTGTGTCATTGGTTGAACATTTAGGTCATTTTGGTCCTCCCTAGGCTTATTCTTGTCCAATTAGGGTTTTTAACCAATCTTGTGCATACAATAAGTTCATTTGTGTCATTGGAGGAACATTTAGGTCATTTTCGTCCTCCCTAGTCTTATTCTTGCCCAATTAGGGTTTTTATGCAATCTTGTGCATCCAATCGGTGTGTTTGTGTCATTGGACGAACATTTGGGTCATTTTCGTCCTCCCTAGGCTTATTCTTGTCCAATTAGGGTTTTTAACCAACCTTGTGCATCCAATAAGTTCATTTGTATCGTTGGTTGAACATTTAGGTCATTTTCGTCCTCCCTAGGCTTATTTTTGTCCAATTAGAGTTTTTAACCAACCTTGTGCATCCAATAAGCTCATTTGTGTCATTGGAGGAACATTTAGGTCATTTTCGTCCTCCCAAGTCTTATTCTTGTCCAATTAGGGTTTTTATGTAATCTTGTGCATCCAATAGGTGTGTTTGTGTCATTGGACGGACATTTAGGTCATTTTCGTCCTCCCTAGGCTTATTCTTGTCCAATTAGGGTTTTTAACCAATCTTGTGCATCCAATAAGTTCATTTGTGTCATTGGATGAACATTTAGGTCATTTTCGTCCTCCCTAGGCCTATTCTTGTCCAATTAGGGTTTTTAACCAACCTTGTGCATCCAATAAGTTCATTTGTGTCATTGGTTGAACATTTAAGTCATTTTGGTCCTCCCTAGGCTTATTCTTGTCCAATTAGGGTTTTTAACCAACCTTGTGCATCCAATAAGTTCGTTTGTGTCATTGGAGGAACATTTAGGTCATTTTCGTCCTCCCTAGTCTTATTCTTGCCCAATTAGGGTTTTTATGCAATCTTGTGCATCCAATAGGTGTGTTTGTGTCATTGGACAAACATTTAGGTCATTTTCATCCTCCCTAGGCTTATTCTTGTCCAATTAGGGTTTTTAACCAATCTTGTGCATCCAATAAGTTCATTTGTGTCATTGGATGAACATTTAGGTCATTTTCATCCTCCCTAGGCTTATTCTTGTCCAATTAGGGTTTTTAACCAATCTTGTGCATCCAATAAGTTCATTTGTGTCATTGGATGAACATTTAGGTCATTTTCATCCTCCCTAGTCTTATTCTTGTCCAATTAGGGTTTTAAGCAATCTTGTGCATCCAATATGTGTGTTTGTGTCATTGGATGAACATTTAGGTCATTTACGTCCTCCCTAGGCTTATTCTTGTCCAATTAGGGTTTTTAACCAATCTTGTGCATCCAATAAGTTCATTTGGGTCATTGGATGAACATTTAGGTCATTTTCGTAATCCCTAGGCTTATTCTTGTCCAATTAGGGTTTTTATGCAATCTTGTGCATCCAATAGGTGTGTTTGTGTCATTGGACGAACATTTAGGTCATTTTCGTCCTCCCTAGGCTTATTCTTGTCCAATTAGGGTTTTTAACCAACCTTGTGCATCCAATAAGTTCATTTGTGTCATTGGTTGAACATTTAGGTCATTTTTATCCTCCCTAGGCTTATTCTTGTCCAATTAGGGTTTTTAACCAACCTTGTGCATCCAATAAGTTCATTTGTGTCATTTGTGGAACATTTAGGTCATTTACGTCCTCCCTAGTCTTATTCTTGTCCAATTAGGGTTTTTATGCAATCTAGTGCATCCAATAGGTGTGTTTGTGTCATTGGACGAACATTTAGGTCATTTTCGTCCTCACTAGGCTTATTCTTGTCCAATTAGGGTTTTTATGCAATCTTGTGCATCCAATAGGTGTGTTTGTGTCATTGGACGAACATTTAGGTCATTTTCGTCCTCCCTAGGCTTATTCTTGTCCAATTAGGGTTTTTAACCAACCTTGTGCATCCAATAAGTTCATTTGTGTCATTGGTGGAACATTTAGGTCATTTACGTCCTCCCTAAGCTTATTCTTGACCAATTAGGGTTTTCAACCAATCTTGTGCATCCAATAAGTTCATTTGTGTCATTGGATGAACATTTAGGTCATTTTCGTCCTCCCTAGGCTTATTCTTGTCCAATTAGGGTTTTTAACCAACCTTGTGCATCCAATAAGTTCATTTGTGTAATTGGTTGAACATTTAGGTCATTTTCGTCCTCCCTAGGCTTATTCTTGTCCAATTAGGGTTTTTAACCAACCTTGTGCATCCAATAAGTTCATTTGTGTCATTGGTGGAACATTTAGGTCATTTACGTCCTCCCTAGTCTTATTCTTGTCCAATATGGGTTTTTATGCAATCTTGTGCATCCAATAGGTGTGTTTGTGTCATTGGACGAACATTTAGGTCATTTTCGTCCTCCCTAGGCTTATTCTTGTCCAATTAGGGTTTTTAACCAATCTTGTGCATCCAATAAGTTCATTTGTGTCATTGGATGATTATTTAGGTCATTTTCGTCCTCCCTAGGCATATTTTTGTCCAATTAGGGTTTTTATCCAATCTTGTGCTTCCAATAAATTCATTTGTGTCATTGGATGAACAATTAGGTCATTTTCGTCCTCCCTAGGCTTATTCTTGTCCAATTAGGGTTTTTATGCAATCTTGTGCATCCAATAGGTGTGTTTGTGTCATTGGACGAACATTTAGGTCATTTTCGTCCTCCCTAGGCTTATTCTTGTCCAATTAGGGTTTTTAACCAATCTTGTGCATCCAATAAGTTCATTTGTGTCATTGGATGGACATTTAGGTCATTTTCGTCATCCCTAGTCTTATTCTTGTCCAATTAGGGTTTTTATGCAATCTTGTGCATCCAATAGGTGTGTTTGTGTCATTGGACGAACATTTAGGTCATTTTCGTCCTCCCTAGGCTTATTCTTGTCCAATTAGGGTTTTTAACCAATCTTGTGCATCCAATAAGTTCATTTGTGTCATTGGATGAACATTTAGATCATTTTCCTCCTCCCTAGGCTTATTCTTGTTCAATTAGGGTTTTTATGCAATCTTGTGCATCCAATAGGTGTGTTTGTGTCGTTGGACGAACATTTAGGTCATTTTCGTCCTCCCTAGGCTTATTCTTGTCCAATTAGGGTTTTTATGCAATCTTGTGCATCCAATAGGTGTGTTTGTGTCATTGGACGAACATTTAGGTCATTTTCGTCCTCCCTAGGCTTATTCTTGTCCAATTAGGGTTTTTATGCAATCTTGAGCATCCAATAGGTGTGTTTGTGTCATTGGACGAACATTTAGGTCATTTTCGTCTTCCCTAGGCTTATTCTTGTCCAATTAGGGTTTTTAACCAATCTTGTGCATCCAATAAGTTCATTTGTGTCATTGGATGAACATTTAGGTCATTTTCGTCCTCCCTAGTCCTATTCTTGTCGAATTAGGGTTTTTATGCAATCTTGTGCATCCAATAGGTGTGTTTGTGTCATTGGACGAACATTTAGGTCATTTTCGTCCTCCCTAGGTTTATTCTTGTCCAATTAGGGTTTTTATGCAATCCTGTGCATCCAATAGGTGTGTTTGTGTCATTGGACGAACATTTAGGTCATTTTCGTCCTCCCTAGGCTTATTCTTGTCCAATTAGGGTTTTTAACCAACCTTGTGCATCCAATAAGTTCATTTGTGTCATTGGTTGAACATTTAGGTCATTTTCGTCCTCCCTAGGCTTATTCTGGTCCAATTAGGGTTTTTAACCAACCTTGTGTATCCAATAAGTTCATTTGTGTCATTGGTGGAACATTTAGGTCATTTAAGTCCTCCCTAGTCTTATTCTTGTCCAATTAGGGTTTTTATGCAATCTTGTGCATCCAATAGGTGTGTTTGTGTCATTGGAGGAACATTTAGGTCATTTTCGTCCTCCCTAGTCTTATTCTTGTCCAATTAGGGATTTTATGCAATCTTGTGCATCCAATAGGTGTGTATGTGTCATTGGAAGAACATTTAGGTCATTTTCGTCCTCCCTAGGCTTATTCTTGTCCAATTAGGGTTTTTATGCAATCTTGTGCATCCAATAGGTGTGTTTGTGTCATTGGACGAACATTTAGGTCATTTTCGTCCTCCCTAGGCTTATTCTTGTCCAATTAGGGTTTTTAACCAATCTTGTGCATCCAATAAGTTCGTTTGTGTCATTGGATGAACATTTAGGTCATTTTCGTCCTCCCTAGTCTTATTCTTGTCGAATTAGGGTTTTTATACAATCTTGTGCATCCAATAGGTGTGTTTGTGTCATTGGAGGAACATTTAGGTCATTTTCGTCCTCCCTAGTCTTATTCTTGTCCAATTAGGGTTTTTATGCAATCTTGTGCATCCAATAGGTGTGTTTGTGTCATTCGAAGAACATTTAGGTCATTTTTGTCCTCCCTAGGCTTATTCTTGTCCGATTAGGGTTTTTAACCAATCTTGTGCATTCAATAAGTTCATTTGTGTCATTGGATGAACATTTAGGTCATTTTCGTCCTCCCTAGTCTTATTCTTGTCCAATTAGGGTTTTTATGCAACCTTGTGCATCCAATAGGTGTGTTTGTGTTATTGGAGGAACATTTAGGTCATTTTCGTCCTCCCTAGTCTTATTCTTGTCCAATTAGGGTTTTTATGCAATCTTGTGCGTCCAATAGGTGTGTTTGTGTAATTGGAAGAACATTTAGGTCATTTTCGTCCTCCCTAGGCTTATTCTTGTCCAATTAGGGTTTTTATGCAATCATTTGCATCCAATAGGTGTGTTTGTGTCATTGGACGAACATTTAGGTCATTTTCGTCCTCCCTAGGCTTATTCTTGTCCAATTAGGGTTTTTAACCAACCTTGTGCATCCAATAAGTTCATTTGTGTCATTGGTTGAACATTTAGGTCATTTTCGTCCTCCCTAGGCTTATTCTTGTCCAATTAGGGTTTTTAACCAACCTTGTGTATCCAATAAGTTCATTTGTGTCATTGGTGGAACATTTAGGTCATTTAAGTCCTCCCTAGTCTTATTCTTGTCCAATTAGGGTTTTTATGCAATCTTGTGCATCCAATAGGTGTGTTTGTGTCATTGGAGGAACATTTAGGTCATTTTCGTCCTTCTTAGTATTATTCTTGTCCAATTAGGGTTTTTATGCAATCTTGTGCATCCAATAGGTGTGTTTGTGTCATTGGACGAACATTTAGGTCATTTTCGTCCTCCCTAGGCTTATTCTTGTCCAATTAGGGTTTTTAACCAACCTTGTGCATCCAATAAGTTCATTTGTGTCATTGGTTGAACATTTAGGTCATTTTCGTCCTCCCTAGGCTTATTCTTGTCCAATTAGGGTTTTAAACCAACCTTGTGCATCCAATAAGTTCATTTGTGTCATCGGAGGAACATTTTGGTCATTTTCGTCCTCCCTAGTCTTATTCTTGTCCAATTAGGGTTTTTATGCAATCTTGTGCATCCAATAGGTGTGTTTGTGTCATTGGACGAACATTTAGGTCATTTTCGTCCTCCCTAGGCTTATTCTTGTCCAATTAGGGTTTTTAACCAACCTTGTGCATCCAATAAGTTCATTTGTGTCATTGGAGGAACATTTAGGTCATTTTCGTCCTCCCTAGTCTTATTCTTGCCCAATTAGGGTTTTAAGCAATCTTGTGCTTCCAATATGTGTGTTTGTGTCATTGGATGAACATTTAGGTCATTTTCGTCCTCCCTATGCTTATTCTTGTCCAATTAGGGTTTTTAACCAATCTTGTGCATACAATAAGTTCATTAGTGTCATTGGACGAACATTTAGGTCATTTTCGTCCTCCCTAGTCTTATTCTTGTCTAATTAGGGTTTTTATGCAATCTTGTGCATCCAATCGGTGTGTTTGTGTCATTGGACGAACATTTGGTTCATTTTCGTCCTCCCTAGGCTTATTCTTGTCCAATTAGGGTTTTTAACCAATCTTGGGCATCCAATAAGTTCATTTGTGTCATTGGTTGAACATTTGGGTCATTTTCGTCCTCCCTAGGCTTATTCTTGTCCAATTAGGGTTTTTATGCAATCTTGTGCATCCAATAGGTGTGTTTGTGTCATTGGACGAACATTTAGGTCATTTTCGTCCTCCCTAGGCTTATTCTTGTCCAATTAGGGTTTTTAACCTATCTTGTGCATCCAATAAGTTCATTTGTGTCATTGAATGAACATTTAGGTCATTTTCGTCCTCCCTAGGCTTATTCTTGTCCAATTAGGGTTTTTAACCAATCTTGTGCATACAATAAGTTCATTTGTGTCATTGGATGAACATTTAGGTCATTTTCGTCCTCCCTAGTCTTATTCTTGTCTAATTAGGGTTTTTATGCAATCTTGTGCATCCAATCGGTGTGTTTGTGTCATTGGACGAACATTTAGGTCATTTTCGTCCTCCCTAGGCTTATTCTTGTCCAATTAGGGTTTTTAACCAATCTTGGGCATCCAATAAGTTCATTTGTGTCATTGGTTGAACATTTGGGTCATTTTCGTCCTCCCTAGGCTTATTCTTGTCCAATTAGGGTTTTTATGCAATCTTGTGCATCCAATAGGTGTGTTTGTGTCATTGGACGAACATTTAGGTCATTTTCGTCCTCCCTAGGCTTATTCATGTCCAATTAGGGTTTTTAACCAACCTTGTGCATCCAATAAGTTCATTTGTGTCATTGGTTGAACATTTAGGTCATTTTGGTCCTCCCTAGGCTTATTCTTGTCCAATTAGGGTTTTTAACCAACCTTGTGCATCCAATAAGTTCATTTGTGTCATTGGAGGAACATTTAGGTCATTTTCGTCCTCCCTAGTCTTATTCTTGCCCAATTAGGGTTTTTATGCAATCTTGTGCATCCAATAGGTGTGTTTGTGTCATTGGACAAACATTTAGGTCATTTTCGTCCTCCCTAGGCTTATTCTTGTCCAATTAGGGTTTTTAACCAATCTTGTGCATCCAATAAGTTCATTTGTGTCATTGGATGAACATTTAGGTCATTTTCATCCTCCCTAGGCTTATTCTTGTCCAATTAGGGTTTTTAACCAATATTGTGCATCCAATAAGTTCATTTGTGTCATTGGATGAACATTTAGGTTATTTTCGTCCTCCCTAGTCTTATTCTTTTCCGATTAAGGTTTTAAGCAATCTTGTGCATCCAATATGTGTGTTTGTGTCATTGGATGAACATTTAGGTCATTTTCGTCCTCCCTTTGCTTATTCTTGTCCAATTAGGGTTTTTAACCAATCTTGTGCGTACAATAAGTTCATTTGTGTCATTGGATGAACATTTAGGTCATTTTCGTCCTCCCTAGTCTTATTCTTGTCTAATTAGGGTTTTTATGCAATCTTGTGCATCCAATCGGTGTGTTTGTGTCATTGGACGAACATTTGGGTCATTTTCGTCCTCCCTAGGCTTATTGTTGTCCAATTAGAGTTTTTAACCAACCTTGTGCATCCAATAAGTTCATTTGTATCGTTGGTTGAACATTTAGGTCATTTTCGTCCTCCCTAGGCTTATTTTTGTCCAATTAGGGTTTTTAACCAACCTTGTGCATCCAATAAGTTCATTTGTGTCATTGGAGGAACATTTAGGTCATTTTCGTCCTCCCTAGTCTTATTCTTGTCCAATTAGGGTTTTTATGCAATCTTGTGCATCCAATAGGTGTGTTTGTGTCATTGGAGGAACATTTAGGTCATTTTCGTCCTCCCTAGTCTTATTCTTGTCCAATTAGGGATTTTATTCAATCTTGTGCATCCAATAGGTGTGTTTGTGTCATTGGACGAACATTTAGGTCATTTTCGTCCTCTCTAGGCTTATTCTTGTGCAATTAGGGTTTTTAACCAACCTTGTTCATCCAATAAGTTCATTTGAGTCATTGGTTGAACATTTGGGTCATTTTCGTCCTCCCTAGGCTTATTCTTGTCCAATTAGGGTTTTTAACCAACCTTGTGCATCCAATAAGTTCATTTGTGTCATTGGAGGAACATTTAGGTCATTTTCGTCCTCCCTAGTCTTATTCTTGTCCAATTAGGGTTTTTATGCAATCTTGTGCATCCAATAGGTGTGTTTGTATCATTGGACGAACATTTAGGTCATTTTCGTCCTCCCTAGGCTTATTCTGTTCCAATTAGGGTTTTTAACCAATCTTGCGCATCCAATAAGTTCATTTGTGTCATTTGATGAACATTTAGGTCATTTTCGTCCTCCCTAGTCTTATTCTTGTCCAATTAGGGTTTTAAGCAATCTTGTGCATTCAATATGTGTGTTTGTGTCATTGGTTGAACATTTAGGTCATTTTCGTCCACCCTAGGCTTATTCTTGTCCAATTAGGGTTTTTAACCAACCTTGTGCATCCAATAAGTTCATTTGTGTCATTGGAGGAACATTTAGGTCATTTTCGTCCTCCCTAGTCTTATTCTTGTCCAATTAGGGTTTTTATGCAATCTTGTGCATCTAATAGGTGTGTTTGTGTCATTGGACGAACATTTAGGTCATTTTCGTCCTCCCTAGGCTTATTCTTGTCCAATTAGGGTTTTTAACCAATCTTGCGCATCCAATAAGTTCATTTGTGTCATTTGATGAACATTTAGGTCATTTTCGTCCTCCCTAGTCTTATTCTTGTCCAATTAGGGTTTTAAGCAATCTTGTGCATCCAATATGTGTGTTTGTGTCATTGGTTGAACATTCAGGTCATTTTCGTCCTCCCTAGGCTTATTCTTGTCCAATTAGGGTTTTTAACCAACCTTGTGCATCCAATAAGTTCATTTGTGTCATTGGAGGAACATTTAGGTCATTTTCGTCCTCCCTAGTCTTATTCTTGTCCAATTATGGTTTTTATGCAATCTTGTGCATCCAATAGGTGTGTTTGTGTCATTGGACGAACATTTAGGTCATTTTCGTCCTCCCTAGGCTTATTCTTGGCCAATTAGGGTTTTTAACCAATCTTGTGCATCCAATAAGTTCATTTGTGTCATTGGATGAACATTTAGGACATTTTCGTCCTCCCAAGTCTTATTCTTGTCCAATTAGGGTTTTTATGCAATCTTGTGCATCCAATAGGTGTGTTTGGGTCATTGGAGGAACATTTATGTCATTTTCGTCCTCCCTAGTCTTATTCTTGTCCAATTAGGGTTATTATGCAATCTTGTGCATCCATTTGGTGTGTTTGTGTCATTGGACGAACATTTAGGTCATTTTCGTCCTCCCTAGGCTTATTCTTGTCCAATTAGGGTTTTTATGCAATCTTGTGCATCCAATAGGTGTGTTTGTGTCATTGGACGAACATTTAGGTCATTTTCGTCCTCCCTAGGCTTATTCTTGTCCAATTAGGGTTTTTAACCAACCTTGTGCATCCAATAAGTTCATTTGTGTCATTGGTTGAACATTTAGGTCATTTTTATCCTCCCTAGGCTTATTCTTGTCCAATTAGGGTTTTTAACCAACCTTGTGCATCCAATAAGTTCATTTGTGTCATTTGTGGAACATTTAGGTCATTTACGTCCTCCCTAGTCTTATTCTTGTCCAATTAGGGTTTTTATGCAATCTAGTGCATCCAATAGGTGTGTTTGTGTCATTGGACGAACATTTAGGTCATTTTCGTCCTCACTAGGCTTATTCTTGTCCAATTAGGGTTTTTATGCAATCTTGTGCATCCAATAGGTGTGTTTGTGTCATTGGACGAACATTTAGGTCATTTTCGTCCTCCCTAGGCTTATTCTTGTCCAATTAGGGTTTTTAACCAACCTTGTGCATCCAATAAGTTCATTTGTGTCATTGGTGGAACATTTAGGTCATTTACGTCCTCCCTAAGCTTATTCTTGACCAATTAGGGTTTTCAACCAATCTTGTGCATCCAATAAGTTCATTTGTGTCATTGGATGAACATTTAGGTCATTTTCGTCCTCCCTAGGCTTATTCTTGTCCAATTAGGGTTTTTAACCAACCTTGTGCATCCAATAAGTTCATTTGTGTAATTGGTTGAACATTTAGGTCATTTTCGTCCTCCCTAGGCTTATTCTTGTCCAATTAGGGTTTTTAACCAACCTTGTGCATCCAATAAGTTCATTTGTGTCATTGGTGGAACATTTAGGTCATTTACGTCCTCCCTAGTCTTATTCTTGTCCAATATGGGTTTTTATGCAATCTTGTGCATCCAATAGGTGTGTTTGTGTCATTGGACGAACATTTAGGTCATTTTCGTCCTCCCTAGGCTTATTCTTGTCCAATTAGGGTTTTTAACCAATCTTGTGCATCCAATAAGTTCATTTGTGTCATTGGATGAACATTTAGGTCATTTTTTTCCTCCCTAGGCTTATTCTTGTCTAATTAGGGTTTTTAACCAATTTTGTGCATCCAATAAGTTCATTTGTGTCATTGGATGAACATTTAGGTCATTTTCGTCCTCCCTAGTCTTATTCTTGTCCAATTAAGGTTTTAAGCAATCTTGTGCATCCAATATGTGTGTTTGTGTCATTGGATGAACATTTAGGTCATTTTCGTCCTCCCTATGCTTATTCTTGTCCAATTAGGGTTTTTAACCAATCTTGTGCTTACAATAAGTTCATTTGTGTCATTGGATGAACATTTAGGACATTTTCGTCCTCCCTAGGCTTATTCTTGTCCAATTAGGGTTTTTATGCAATCTTGTGCATCCAATAGGTGTGTTTGTGTCATTGGACGAACATTTAGGTCATTTTCGTCCTCCCTAGGCTTATTCTTGTCCAATTAGGGTTTTTAACCAATCTTGTGCATCCAATAAGTTCATTTGTGTCATTGGATGAACATTTAGGTCATTTTCGTCCTCCCTAGGCTTATTCTTGTCCAAGTAGGGTTTTTAACCAATCTTTTGCATCCAATAAGTTCATTTGTGTCATTGGATGAACATTTAGGTCATTTTCGTCCTCCCTAGGCTTATTCTTGTCCAATTAGGGTTTTTAACCAATCTTGTGCATCCAATAAGTTCATTTGTGTCATTGGATAACCATTTAGGTCATTTTCGTCCTCCCTAGGCTTATTCTTGTCCAATTAGGGTTTTCAACCAATCTTGTGTATCCAATAAGTTCATTTGTGTCATTGGATGAACATTTAGGTCATTTTCGTCCTCCCTAGGCTTATTCTTGTCCAATTAGGGTTTTTAACCAATCTTGTGCATCCAATAAGTTCATTTGTGTCATTGGATGAACATTATGTCATTTTCGTCCTCCCTAGGCTTATTCTTGTCCAATTAGGGTTTTTATGCAATCTTGTGCATCCAATAGGTGTGTTTGTGTCATTGGACGAACATTTAGGTCATTTTCGTCCTCCCTAGGCTTATTCTTGTCCAATTAGGGTTTTTAACCAATCTTGTGCTTCCAATAAGTTCATTTGTGTCATTGGATGAACATTTAAGTCATTTTTGTCCTCCCTAGGCTTATTCTTGTCCAATTAGGGTTGTTATGCAATCTTGTGCATCCAATAGGTGTGTTTGTGTCATTGGACGAACATTTAGGTCATTTTCGGCCTCCCTAGGCTTATTCTTGTCCAATTAGGGTTTTTATGCAATCCTTTGCATCCAATAGGTGTGTTTGTGTCATTGGACGAACATTTAGGTCATTTTCGTCCTCCCTAGGCTTATTCTTGTCCAATTAGGGTTTTTAACCAACCTTGTGCATCCAATAAGTTCATTTGTGTCATTGGTTGAACATTTAGGTCATTTTCGTCCTCCCTAGGCTTATTCTTGTCCAATTAGGGTTTTTAACCAACCTTGTGTATCCAATAAGTTCATTTGTGTCATTGGTGGAACATTTAGGTCATATACGTCCTCCCTAGTCTTATTCTTGTCCAATTAGGGTTTTTATGCAATCTTGTGCATCCAAAAGGTGTGTTTGTGTCATTGGAAGAACATTTAGGTCATTTTCGTCCTCCCTAGGCTTATTCTTGTCCGATTAGGGTTTTTAATCAATCTTGTGCATTCAATAAGTTCATTTGTGTCATTGGATGAACATTTAGGTCATTTTCGTCCTCCCTAGGCTTATTCTTGTCCAATTAGGGTTTTTAACCAATCTTGTGCATTCTATAAGTTCATTTGTGTCATTGGATGAACATTTAGGTCATTTTCGTCCTCCCTAGTCTTATTCCTGTCCAATTAGGGTTTTTATGCAATCTTGTGCATCCAATAGGTGTGTTTGTGTCATTGGAGGAACATTTAGGTCATTTTCGTCCTCCCTAGTCTTATTCTTGTCCAATTAGGGTTTTTATGCAATCTTGTGCATCCAATAGGTGTCTTTGTGTCATTCGACGAACATTTAGGTCATTTTCGTCCTCCCTAGGCTTATTCTTGTCCAATTAGGGTTTTTAACCAATCTTGTGCATCCAATAAGTTCATTTGTGTCATTGGATGAACATTTAGGTCATTTTCGTCCTCCCTAGTCTTATTCTTGTCCAATTAGGGTTTTAAGCAATCTTGTGCATCCAATATGTGTGTTTGTGTCATTGGATGAACATTTAGGTCATTTTCGTCTTCCCTATGCTTATTCTTGTCCAATTAGGGTTTTTAACCAATCTTGTGCATCCAATAAGTTCATTTGTGTCATTGGATGAACATTTAGGTCGCTTTTGTCCTCCCTAGTCTTATTCTTGTCCAATTAGGGTTTTTATGCAATCTTGTGCATCCAATAGGTGTGTTTGTGTCATTGGAGGAACATTTAGGTCATTTTCGTCCTCCCTAGGCTTATTCTTGTCCAATTAGGTTTTTAAACCAATCTTGTGCATCCAATAAGTTCATTTGTGTCAATGGATGAACATTTAGGTCATTTTCGTCCTCCCTAGGCTTATTCTTGTCCAATTAGGGTTTTTAACCAATCTTGTGCATCCAATAAGTTCATTTGTGTCATTGGATGAACATTTAGGTCATTTTCGTCCTCCCTAGTCTTATTCTTGTCCAATTAGGGTTTTAAGCAATCTTGTGCATCCAATATGTGTGTTTGTGTCATTGGATGAACATTTAGGTCATTTTCGTTCTCCCTATGCTTATTTTTGTCCAATTAGGGTTTTTAACCAATCTTATGCATACAATAAGTTCATTTGTGTCATTGGATGAACATTTAGGTCATTTTCGTCCTCCCTAGTCTTATTCTTGTCCAATTAGGGTTTTTATGCAATCTTGTGCATCCAATAGGTGTGTTTGTGTCATTGGAGGAACATTTAGGTCATTTTCGTGATCCCTAGGCTTATTCTTGTCCAATTAGGGTTTTCAACCAATCTTGTGCATCCAATAAGTTCATTTGTGTCATTGGATGAACATTTAGGTCATTTTCGTCCTCCCTAGTCTTATTCTTGTCCAATTAGGGTTTTAAGCAATCTTGTGCATCCAATATGTGTGTTTGTGTCATTGGATGAACATTTAGGTCATTTTCGTTCTCCCTATGCTTATTCTTGTCCAATTAGGTTTTTTAACCAATCTTGTGCATACAATAAGTTCATTTGTGTCATTGGTTGAACATTTAGGTCATTTTCGTCCTCCCTAGTCTTATTCTTGTCCAATTAGGGTTTTTATGCAATCTTGTGCATCCAATAGGTGTGTTTGTGTCATTGGATGAACATTTAGGTCATTTTCGTCCTCCCTATTCTTATTCTTGTCCAATTAGGGTTTTTATGCAATCTTGTGCATCCAATAGGTGTGTTTGGGTCATTGGAGGAACATTTAGGTCATTTTCGTCCTCCCTAGTCTTATTCTTGTCCAATTAGGGTTTTTATGCAATCTTGTGCATCCAATAGGTGTGTTTGTGTCATTGGACGAACATTTAGGTCATTTTCGTCCTCCCTAGGCTTATTCTTGTCCAATTAGGGTTTTTAACCAACCTTGTGCATCCAATAAATTCATTTGTGTCATTGGATGAACATTTAGGTCATTTTCGTCCTCCCTAGGCTTATTCTTGTCCAATTAGGGTTTTTATGCAATCTTGTGCATCCAATAGGTGTGTTTGTGTCATTGGACGAGCATTTAGGTCATTTTCGTCCTCCCTAGGCTTATTCTTGTCCAATTAGGGTTTTTAACCAATCTTGTGCATCCAATAAGTTCATTTGTGTCATTGGATGAACATTTAGGTCATTTTCGTCCTCCCTAGTCTTACTCTTGTCCAATTAGGGTTTTAAGCAATCTTGTGCATCCAATATGTGTGTTTGTGTCATTCGATGAACATTTAGGTCATTTTCGTCCTCCCTATGCTTATTCTTGTCCAATTTGGGTTTTTAACCAATCTTGTGCATACAATAAGTTCATTTGTGTCATTGGATGAACATTTAGGTCATTTTCGTCCTCCCTAGTCTTATTCTTGTCCAATTAGGGTTTTTATGCAATCTTGTGCATCCAATAAGATCATTTGTGTAATTGGATGAACATTTAGGTCATTTTCGTCCTCCCTAGGCTTATTCTTGTCCAATTAGGGTTTTTAACCAATCTTGTGCATTGGACGAACATTTAGGTCATTTTCGTCCTCCCTAGGCTTATTCTTGTCCAATTAGGGTTTTTAACCAATCTTGTGCATCCAATAAGTTCATTTGTGTCATTGGTTGAACATTTGGGTCATTTTCGTCCTCCCTAGGCTTATTCTTGTCCAATTAGGGTTTTTATGCAATCTTGTGCATCCAATAGGTGTGTTTGTGTCATTGGACGAACATTTAGGTCATTTTCGTCCTCCCTAGGCTTATTCATGTCCAATTAGGGTTTTTAACCAACCTTGTGCATCCAATAAGTTCATTTGTGTCATTGGTTGAACATTTAGGTCATTTTGGTCCTCCCTAGGCTTATTCTTGTCCAATTAGGGTTTTTAACCAACCTTGTGCATCCAATAAGTTCATTTGTGTCATTGGAGGAACATTTAGGTCATTTTCGTCCTCCCTAGTCTTATTCTTGCCCAATTAGGGTTTTTATGCAATCTTGTGCATCCAATAGGTGTGTTTGTGTCATTGGACAAACATTTAGGTCATTTTCGTCCTCCCTAGGCTTATTCTTGTCCAATTAGGGTTTTTAACCAATCTTGTGCATCCAATAAGTTCATTTGTGCCATTGGATGAACATTTAGGTCATTTTCATCCTCCCTAGGCTTATTCTTGTCCAATTAGGGTTTTTAACCAATATTGTGCATCCAATAAGTTCATTTGTGTCATTGGATGAACATTTAGGTTATTTTCGTCCTCCCTAGTCTTATTCTTTTCCAATTAAGGTTTTAAGCAATCTTGTGCATCCAATATGTGTGTTTGTGTCATTGGATGAACATTTAGGTCATTTTCGTCCTCCCTTTGCTTATTCTTGTCCAATTAGGGTTTTTAACCAATCTTATGCGTACAATAAGTTCATTTGTGTCATTGGATGAACATTTAGGTCATTTTCGTCCTCCCTAGTCTTATTCTTGTCTAATTAGGGTTTTTATGCAATCTTGTGCATCCAATCGGTGTGTTTGTGTCATTGGACGAACATTTGGGTCATTTTCGTCCTCCCTAGGCTTATTGTTGTCCAATTAGGGTTTTTAACCAACCTTGTGCATCCAATAAGTTCATTTGTATCGTTGGTTGAACATTTAGGTCATTTTCGTCCTCCCTAGGCTTATTTTTGTCCAATTAGGGTTTTTAACCAACCTTGTGCATCCAATAAGTTCATTTGTGTCATTGGAGGAACATTTAGGTCATTTTCGTCCTCCCTAGTCTTATTCTTGTCCAATTAGGGTTTTTATGCAATCTTGTGCATCCAATAGGTGTGTTTGTGTCATTGGAGGAACATTTAGGTCATTTTCGTCCTCCCTAGTCTTATTCTTGTCCAATTAGGGATTTTATTCAATCTTGTGCATCCAATAGGTGTGTTAGTGTCATTGGACGAACATTTAGGTCATTTTCGTCCTCTCTAGGCTTATTCTTGTGCAATTAGGGTTTTTAACCAACCTTGTGCATCCAATAAGTTCATTTGTGTCATTGGTTGAACATTTAGGTCATTTTCGTCCTCCCTAGGCTTATTCTTGTCCAATTAGGGTTTTTAACCAACCTTGTGCATCCAATAAGTTCATTTGTGTCATTGGAGGAACATTTAGGTCATTTTCGTCCTCCCTAGTCTTATTCTTGTCCAATTAGGGTTTTTATGCAATCTTGTGCATCCAATAGGTGTGTTTGTGTCATTGGACGAACATTTAGGTCATTTTCGTCCTCCCTTGTCTTATTCTTGTCCAATTAGGGTTTTTAACCAACCTTGTGCATCCAATAAGTTCATTTGTGTCATTGGTTGAACATTTAGGTCATTTTCGTCCTCCCTAGGCTTATTCTTGTCCAATTAGGGTTTTTAACCAATCTTGTACATCCAATAAGTTCATTTGTGTCATTGGTTGAACATTTTGGTCATTTTCGTCCTCCTTAGGCTTATTCTTGTCCAATTAGGGTTTTTAACCAACCTTGTGCATCCAATAAGTTCATTTGTGTCATTGGAGGAACATTTAGGTCATTTTCGTCCTCCCTAGTCTTATTCTTTTCCAATTAGGGTTTTTATGCAATCTTGTGCATCCAATAGGTGTGTTTGTGTCATTGGACGAACATTTAGGTCATTTTCGTCCTCCCTAGGCTTATTCTTGTCCAATTAGGGTTTTTAACCAACCTTGTGCATCCAATAAGTTCATTTGTGTCATTGGTCGAACATTTAGGTCATTTACGTCCTCCCTAGTCTTATTCTTATCCAATTAGGGTTTTTATGCAATCTTGTGCATCCAATAGGTGTGTTTGTGTCATTGGAGGAACATTTAGGTCATTTTCGTCCTCCCTAGTCTTATTCTTGTCAAATTAGGGTTTTTATGCAATCTTGTGCATCCAATAGGTGTGTTTGTGTCATTGGAGGAACATTTAGGTCATTTTCGTCCTCCCTAGTCTTATTCTTGTCCAATTAGGGTTTTTATGCAATCTTGTGCATCCAATAGGTGTGTTTGTGTCATTGGACGAACATTTAGGTCATTTTCGTCCTCCCTAGGCTTATTCTTGTCCAATTAGGGTTTTTAACCAACCTTGTGCATCCAATAAGTTCATTTGTGTCATTGGTTGAACATTTAGGTCAATTTCGTCCTCCCTAGGCTTATTCTGGTCCAATTAGGGTTTTTAACCAACCTTGTGTATCCAATAAGTTCATTTGTGTCATTGGTGGAACATTTAGGTCATTTAAGTCCTCCCTAGTCTTATTCTTGTCGAATTAGGGTTTTTATGCAATCTTGTGCATCCAATAGGTGTGTTTGTGTCATTGGAGGAACATTTAGGTCAATTTCGTCCTCCCTAGTCTTATTCTTGTCCAATTAGGGTTTTTATGCAATCTTGTGCATCCAATAGGTGTGTTTGTGTCATTGGACGAACATTTAGGTCATTTTCGTCCTCCCTAGGCTTATTCTTGTCCAATTAGGGTTTTTAACCAACCTTGTACATCCAATAAGTTAATTTGTGTCATTGGTTGAACATTTAGGTCATTTTCGTCCTCCCTAGGCTTATTCTTGTCCAATTAGGGGTTTTAACCAACCTTGTGCATCCAATAAGTTCATTTGTGTCATTTGAGGACCAATTAGGTCATTTTCGTCCTACGTGGTCTTATTCTTGTCCAATTAGGGTTTTTATGCAATCTTGTGCATCCAATAGGTGTGTTTGTGTCATTGGACGAACTTCAGGTCATTTTCGTCCTCCCTAGGCTTATTCTTGTCCAATTAGGGTTTTTAACCAATCTTGTGCATCCAATAAGTTCATTTGTGTCATTGGATGAACATTTAGGTCATTTTCGTCCTCCCTAGGCTTATTCTTGTCCAATTAGGGTTTTTAAACAATCTTGTGCATCCAGTAGGTGTGTTTGTGTCATTGGATGAACATTTAGGTCATTTTCGTCCTCCCTAGGCTTATTCTTGTCCAATTAGGGTTTTTAACCAACCTTGTGCATCCAATAAGTTCATTTGTGTCATTGGTTGAACATTTAGGTCATTTTCGTCCTCCCTAGGCTTATTCTTGTCCAATTAGGGTTTTTAACAAATCTTGTGCATCCAATAAGTTCATTTGTGTCATTGGAGGAACATTTTGGTCATTTTCGTCCTCCCTAGTCTTATTCTTGTCCAATTAGGGTTTTTATGCAATCTTGTGCATCCAATAGGTGTGTTTGTGTCATTGGATGAACATTTAGGTCATTTTCGTCCTCCCTAGTCTTATTCTTGTCCAATTAGGGATTTTATTCAATCTTGTGCATCCAATAGGTGTGTTTGTGTCATTGGACGAACATTTAGGTCATTTTCGTCCTCTCTAGGCTTATTCGTGTGCAATTAGGGTTTTTAACCAACCTTGTGCATCCAATAAGTTCATTTGTGTCATTGGAGGAACATTTAGGTCATTTTCGTCCTCCCTAGTCTTATTCTTGTCCAATTAGGGTTTTTATGCAATCTTGTGCATCCAATAGGTGTGTTTGTGTCATTGGACGAACATTTAGGACATTTTCGTCCTCCCTAGGCTTATTCTTGTCCAATTAGGGTTTTTAACCAACCTTGTGCATCCAATAAGTTCATTTGTGTCATTGGTTGAACATTTAGGTCATTTTCGTCCTCCCTAGGCTTATTCTTGTCCAATTAGGGTTTTTAACCAACCTTGTGCATCCATTAAGTTCATTTGTATCATTGGTGGAACATTTAGGTCATTTACGTCCTCCCTAGTCTTATTCTTGTCCAATTAGGGTTTTTATGCAATCTTGTGCATCCAATAGGTGTGTTTGTGTCATTGGACGAACATTTAGGTCGTTTTCGTCATCCCTTGGCTTATTCTTGTCCAATTACGGTTTTTAACCAATCTTGTTCATCCAATAAGTTCATTTGTGTTATTGGATGAACATTTAGGTCATTTTTTTCCTCCCTAGGCTTATTCTTGTCCAATTAGGGTTTTTAACCAATCTTGTGCATCCAATAAGTTCATTTGTGTCATTGGATGAACATTTAGGTCATTTTCGTCCTCCCTAGTCTTATTCTTGTCCAATTAGGGTTTTAAGCAATCTTGTGCATCCAATATGTGTGTTTGTGTCATTGGATGAACATTTAGGTCATTTTCGTCCTCCCTATGCTTATTCTTGTCCAATTAGGGTTTTTAACCAATCTTGTGCATACAATAATTTCATTTGTGTCATTGGATGAACATTTAGGTCATTTTCGTCCTCCCTAGTCTTATTCTTGTCAAATTAGGGTTTTTATGCAATCTTGTGCATCCAATCGGTGTGTTTGTGTCATTGGACGAACATTTGGGTCATTTTCGTCCTCCTTAGGCTTATTCTTGTCCAATTAGGGTTTTTAACCAACCTTGTGCATCCAATAAGTTCATTTGTATCGTTGGTTGAACATTTAGGTCATTTTCGTCCTCCCTAGGCTTATTCTTGTCCAATTAGGGTTTTTAACCAACCTTGTGCATCCAATAAGTTCATTTGTGTCATTGGAGGAACATTTAGGTCATTTTCGTCCTCCCTAGTCTTATTCTTGTCCAATTAGGGTTTTTATGCAATCTTGTGCATCCAATAGGTGTGTTTGTGTCATTGGACGGACATTTAGGTCATTTTCGTCCTCCCTAGGCTTATTCTTGTCCAATTAGGGTTTTTAACCAATCTTGTGCATCCAATAAGTTTATTTGTGTCATTGGATGAACATTTAGGTCATTTTCGTCCTCCCTAGGCTTATTCTTGTCCAATTAGGGTTTTAAGCAATCTTGTGCATCCAATATGTGTGTTTGTGTCATTGGATGAACATTCAGGTCATTTTCATCCTCCCTATGCTTATTCTTGTCCAATTAGGGTTTTTAACCAATCTTGTGCATCCAATAAGTTCATTTGTGTCATTGGTTGAACAGTTAGGTCATTTTCGTCCTCCCTAGGCTTATTCTTGTCCAATTAGGGTTTTTAACCAACCTTGTGCATTCAATAAGTTCATTGGTGTCATTGGAGGAACATTTAGGTCATTTTCGTCCGCCCTAGTCTTATTCTTGCCCAATTAGGGTTTTTATGCAATCTTGTGCATCCAATAGGTGTGTTTGTGTCATTGGACAAACATTTAGGTCATTTTCGTCCTCCCTAGGCTTATTCTTGTCTAATTAGGGTTTTTAACCAATCTTGTGCATCCAATAAGTTCATTTGTGTCATTGGATGAACATTTAGGTCATTTTCATCCTCCCTAGGCTTATTCTTGTCCAATTAGGGTTTTTAACCAATCTTGTGCATCCAATAAGTTCATTTGTGTCATTGGATGAACATTTAGGTCATTTTCGTCCTCCCTAGTCTTATTGTTGTCCAATTAGGGTTTTAAGCAATCTTGTGCATCCAATATGTGTGTTTGTGTCATTGGATGAACATTTAGGTCATTTTCGTCCTCCCTATGCTTATTCTTGTCCAATTAGGGTTTTTAACCAATCTTGTGCATACAATAAGTTCATTTGTGTCATTGGATGAACATTTAGGTCATTTTCGTCCTCCCTAGTCTTATTCTTGTCTAATTAGGGTTTTTATGCAATCTAGTGCATCCAATCGGTGTGTTTGTGTCATTGGACGAACATTTGGGTCATTTTCGTCCTCCCTAGGCTTATTCTTGTCCAATTATGGTTTTTAACCAACCTTGTGCATCCAATAAGTTCATTTGTATCGTTGGTTGAACATTTAGGTCATTTTCGTCCTCCCTAGGCTTATTCTTGTCCAATTAGGGTTTTTAACGAACCTTGTGCATCCAATAAGTTCATTTGTGTCATTGGAGGAACATTTACGTCATTTTCGTCCTCCCTAGTCTTATTCTTGTCCAATTAGGGTTTTTATGCAATCTTGTGCATCCAATAGGTGTGTTTGTGTCATTGGAGGAACATTTAGTTCATTTTCGTCCTCCCTAGTCTTATTCTTGTCCAATTAGGGATTTTATTGAATCTTTTGCATCCAATAGGTGTGTTTGTGTCATTGGACGAACATTTAGGTCATTTTCGTCCTCTCTAGGCTTATTCTTGTGCAATTAGGGTTTTTAACCAACCTTGTGCATCCAATAAGTTCATTTGTGTCATTGGTTGAACATTTAGGTCATTTTCGT
>JBBPBR010000159.1:22426-75757 GCA_037974775.1 Cicer pinnatifidum | reverse complement strand
GAACATTTAGGTCATTTTCGTCCTCCCTAGGCTTATTCTTGTCCAATTAGGGTTTTTAACCAACCTTGTGCATCCAATAAGTTCATTTGTGTCATTGGTTGAACATTTAGGTCATTTTCGTCCTCCCTAGTCTTATTCTTGTCCAATTAGGGTTTTTAACCAATCTTGTGCATCCGATAAGTTCATTTGTGTCATTGGATGAACATTTAGGTCATTTTCATCCTCCCTAGTCTTATTCTTGTCCAATTAGGGTTTTTATGCAATCTTGTGCATCCAATAGGTGTGTTTGTGTCATTGGACGAACATTTAGGTCATTTTCGTCCTCCCTAGGCTTATTCTTGTCCAATTAGGGTTTTTAACCAACCTTGTGCATCCAATAAGTTCATTTGTGTCATTGGTTGAACATTTAGGTCATTTTCGTCCTCCCTAGGCTTATTCTTGTCCAATTAGGGTTTTTAACCAATCTTGTACATCTAATAAGTTCATTTGTGTCATTGGTTGAACATTTTGGTCATTTTCGTCCTCCCTAGGCTTATTCTTGTCCAATTAGGGTTTTTAACCAACCTTGTGCATCCAATAAGTTCATTTGTGTCATTGGAGGAACATTTAGGTCATTTTCATCCTCCCTAGTCATATTCTTGTCCAATTAGGGTTTTTATGCAATCTTGTGCATCCAATAGGTGTGTTTGTGTCATTGGACGAACATTTAGGTCATTTTCGTCCTCCCTAGGCTTATTCTTGTCCAATTAGGGTTTTTAACCAATCTTGTGCATCCAATAAGTTCATTTGTGTCATTGGATGAACATTTAGGTCATTTTCGTCCTCCCTAGGCTTATTCTTGTCCAATTAGGGTTTTTAACCAATCTTCTGCATCAAATAAGTTCATTTGTGTCATTGGATGAATATTTAGGTCATTTTCGTCCTCGCTAGTCTTATTCTTGACCAATTAGGGTTTTTATGCAATCTTGTGCATCCAATAGGTGTGTTTGTGTCATTGGACGAACATTTAGGTCATTTTCGTCCTCCCTAGGCTTATTCTTGTCCAATTAGGGTTTTTAACCAATCTTGTGCATCTTATAAGTTCATTTGTGTCATTGGATAAATATTTAGGTCATTTTCGTCCTCCCTAGTCTTATTCTTGACCAATTAGGGTTTTTATGCAATCTTGTGCATCCAATAGGTGTGTTTGTGTCATTGGACGAACATTTAGGTCATTTTCGTCCTCCCTAGGCTTATTCTTGTCCAATTAGGGTTTTTAACCAATCTTCTGCATCCAATAAGTTCATTTGTGTCATTGGATGAACATTTAGGTCATTTTCGTCCTCCCTAGGCTTATTCTTGTCCAATTAGAGTTTTTAACCAATCTTGTGCATCCAATAAGTTCATTTGTGTCATTGGATGAACATTTAGGTCATTTTCGTCCTCCCTAGTCTTATTCTTGTCCAATTAGGATTTTAAGCAATCTTGTGCATCGAATATGTGTGTTTGTTTCATTGGATGAACATTTAGGTCATTTTCGTCCTCCCTAGGCTTATTCTTGTCCAATTAGGGTTTTTAACCAACCTTGTGCATCCAATAAGTTCATTTGTGTCATTGGTTGAACATTTAGGTCATTTTCGTCCTCCCTAGGCTTATTCTTGTCCAATTAGGGTTTTTAACCAATCTTGTACATCCAATAAGTTCATTTGTGTCATTGGTTGAACATTTTGGTCATTTTCGTCCTCCCTAGGCTTATTCTTGTCCAATTTGGGTTTTTAACCAACCTTGTGCATCCAATAAGTTCATTTGTGTCATTGGAGGAACATTTAGGTCATTTTCATCCTCCCTAGTCTTATTCTTGTCCAATTAGGGTTTTTATGCAATCTTGTGCATCCAATAGGTGTGTTTGTGTCATTGGACGAACAATTAGGTCATTTTCGTCCTCCCTAGGCTTATTCTTGTCCAATTAGGGTTTTTAACCAAACTTGTGCATCCAATAGGTGTGTTTGTGTCATTGGAGGAACATTTAGGTCATTTTCGCCCTCCATAGTCTTATTCTTGTCCAATTAGGGTTTTTATGCAATCTTGTGCATCCAATAGGTGTGTTTGTGTCATTGGAGGAACATTTAGGTCATTTTCGTCCTCCCTAGTCTTATTCTTGTCCAATTAGGGATTTTATTCAATCTTGTGCATCCAATAGGTGTGTTAGTGTCATTGGACGAACATTTAGGTCATTTTCGTCCTCTCTAGGCTTATTCTTGTGCAATTAGGGTTTTTAACCAACCTTGTGCATCCAATAAGTTCATTTGTGTCATTGGTTGAACATTTAGGTCATTTTCGTCCTCCCTAGGCTTATTCTTGTCCAATTAGGGTTTTTAACCAACCTTGTGCATCCAATAAGTTCATTTGTGTCATTGGAGGAACATTTAGGTCATTTTCGTCCTCCCTAGTCTTATTCTTGTCCAATTAGGGTTTTTATGCAATCTTGTGCATCCAATAGGTGTGTTTGTGTCATTGGACGAACATTTAGGTCATTTTCGTCCTCTCTAGGCTTATTCTTGTGCAATTAGGGTTTTTAACCAACCTTGTGCATCCAATAAGTTCATTTGTGTCATTGGTTGAACATTTAGGTCATTTTCGTCCTCCCTAGGCTTATTCTTGTCCAATTAGGGTTTTTAACCAACCTTGTGCATCCAATAAGTTCATTTGTGTCATTGGAGGAACATTTAGGTCATTTTCGTCCTCCCTAATCTTATTCTGGTCCAATTAGGGTTTTTATGCAATCTTGTGGATCCAATAGGTGTGTTTGTGTCATTGGACGAACATTTAGGTCATTTTCGTCCTCCCTAGGCTTATTCTTGTCCAATTAGGGTTTTTAACCAATCTTGTGCATCCAATAAGTTCATTTGTGTCATTGGATGAACATTTAGGTCATTTTCGTCCTCCCTAGGCTTTTTCTTGTCCAATTAGGGTTTTCAACCAATCTTGTGCATCCAATAAGTTCATTTGTGTCATTGGATGAACATTTAGGTCATTTTCGTCCTCCCTAAGCTTATTCTTGTCCAATTAGGGTTTTTAACCAATCTTGTGCATCCAATAAGTTCATTTGTGTCATTGGTTGAACATTTAGGTCATTTTCGTCCTCCCTAGTCTTATTCTTGTCCAATTAGGGTTTTTAACCAATCTTGTGCATCCAATAAGTTCATTTGTGTCATTGGATGAACATTTAGGTCATTTTCATCCTCCCTAGGCTTATTCTTGTCCAATTAGGGTTTTTAACCAATCTTGTGCATCCAATAAGTTCATTTGTGTCATTGGTTGAACATTTAGGTCATTTTGGTCCTCCCTAGGCTTATTCTTGTCCAATTAGGGTTTTTAACCAACCTTGTGCATCCAATAAGTTCATTTGTGTCATTGGAGGAACATTTAGGTCATTTTCGTCCTCCCTAGTCTTATTCTTGCCCAATTAGGGTTTTTATGCAATCTTGTGCATCCAATAGGTGTGTTTGTGTCATTGGACAAACATTTAGGTCATTTTCGTCCTCCCTAGGCTTATTCTTGTCCAATTAGGGTTTTTAACCAATCTTGTGCATCCAATAAGTTCATTTGTGCCATTGGATGAACATTTAGGTCATTTTCATCCTCCCTAGGCTTATTCTTGTCCAATTAGGGTTTTTAACCAATATTGTGCATCCAATAAGTTCATTTGTGTCATTGGATGAACATTTAGGTTATTTTCGTCCTCCCTAGTCTTATTCTTTTCCAATTAAGGTTTTAAGCAATCTTGTGCATCCAATATGTGTGTTTGTGTCATTGGATGAACATTTAGGTCATTTTCGTCCTCCCTTTGCTTATTCTTGTCCAATTAGGGTTTTTAACCAATCTTATGCGTACAATAAGTTCATTTGTGTCATTGGATGAACATTTAGGTCATTTTCGTCCTCCCTAGTCTTATTCTTGTCTAATTAGGGTTTTTATGCAATCTTGTGCATCCAATCGGTGTGTTTGTGTCATTGGACGAACATTTGGGTCATTTTCGTCCTCCCTAGGCTTATTGTTGTCCAATTAGGGTTTTTAACCAACCTTGTGCATCCAATAAGTTCATTTGTATCGTTGGTTGAACATTTAGGTCATTTTCGTCCTCCCTAGGCTTATTTTTGTCCAATTAGGGTTTTTAACCAACCTTGTGCATCCAATAAGTTCATTTGTGTCATTGGAGGAACATTTAGGTCATTTTCGTCCTCCCTAGTCTTATTCTTGTCCAATTAGGGTTTTTATGCAATCTTGTGCATCCAATAGGTGTGTTTGTGTCATTGGAGGAACATTTAGGTCATTTTCGTCCTCCCTAGTCTTATTCTTGTCCAATTAGGGATTTTATGCAATCTTGTGCATTCAATAGGTGTGTTTGTGTCATTGGACGAACATTTAGGTCATTTTCGTCCTCCCTAGGCTTATTCTTGTCCAATTAGGGTTTTTAACCAATCTTGTGCTTCCAATAAGTTCATTTGTGTCATTGGATGAACATTTAGGTCATTTTCGTCCTCCCTAGTCTTATTCTTGTCCAATTAGGGTTTTAAGCAATCTTGTGCGTCCAATATGTGTGTTTGTGTCATTGGATGAACATTTAGGTCATTTTCGTCCTCCCTAGTCTTATTCTTGTCCAATTAGGGTTTTTATGCAATCTTGTGCATCCAAGAGGTGTGTTTGTGTCATTGGACGAACCTTTAGGTCATTTTCGTCTTCCCTAGGCTTATTCTTGTCCAATTAGGGTTTTTAACCAATCTTGTGCATCCAATAAGTTCATTTGTGTCATTGGATGAACATTTAGGTCATTTTCGTCCTCCCTAGGCTTATTCTTGTCCAATTAGGGTTTTTAACCAATCTTGTGCATCCAATAAGTTCATTTGTGTCATTGGATGAACATTTAGGTCATTTTCGTCCTCCCTAGGCTTATTCTTGTCCAATTAGGGTTTTTAACCAATCTTGTGCATCCAATAAGTTCATTTGTGTCGTTGGATGAACATCTTGGTCATTTTCGTCCTCACTAGGCTATTCTTGTCCAATTAGGGTTTTTAACCAATCTTGTGCATCCAATAAGTTCATTTGTGTCATTGGATGAACATTTAGGTCATTTTCATCCTCCCTAGGCTTATTCTTGTCCAATTAGGGTTTTTAGCCAATGTTGTGCATCCAATAAGTTCATTTGTGTCATTGGAGGAACATTTAGGTCATTTTCGTCCTCCCTAGTCTTATTCTTGTCCAATTAGGGTTTTTATGCAATATTGTGCATCCAATAGGTGTGTTTGTATCATTGGACGAACATTTAGGCCATTTTCGTCTTCCCTAGGCTTATTCTTGTCCAATTAGGGTTTTTAACCAATCTTTTGCATCCAATAGGTGTGTTTGTGTCATTGGAGGAACATTTAGGTCATTTTCGCCCTCCCTAGTCTTATTCTTGTCCAATTAGGGTTTTTATGCAATCTTGTGCATCCAATATGTATGTTTGTGTCATTGGACGGACATTTAGGTCATTTTCGTCCTCCCTAGGCTTATTCTTGTCCAATTAGGGTTTTTAACCAATCTTGTGCATCCAATAGGTGTATTTGTGTCATTGGAGGAACATTTAGGTCATTTTCGTCCTCCCTAGGCTTATTCTTGTGCAATTAGGGTTTTTAACCAATCTTGTGCATCCAATAGGTGTGTTTGTGTCATTGGATAAACATTTAGGTCATTTTCGTCCTTCCTAGTCTTATTCTTGTCCAATTAGGGATTTTATTCAATCTTGTGCATCCAATAGGTGTGTTTGTGTCATTGGACGAACATTTAGGTCATTTTCGTCCTCCCTAGGCTTATTCTTGTCCAATTAGGGTTTTTAACCAACCTTGTGCATCCAATAAGTTCATTTGTGTCATTGGTTGAACATTTAGGTCATTTTCGTCCTCCCTAGGCTTATTCTTGTCCAATTAGGGTTTTTAACCAATCTTGTACATCCAATAAGTTCATTTGTGTCATTGGTTGAACATTTTGGTCATTTTCGTCCTCCCTAGGCTTATTCTTGTCCAATTTGGGTTTTTGACCAACCTTGTGCATCCAATAAGTTCATTTGTGTCATTGGAGGAACATTTAGGTCATTTTCATCCTCCCTAGTCTTATTCTTGTCCAATTAGGGTTTTTATGCAATCTTGTGCATCCAATAGGTGTGTTTGTGTCATTGGACGAACAATTAGGTCATTTTCGTCCTCCCTAGGCTTATTCTTGTCCAATTAGGGTTTTTAACCAAACTTGTGCATCCAATAGGTGTGTTTGTGTCATTGGAGGAATATTTAGGTCATTTTCGCCCTCCATAGTCTTATTCTTGTCCAATTAGGGTTTTTATGCAATCTTGTGCATCCAATAGGTGTGTTTGTGTCATTGGAGGAACATTTAGGTCATTTTCGTCCTCCCTAGTCTTATTCTTGTCCAATTAGGGTTTTTATGCAATCTTGTGCATCCAATAGGTGTGTTTGTGTCATTGGACGAACATTTAGGTCATTTTCGTCCTCCCTAGGCTTATTTTTGTCCGATTAGGGTTCTTAGGCAATCCTGTGCATCCAATAGGTGTGTTTGTGTCATTGGACGAACATTTAGGTCATTTTCGTCCTCCCTAGGCTTATTCTTGTCCAATTAGGGTTTTTAACCAATCTTGTGCATCCAATAAGTTCATTTGTGTCATTGGATGAACATTTAGGTCATTTTCGTCATCCCTAGTCTTATTCTGTCCAATTAGGGTTTTAAGCAATCTTGTGCATCCAATATGTGTGTTTGTGTAATTGGATGAACATTTAGGTCATTTTCGTCCTCCCTATGCTTATTCTTGTCCAATTAGGGTTTTTAACCAATCTTGTGCATCCAATAAGTTCATTTGTGTCATTGGACGAACATTTAGGTCATTTTCGTCCTCCCTAGGCATATTCTTGTCCAATTAGGGTTTTTAACCAATCTTGTGCATCCAATAGGTGTGTTTGTGTCATTGGACGAACATTTAGGTCATTTTCGTCCTCCCTAGGCTTATTCTTGTCCAATTAGGGTTTTTAACCAATCTTGTGCCTCCAAAAAGTTCATTTGTGTCATTGGATGAACATTTAGGTCATTTTCGTCCTCCCTAGGCTTATTCTTGTCCAATTAGGGTTATTATGCAATCTTATGCATCCAATAAATTTATTTGTGTCATTGGATGAACATTTAGGTCATTTTCGTCCTCCCTAGTCTTATTCTTGTCCAATTAGGGTTTTTATGCAATCTTGTGCATCCAATAGGTGTGTTTGTGTCATTGGACGAACATTTAGGTCATTTTCGTCCTCCCTAGGCTTATTCTTGTCCAATTAGGGTTTTTAACCAATCTTGTGCATCCAATAAGTTCATTTGTGTCATTGGATGGACATTTAGGTCATTTTCGTCATCCCTAGTCTTATTCTTGTCCAATTAGGGTTTTTATGCAATCTTGTGCATCCAATAGGTGTGTTTGTGTCATTGGACGAACATTTAGGTCATTTTCGTCCTCCCTAGGCTTATTCTTGTCCAATTAGGGTTTTTAACCAATCTTGTGCATCCAATAAGTTCATTTGTGTCATTGGATGAACATTTAGGTAATTTTCGTCGTCCTTAGTCTTATTCTTGTCGAATTAGGTTTTTATGCAATCTTGTGCATCCAATAGGTGTGTTTGTGTCATTGGAGGAACATTTAGGTCATTTTCGTCCTCCCTAGTCTTATTCTTGTCCAATTAGGGTTTTTATGCAATCTTGTGCATCCAATAGGTGTGTTTGTGTCATTGGAGGAACATTTAGGTCATTTTCGTCCTCCCTACTCTTATTCTTGTCCAATTAGGGATTTTATTCAATCTTGTGCATCCAATAGGTGTGTTTGTGTCATTGGACGAACATTTAGGTTATTTTGGTCCTCTCTAGGCTTATTCTTGTGCAATTATGGTTTTTAACCAACCTTGTTCATCCAATAAGTTCATTTGTGTCATTTGTTGAACATTTAGGTCATTTTCGTCCTCCCTAGGCTTATTCTTGTCCAATTAGGGTTTTTAACCAACCTTGTGCATCCAATAAGTTCATTTGTGTCATTGGAGGAACATTTAGGTCATTTTCGTCCTCCCTAGTCTTATTCTTGTCCAATTAGGGTTTTTATGCAATCTTGTGCATCCAATAGGTGTGTTTGTGTCATTGGACGAACATTTAGGTCATTTTCGTCCACCCTAGGCTTATTCTTGTGCAATTAGGGTTTTTAATCAACCTTGTGCATCCAATAAGTTCATTTGTGTCATTGGTTGAACATTTAGGTCATTTTCGTCCTCCATAGGCTTATTCTTTTCCAATTAGGGTTTTTAACCAATCTTGTGCATCCAATAAGTTCATTTGTGTCATTGGATGAACATTTAGGTCATTTTCGTCCTCCCTAGTCTTATTCTTGTCCAATTAGGGTTTTTATGCAATCTTGTGCATCCAATAGGTGTGTTTGTGTCATTGGACGAACATTTAGGTCATTTTCGTCCTCCCTAGGCTTATTCTTGTCCAATTAGGGTTTTTAACCAATCTTGTACATCCAATAAGTTCATTTGTTTCATTGGATGAACATTTAGGTCATTTTCGTCCTCCCTAGGCTTATTCTTGTCCAACTAGGGTTTTTAACCAATCTTGTGCATCCAATAAGTTCATTTGTGTCATTGGATGAACATTTAGGTCATTTTCGTCCTCCCTAGGCTTATTCTTGTCCAATTAGGGTTTTCAACCAATCTTGTGCATCCAATAAGTTCATTTGCGTCATTGGATGAAAATTTAGGTCATTTTCGTCCTCCCTAGTCTTATTCTTGTCCAATTAGGGTTTTTAACCAATCTTGTGCATCCAATAAGTTCATTTGTGTCATTGGATGAACATTTAGGTCATTTTCGTCCTCCCTAGGCTTATTCTTGTCCAATTAGGGTTTTTAACATATCTTGTGCATCCAATAAGTTCATTTGTGTCATTGGATGAACATTTAGGTCATTTTCGTCCTCCCTAGTCTTATTCTTGTCCAATTAGGGTTTTTAACCAATCTTGTGCATCCAATAAGTTCATTTGTGTCATTGGATGAACATTTAGGTCATTTTCGTCCTCCCTAGGCTTATTCTTGTCCAATTAGGGTTTTTAACAAATCTTGTGCATCCAATAAGTTCATTTGTGTCATTGGATGAACATTTAGGTCATTTTCGTCCTCCCTAGGCTTATTCTTGTCCAATTATGGTTTTTAACCAATCTTGTGCATCCAATAAGTTCATTTGTGTCATTGGGTGAACATTTAGGTCATTTTCGTCCTCCCTAGGCTTATTCTTGTCCAATTAGGGTTTTTAACCAACCTTGTGCATCCAATAAGTTCATTTGTGTCATTGGAGGAACATTTAGGTCATTTTCGTCCTCCCTAGTCTTATTCTTGTCAAATTAGGGTTTTTATGTAATCTTGTGCATCCAATAGGTGTGTTTGTGTCATTGGACGAACATTTAGGTCATTTTCGTCCTCCCTAGGCTTATTCTTGTCCAATTAGGGTTTTTAACCAACCTTGTGCATCCAATAAGTTCATTTGTGTCATTGGTTGAACATTTAGGTCATTTTCATCATCCCTAGGCTTATTCTTGTCCAATTAGGGTTTTTAACCAATCTTGTGCATCCAATAAGTTCATTTGTGTCATTGGATGAACATTTAGGTCATTTTCGTCCTCCCTAGTCTTATTCTTGTCCAATTAGGGTTTTTAAGCAATCTTGTGAATCCAATAAGTTCATTTGTTTCATATGAAGAACATTTAGGTCATTTTCTTCCTCCCTAGGCTTATTCTTGTTCAATTAGGGTTTCTAACCAATCTTGTGCATCCAATTGGTGTGTTTGTGTCATTGGATGAACATTTAGGTCATTTTCGTCCTCCCTAGTCTTATTCTTGTCCAATTAGGGTTTTAAGCAATCTTGTGCATCCAATAAGTTCATTTGTGTCATTGGATGAACATTTAGGTTATTTTCGTCCTCCCTAGGCTTAGTTTTGTGCAATTAGGATTTTTAACCAATCTTGTGCATCCAATAGGTGTGTTTGTGTCATTAGATGAACATTTAGGTCATTTTCATCCTCCTTAGGCTTATTGTTGTCCAATTAGGGTTTTTAACCAATCTTGTGCATCCAATAGGTGTGTTTGTGTCATTGGATGAACATTTAGGTCATTTTCGTCCTCCCTAGTCTTATTCTTGTCCAATTAGGGTTTTAAGCAATCTTGTGCATCCAATAAGTTCATTTGTGTCATTGGATGAACATTTAGGTTATTTTCGTCCTCACTAGGCTTAGTTTTGTGCAATTAGGATTTTTAACCAATCTTGTGCATCCAATAGGTGTGTTTGTGTCATTGGATAAACATTTAGGTCATTTTCGTCCTCCCTAGTCTTATTCTTGTCCAATTAGGGTTTTTAACCAATCTTGTGCATCCAATAGGTGTGTTTGTTTCATTGGATAAACATTTAGGTCATTTTCGTCCTCCCTAGTCTTATTCTTGTCCAATTAGGGTTTTTATGCAATCTTGTGCATCCAAAAGGTGTATTTGTGTCATTGGACAGACATTTAGGTCATCTTCGTCCTCCCTAGGCTTATTCTTGTCCAATTAGGGTTTTTAACCAATCTTGTGCATCCAATAAGTTCATTTGTGTCATTGGAAGAACATTTAGGTCATTTTCGTCTTCCCTAGGCTTATTCTTGTCCAATTAGGGTTTTTAACCAATCTTGTGCATCCAATAGGTGTGTTTGTGTCATTGGATAAACATTTAGGTCATTTTCGTCCTCCTTAGTCTTATTCTTGTCCAATTAGGGTTTTTATGCAATCTTGTGCATCCAATAGGTGTGTTTGTGTCATTGGACGAACATTTAGGTCATTTTCGTCTTCCCTAGGCTTATTCTTGTCCAATTAGGGTTTTTAACCAATCTTGTGCATCCAATAGGTGTGTTTGTGTCATTGGATAATCATTTAGGTCATTTTCGTCCTCCCTAGTCTTATTCTTGTCCAATTAGGGTTTTTATGCAATCTTGTGCATCCAATAGGTGTGTTTGTGTCATTGGACGAACATTTAGGTCATTTTCGTCCTCCCTAGGCTTATTCTTGTCCAATTAGGGTTTTTAACCAACCTTGTGCATCCAATAAGTTCATTTGTGTCATTGGTTGAACATTTAGGTTATTTTCGTCCTCCCTAGGCTTATTCTTGTCCAATTAGGGTTTTTAACCAACCTTGTGCATCCAATAAGTTCATTTGTGTCATTGGTTGAACATTTAGGTCATTTTCGTCCTCCCTAGGCTTATTCTTGTCCAATTAGGGTTTTTAACCAACCTTGTGCATCCAATAAGTTCATTTGTGTCATTGGTTGAACATTTAGGTCATTTTCGTCCTCCCTAGTCTTATTCTTGTCCAATTAGGGTTTTAAGCAATCTTGTGCATCCAATATGTGTGTTTGTGTCATTGGATGAACATTTAGGTCATTTTCGTTCTCCCTATGCTTATTCTTGTCCAATTAGAGTTTTTAACCAATCTTGTGCATACAATAAGTTCATTTGTGTCATTGGATGAACATTTAGGTCATTTTCGTCCTCCCTAGGCTTATTCTTGTCCAATTAGGGTTTTTAGCCAATCTTGTGCATCCAATAAGTTCATTTGTGTCATTGGAGGAACATTTATGTCATTTTCGTCCTCCCTAGGCTTATTCTTGTCCAATTAGGGTTTTTAACCAATCTTGTGCATCGAATAAGTTCATTTGTGTCATTGGATGAACATTTAGGTCATTATTGTCCTCCCTAGTCTTATTCTTGTCTAATTAGGGTTTTAAGCAACTTGTGCATCCAATATGTGTGTTTGTGTCATTGGATGACCATTTAGGTCATTTTCGTCCTCCCTATGCTTATTCTTGTCCAATTAGGGTTTTTAACCAATATTGTGCATCCAATAAGTTCATTTGTGTCATTGGATGAACATTTAGGTCATTTTCATCCTCCCTAGTCTTATTCTTGTCCAATTAGGGTTTTTATGCAATCTTGTGCATCCAATAGGTGTGTTTGTGTCATTGGACGAACATTTAGGTCATTTTCGTCCTCCCTAGGCTTATTCTTGTCCAATTAGGGTTTTTAACCAATCTTGTGCATCCAATAAGTTCATTTGTGTCATTGGATGAACATTTAGGTCATTTTCGTCCTCCCTAGGCTTATTCTTGTCCAATTAGCGTTTTAAGCAATCTTGTGCATCCAATATGTGTGTTTGTGTCATTGGATGAACATTTAGGTTATTTTCATCCTCCCTATGCTTATTCTTGTCCAATTAGGGTTTTTAACCAATCTTGTGCATACAATAAGTTCATTTGTGTCATTGGATGAACATTTAGGTTATTTTCGTCCTCCCTAGTCTTATTCTTGTCCAATTAGGGTTTTTATGCAATCTTGTGCATCCAATAGGTGTGTTTGTGTCATTGGACGGAAATTTAGGTCATTTTCGTCCTCCCTAGCCTTATTCTTGTCCAATTACGGTTTTTAGCCAATCTTGTGCATTCAATAAGTTCATTTGTGTCATTGGAGGAACATTTAGGTCATTTTCGTCCTCCCTAGTCTTTTTCTTGTCCAATTAGGGCTTTTTATGCAATCTTGTGCATCCAATAGGTGTGTTTGTGTCATTGGACGAACATTTAGGTCATATTCGTCCTCCCTAGGCTTATTCTTGTCCAATTAGGGTTTTTAACCAATCTTGTGCATCCAATAAGTTCATTTGTGTCATTGGATGAACATTTAGGTCATTTTCGTCCTCCCTAGGCTTATTCTTGTCCAATTTGGGTTTTCAACCAATCTTGTGCATCCAATAAGTTCATTTGTGTCATTGGATGAACATTTAGGTCATTTTCGTCCTCCCTAGGCTTATTCTTGTCCAATTAGGGTTTTTAACCAATCTTGTGCATCCAATAAGTTCATTTGTGTCGTTGGATGAACATCTTGGTCATTTTCGTCCTCACTAGGCTATTCTTGTCCAATTAGGGTTTTTAACCAATCTTGTGCATCCAATAAGTTCATTTGTGTCATTGGATGAACATTTAGGTCATTTTCGTCCTCCCTAGTCTTATTCTTGTCCAATTAGGGTTTTTAACCAATCTTGTGCATCCAATAAGTTCATTTGTGTCATTGGATGAACATTTAGGTCATTTTCGTCCTCCCTAGGCTTATTCTTGTCCAATTAGGGTTTTTAACCAATCTTGTGCATACAATAAGTTCATTTGTGTTTGCTGGATTAACATTTAGGTCATTTTCGTCCTCCTATGTCTTATTCTTGTCCAATTAGGGTTTTTATGCAATCTTGTGCATCCAATAGGTTTGTTTGTGTCATTGGACAAACATTTAGGTCATATTCGTCCTCCCTAGGCTTATTCTTGTCCAATTAGGGTTTTTAACCAATCTTGTGCATCCAATAAGTTCATTTGTGTCATTGGTTGAACATTTGGGTCATTTTCGTCCTCCCTAGTCTTATTCATGTCCTATTAGGGTTTTTATGCAATCTTGTGCATCCAATAGGTGTGTTTGTGTCATTGGACGAACATTTAGGTCATTTACGACCTCCTTAGGCTTATTCTTGTCCAATTAGGGTTTTTAACCAACCTTGTGCATCCAATAAGTTCAGTTGTGTCATTGGTTGAACATTTAGGTCATTTTCGTCCTCCCTAGGCTTATTCTTGTCCAATTAGGGTTTTTATGCAATCTTGTGCATCCAATAGGCGTGTTTGTGTCATTGGACGAACATTTAGGTCATTTTCGTCCTCCTTAGGCTTATTCTTGTCCAATTAGGGTTTTTAACCAATCTTGTGCATCCAATAAGTTCAGTTGTGTCATTGGTTGAACATTTAGGTCATTTTCGTCCTCCCTAGGCTTATTCTTGTCCAATTAGGGTTTTTAACCAACCTTGTGCATTCAATAAGTTCATTTGTGTCATTGGTTGAACATTTGGGTCATTTTCGTCCTCCCTAGTCTAATTCTTGTCCAATTAGGGTTTTTATGCAATCTTGTGCATCCAATAGGTGTGTTTGTGTCATTGGACAAACATCTAGGTCATTTTCGTCCTTCCTAGGCTTATTCTTGTCCAATTAGGGTTTTTAACCAACCTTGTGCATCCAATAAGTTCATTTGTGTCATTGGTTGAACATTTAGGTCGTTTTCGTCCTCCCTAGGCTTATTCTTGTCCAATTAGGGTTTTTAACCAACCTTGTGCATCCAATAAGTTCATTTGTGTCATTGGAGGAACATTTATGTCATTTTCGTCCTCCCTAGTCTTATTCTTGCCCAATTAGGGTTTTTATGCAATCTTGTGCATCCAATAGGTGTGTTTGTGTCATTGGACAAACATTTAGGTCATTTTCGTCCTCCCTAGGCTTATTCTTGTCCAATTAGGGTTTTTAACCAATCTTGTGCATCCAATAAGTTCATTTGTGTCATTGGATGAACATTTAGGTCATTTTCATCCTCCCTAGGCTTATTCTTGTCCAATTAGGGTTTTTAACCAATCTTGTGCATCCAATAAGTTCATTTGTATCAATGGACGAACATTTAGGTCATTTTCGTCCTCCCTAGGCTTATTCTTGTCCAATTAGGGTTTTTAACTAACCTTGTGCATCCAATAAGTTCATTTGTGTCATTGGTTGAACATTTAGGTCATTTTGGTCCTCCCAAGGCTTATTCTTGTCCAATTAGGGTTTTTAACCAATCTTGTGCATACAATAAGTTCATTTGTGTCATTGGAGGAACATTTAGGTCATTTTCGTCCTCCCTAGTCTTATTCTTGCCCAATTAGGGTTTTTATGCAATCTTGTGCATCCAATCGGTGTGTTTGTGTCATTGGACGAACATTTGGGTCATTTTCGTCCTCCCTAGGCTTATTCTTGTCCAATTAGGGTTTTTAACCAACCTTGTGCATCCAATAAGTTCATTTGTATCGTTGGTTGAACATTTAGGTCATTTTCGTCCTCCCTAGGCTTATTCTTGTCCAATTAGAGTTTTTAACCAACCTTGTGCATCCAATAAGCTCATTTGTGTCAATGGAGGAACATTTAGGTCATTTTCGTCCTCCCTAGTCTTATTCTTGTCCAATTAGGGTTCTTATGTAATCTTGTGCAACCAATAGGTGTGTTTGTGTCATTGGACGGACATTTAGGTCATTTTCGTCCTCCCTAGGCTTATTCTTGTCCAATTAGGGTTTTTAACCAATCTTGTGCATCCAATAAGTTCATTTGTGTCATTGGATGAACATTTAGGTCATTTTCGTCCTCCCTAGGCTTATTCTTGTCCAATTAGCGTTTTAAGCAATCTTGTGCATCCAATATGTGTGTTTGTGTCATTGGATGAACATTTAGGTTATTTTCATCCTCCCTATACTTATTCTTGTCCAATTAGGGTTTTTAACCAATCTTGTCCATACAATAAGTTCATTTGTGTCATTGGATGAACATTTAGGTTATTTTCGTCCTCCCTAGTCTTATTCTTGTCCAATTAGGGTTTTTATGCAGTCTTGTGCATCCAATATGTGTGTTTGTGTCATTGGACGGAAATTTAGGTCATTTTCGTCCTCCCTAGGCTTATTCTTGTCCAATTACGGTTTTTAGCCAATCTTGTGCATTCAATAAGTTCATTTGTGTCATTGGAGGAACATTTAGGTCATTTTCGTCCTCCCTAGTCTTTTTCTTGTCCAATTAGGGTTTTTTATGCAATCTTGTGCATCCAATAGGTGTGTTTGTGTCATTGGACGAACATTTAGGTCATTTTCGTCCTCCCTAGGCTTATTCTTGTCCAATTAGGGTTTTTAACCAATCTTGTGCATCCAATAGGTGTGTTTGGGTCATTGGAGGAACATTTAGGTCATTTTCGTCCTCCCAAGTCTTATTCTTGTCCAATTAGGGTTTTTATGCAATCTTGTGCATCCAATAGGTGTGTTTGTGTCATTGGACGAACATTTATGTCATTTTCGTCCTCCCTAGGCTTATTCTTGTCCAATTAGGGTTTTTAACCAACCTTGTGCATCCAATAAGTTCATTTGTGTCATTGGTTGAACATTTAGGTCATTTTCGTCCTCCCTAGGCTTATTCTTGTCCAATTAGGGTTTTTAACCAATCTTGTACATCCAATAAGTTCATTTGTGTCATTGGTTGAACATTTAGGTCATTTTCGTCCTCCCTAGGCTTATTCTTGTCCAATTAGGGTTTTTAACCAACCTTGTGCATCCAATAAGTTCATTTGTGTCATTGGATGAACATTTAGGTCATTTTCGTCCTCCCTAGTCTTATTCTTGTCCAATTAGGGTTTCAAGCAATCTTGTGCATCCAATATGCGTGTTTGTGTCATTGGATGAACATTTAGGTCATTTTCGTCCTCCCTGTGCTTATTCTTGTCCAATTTGGGTTTTTAACCAATCTTGTGCATACAATAAGTTCATTTGTGTCATTGGATGAACATTTAGGTCATTTTCGTCCTCCCTAGTCTTATTCTTGTCCAATTAGGGTTTTTATGCAATCTTGTGCATCCAATAGGTGGGTTTGTGTCATTGGAGGAACATTTAGGTCATTTTCGTCCTCCCTAGTCTTATTCTTGTCGAATTAGGGTTTTTATGCAATCTTGTGCATCCAATAGGTGTGTTTGTGTCATTGGAGGAACATTTAGGTCATTTTCGTCCTCCCTAGTCTTATTCTTGTCCAATTAGGGTTTTTATGCAATCTTGTGCATCCAATAGGTGTGTTTGTGTCATTGGACGAACATTTAGGTCATTTTCGTCCTCCCTAGGCTTATCCTTGTCCAAGTAGGGTTTTTAACCAATCTTGTGGATCCAATAAGTTCATTTGTGTCATTCGATGAACATTTATGTCATTTTCGTCCTCCCTAGTCTTATTCTTGTCCAATTAGGGTTTTTATGCAATCTTGTGCATCCAATAGGTGTGTTTGTGTCACTGGAGGAACATTTAGGTCATTTTCGTCCTCCCTAGTCTTATTCTTGTCCAATTAGGGTTTTTATGCAATCTTGTGCATCCAATAGGTGTGTTTGTGTCATTGGACAAACATTTAGGTCATTTTCGTCCTCCCTAGGCTTATCCTTGTCCAAGTAGGGTTTTTAACCAATCTTGTGCATCCAATAAGTTCATTTGTGTCATTGGATGAACATTTATGTCATTTTCGTCCTCCCTAGTCTTATTCTTGTCCAATTAGGGTTTTTATGCAATCTTGTGCATCCAATAGGAGTGTTTGTGTCACTGGAGGAACATTTAGGTCATTTTCGTCCTCCCTAGTCTTATTCTTGTCCAATTAGGGTTTTTATGCAATCTTGTGCATCCAATAGGTGTGTTTGTGTCATTGGACGAACATTTAGGTCATTTTCGTCCTCCCTAGGCTTATCCTTGTCCAAGTAGGGTTTTTAACCAATCTTGTGCATCCAATAAGTTCATTTGTGTCATTCGATGAACATTTATGTCATTTTCGTCCTCCCTAGTCTTATTCTTGTCCAATTAGGGTTTTTATGCAATCTTGTGCATCCAATAGGTGTGTTTGTGTCACTGGAGGAACATTTAGGTCATTTTCGTCCTCCCTAGTCTTATTCTTGTCCAATTAGGGTTTTAAGCAATCTTGTGCATCCAATATGTGTGTTTGTGTCATTGGATGAACATTTAGGTCATTTTCGTCCTCCCTAGGCTTATTCTTGTCCAAGTAGGGTTTTTAACCAATCTTGTGCATCCAATAAGTTCATTTGTGTCATTGGATGAACATTTAGGTCATTTTCGTCCTCCCAAGGCTTATTCTTGTCCAATTAGGGTTTTTAACCAATCTTGTGCATCCAATAAGTTCATTTGTGTCATTGGATTAAGATTTAAGTCATTTTCGTCCTCCCTAGGCTTATTCTTGTCCAATTAGGGTTTTTAACCAATCTTGTGCATCCAATAAGTTCATTTGTGTCATTGGATGAACATTTAGGTCATTTTCGTCCTCCCTAGTCTTATTCTTGTCTAATTAGGGTTTTTATGCAATCTTGTGCATCCAATCGGTGTGTTTGTGTCATTGGACGAACATTTGGGTCATTTTCGTCCTCCCTAGGCTTATTCTTGTCCAATTAGGGTTTTTAACCAACCTTGTGCATCCAATAAGTTCATTTGTATCGTTGGTTGAACATTTAGGTCATTTTCGTCCTCCCTAGGCTTATTCTTGTCCAATTAGAGTTTTTAACCAACCTTGTGCATCCAATAAGTTCATTTGTGTCATTGGAGGAACATTTAGGTCATTTTCGTCCTCCCTAGTCTTATTCTTGTCCAATTAGGGTTCTTATGTAATCTTGTGCAACCAATAGGTGTGTTTGTGTCATTGGACGGACATTTAGGTCATTTTCGTCCTCCCTAGGCTTATTCTTGTCCAATTAGGGTTTTTAACCAATCTTGTGCATCCTATAAGTTCATTTGTGTCATTGGATGAACATTTAGGTCATTTTCGTCCTCCCTAGGCTTATTCTTGTCCAATTAGCGTTTTAAGCAATCTTGTGCATCCAATATGTGTGTTTGTGTCATTGGATGAACATTTAGGTTATTTTCATCCTCCCTATGCTTATTCTTGTCCAATTAGGGTTTTTAACCAATCTTGTGCATACAATAAGTTCATTTGTGTCATTGGATGAACATTTAGGTTATTTTCGTCCTCCCTAGTCTTATTCTTGTCCAATTAGGGTTTTTATGCAATCTTGTGCATCCAATAGGTGTGTTTGTGTCATTGGACGGAAATTTAGGTCATTTTCGTCCTCCCTAGCCTTATTCTTGTCCAATTACGGTTTTTAGCCAATCTTGTGCATTCAATAAGTTCATTTGTGTCATTGGAGGAACATTTAGGTCATTTTCGTCCTCCCTAGTCTTTTTCTTGTCCAATTAGGGCTTTTTATGCAATCTTGTGCATCCAATAGGTGTGTTTGTGTCATTGGACGAACATTTAGGTCATATTCGTCCTCCCTAGGCTTATTCTTGTCCAATTAGGGTTTTTAACCAATCTTGTGCATCCAATAAGTTCATTTGTGTCATTGGATGAACATTTAGGTCATTTTCGTCCTCCCTAGTCTTATTCTTGTCCAATTGGGGTTTTTATGCAATCTTGTGCATCCAATAGGTGTGTTTGTGTCATTGGAGGAACATTTAGGTCATTTTCGTCCTCCCTAGTCTTATTCTTGTCCAATTAGGGATTTTATGCAATCTTGTGCATCCAATAGGTGTGTTTGTGTCATTGGACGAACATTTAGGTCATTTTCGTCATCTTTAGGCTTATTCTTGTCCAATTAGGGTTTTCAACCAATCTTGTTTATCCAATAAGTTCATTTGTGTCATTGGATGAACATTTAGGTCATTTTTTTCCTCCCTAGGCTTATTCTTGTCCAATTAGGGTTTTTAACCAATCTTATGCATCCAATAAGTTCATTTGTGTCATTGGATGAACATTTAGGTCATTTTCGTCCTCCCTAGTCTTATTCTTGTCCAATTAGGGTTTTTATGCAATCTTGTGCATCCAATAGGTGTGTTTGTGTCAATGGATGAACATTTACGTCATTTTCGTCCTTCCTATGCTTATTCTTGTCCAATTAGGGTTTTTAACCAACCTTGTGCATCCAATAAGTTCATTTGTGTCATTGGTTGAACATTTAGGTCATTTTCGTCCTCCCTAGGCTTATTCTTGTCCAATTAGGGTTTTTAACCAATCTTGTACATCCAATAAGTTCATTTGTGTCATTGGTTGAACATTTTGGTCATTTTCGTCCTCCTTAGGCTTATTCTTGTCCAATTAGGGTTTTTAACCAACCTTGTGCATCCAATAAGTTCATTTGTGTCATTGGAGGAACATTTAGGTCATTTTCGTCCTCCCTAGTCTTATTCTTTTCCAATTAGGGTTTTTATGCAATCTTGTGCATCCAATAGGTGTGTTTGTGTCATTGGACGAACATTTAGGTCATTTTCGTCCTCCCTAGGCTTATTCTTGTCCAATTAGGGTTTTTAACCAACCTTGTGCATCCAATAAGTTCATTTGTGTCATTGGTCGAACATTTAGGTCATTTTCGTCCTCCCTAGTCTTATTCTTGTCCAATTAGGGTTTTTATGCAATCTTGTGCATCCAATAGGTGTGTTTGTGTCATTGGACGAACATTTAGGTCATTTTCGTCCTCCCTAGGCTTATTCTCGTCCGATTAGGGTTTTTAACCAATCTTGTGCATCAAAAAAGTTCATTTGTGTCATTGGATGAACATTTAGGTCATTTTCGTCCTCCCTAGTCTTATTCTTGTCCAATTAGGGTTTTAAGCTATCTTGTGCATCCAATATGTGGGTTTGTGTCATTGGACCAACATTTAGGTCATTTTCGTCCTCCCTATGCTTATTCTTGTCCAATTAGGGTTTTTAACCAATCTTGTGCATCCAATAAGTTCATTTGTGTCATTGGATGAACATTTAGGTCATTTTCGTCCTCCCTAGTCTTATTCTTGTCCAATTAGGGTTTTTATGCAATCTTGTGCATCCAATAGGTGTGTTTGTGTCATTGGACGAACATTTAGGTCATTTTCGTCCTCCCTAGGCTTATTCTTGTCCAATTTGGATTTTTAACCAATCTTGTGCATCCAATAAGTTCATTTGTGTCATTGGATGAACATTTAGGTCATTTTCGTCCTCCCTAGTCTTATTATTGTCCAATTAGGGTTTTTAACCAACCTTGTGCATCCAATAAGTTCATTTGTGTCATTGGTGGAACATTTAGGTCATTTACGTCCTCCCTAGTCTTATTCTTGTCCAATTAGGGTTTTTATGCAATCTTGTGCATCCAATAGGTTTGTTTGTGTCATTGGACGAACATTTAGGTCATTTTCGTCCTCCCTAGGCTTATTCTTGTCCAATTAGGGTTTTTAACCAACCTTGTGCATCCAATAAGTTCAGTTGTGTCATTGGTTGAACATTTAGGTCATTTTCGTCCTCCCTAGGCTTATTCTTGTCCAATTAGGGTTTTTAACCAACCTTGTGCATTCAATAAGTTCATTTGTGTCATTGGTTGAACATTTGGGTCATTTTCGTCCTCCCTAGTCTAATTCTTGTCCAATTAGGGTTTTTATGCAATCTTGTGCATCCAATAGGTGTGTTTGTGTCATTGGACAAACATCTAGGTCATTTTCGTCCTTCCTAGGCTTATTCTTGTCCAATTAGGGTTTTTAACCAACCTTGTGCATCCAATAAGTTCATTTGTGTCATTGGTTGAACATTTAGGTCGTTTTCGTCCTCCCTAGGCTTATTCTTGTCCAATTAGGGTTTTTAACCAACCTTGTGCATCCAATAAGTTCATTTGTGTCATTGGAGGAACATTTATGTCATTTTCGTCCTCCCTAGTCTTATTCTTGCCCAATTAGGGTTTTTATGCAATCTTGTGCATCCAATAGGTGTGTTTGTGTCATTGGACAAACATTTAGGTCATTTTCGTCCTCCCTAGGCTTATTCTTGTCCAATTAGGGTTTTTAACCAATCTTGTGCATCCAATAAGTTCATTTGTGTCATTGGATGAACATTTAGGTCATTTTCATCCTCCCTAGGCTTATTCTTGTCCAATTAGGGTTTTTAACCAATCTTGTGCATCCAATAAGTTCATTTGTGTCAATGGACGAACATTTAGGTCATTTTCGTCCTCCCTAGGCTTATTCTTGTCCAATTAGGGTTTTTAACTAACCTTGTGCATCCAATAAGTTCATTTGTGTCATTGGTTGAACATTTAGGTCATTTTGGTCCTCCCAAGGCTTATTCTTGTCCAATTAGGGTTTTTAACCAATCTTGTGCATACAATAAGTTCATTTGTGTCATTGGAGGAACATTTAGGTCATTTTCGTCCTCCCTAGTCTTATTCTTGCCCAATTAGGGTTTTTATGCAATCTTGTGCATCCAATCGGTGTGTTTGTGTCATTGGACGAACATTTGGGTCATTTTCGTCCTCCCTAGGCTTATTCTTGTCCAATTAGGGTTTTTAACCAACCTTGTGCATCCAATAAGTTCATTTGTATCGTTGGTTGAACATTTAGGTCATTTTCGTCCTCCCTAGGCTTATTCTTGTCCAATTAGAGTTTTTAACCAACCTTGTGCATCCAATAAGCTCATTTGTGTCATTGGAGGAACATTTAGGTCATTTTCGTCCTCCCTAGTCTTATTCTTGTCCAATTAGGGTTCTTATGTAATCTTGTGCAACCAATAGGTGTGTTTGTGTCATTGGACGGACATTTAGGTCATTTTCGTCCTCCCTAGGCTTATTCTTGTCCAATTAGGGTTTTTAACCAATCTTGTGCATCCAATAAGTTCATTTGTGTCATTGGATGAACATTTAGGTCATTTTCGTCCTCCCTAGGCTTATTCTTGTCCAATTAGCGTTTTAAGCAATCTTGTGCATCCAATATGTGTGTTTGTGTCATTGGATGAACATTTAGGTTATTTTCATCCTCCCTATACTTATTCTTGTCCAATTAGGGTTTTTAACCAATCTTGTGCATACAATAAGTTCATTTGTGTCATTGGATGAACATTTAGGTTATTTTCGTCCTCCCTAGTCTTATTCTTGTCCAATTAGGGTTTTTATGCAATCTTGTGCATCCAATAGGTGTGTTTGTGTCATTGGACGGAAATTTAGGTCATTTTCGTCCTCCCTAGGCTTATTCTTGTCCAATTACGGTTTTTAGCCAATCTTGTGCATTCAATAAGTTCATTTGTGTCATTGGAGGAACATTTAGGTCATTTTCGTCCTCCCTAGTCTTTTTCTTGTCCAATTAGGGTTTTTTATGCAATCTTGTGCATCCAATAGGTGTGTTTGTGTCATTGGACGAACATTTAGGTCATATTCGTCCTCCCTAGGCTTATTCTTGTCCAATTAGGGTTTTTAACCAATCTTGTGCATCCAATAAGTTCATTTGTGTCATTGGTTGAACATTTGGGTCATTTTCGTCCTCCCTAGTCTTATTCTTGTCCAATTAGGGTTTTTCTGCAATCTTGTGCATCCAATAGGTGTGTTTGTGTCATTGGACGAACATTTAGGTCTTTTTCGTCCTCCCTAGGCTTATTCTTGTCCAATTAGGGTTTTTAACCAACCTTGTGCATCCAATAAGTTCATTTGTGTCATTGGTTGAACATTTGGGTTATTTTCGTCCTCCCTAGGCTTATTCTTGTCCAATTAGGGTTTTTATGCAATCTTGTGCATCCAATAGGTGTGTTTGTGTCATTGGACGAACATCTAGGTCATTTTCGTCCTCCCTAGGCTTATTCTTGTCCAATTAGGGTTTTTAACCAACCTTGTGCATCCAATAAGTTCATTTGTGTCATTGGTTGAACATTTAGGTCATTTTCGTCCTCCCTAGGCTTATTCTTGTCCAATTAGGGTTTTTAACCAATCTTGTACATCCAATAAGTTCATTTGTGTCATTGGATGAACATTTAGGTCATTTTCGTCCTCCCTAGTCTTATTCTTGTCCAATTAGGGTTTCAAGCAATCTTGTGCATCCAATATGTGTGTTTGTGTCATTGGATGAACATTTAGGTCATTTTCGTCCTCCCTATGCTTATTCTTGTCCAATTAGGGTTTTTAACCAATCTTGTGCATCCAATAAGTTCATTTGTGTCATTTGATGAACATTTAGGTCATTTTCGTCCTCCCTAGGCTTATTCTTGTCCAATTAGGGTTTTTAAACAATCTTGTGCATCCAATAAGTTCATTTGTGTCATTGGACGAACATTTAGGTCATTTTCGTCCTCCTTAGGCTTATTCTTGTCCAATTAGGGTTTTTAACCAATCTTGTGCATCCAATAAGTTCATTTGTGTCATCGGATGAACATTTAGGTCATTTTCGTCATCCCTAGTCTTATTCTTGTCCAATTAGGGTTTTAAGCAATCTTGTGCATCCAATATGTGTGTTTGTGTCATTGGATGAACATTTAGGTCATTTTCGTCCTCCCTATGCTTATTCTTGTCCAATTAGGGTTTTTAACCAATCTTGTGCATCCAATAAGTTCATTTGTGTCATTGGATGAATATTTAGGTCATTGGATGAACATCCAATAGGTGTGTTTGTGTCATTGGAGGAACATTTAGGTCATTTTCGTCCTCCCTAGTCTTATTCTTGTCCAATTAGGGTTTTTATGCAATCTTGTGCACCCAATAGGTGTGTTTGTGTCATTGGACGAACATTTAGGTCATTTTCGTCCTCCCTAGGCTTATTCTTGTCCAATTAGGGTTTTAAACCAATCTTGTGCATCCAATAAGTTCATTTGTGTCATTGGATGAACATTTAGGTCATTTTCGTCCTCCCTAGTCTTATTCTTGTCCAATTAGGGTTTTAAGCAATCTTGTGCATCCAATATGTGTGTTTGTGTCATTGGATGAACATTTAGGTCATTTTCGTCCTCCCTATGCTTATTCTTGTCCAATTAGGGTTTTTAACCATTCTTGTGCATCCAATAAGTTCATTTGTGTCATTGGATGAACATTTAGGTCATTTTCGTCCTCCCTAGTCTTATTCTTGTCCAATTAGGGTTTTTATGCAATCTTGTGCATCCAATAGGTGTGTTTGTGTCATTGGAGGAACATTTAGGTCATTTTAGTCCTCCCTAGTCTTATTCTTGTCCAATTAGGGTTTTTATGCAATCTTGTGCTACCAATAGGTGTGTTTGTGTCATTGGACGAACATTTAGGTCATTTTCGTCCTCCCTAGGCTTATTCTTGTCCGATTAGGGTTTTTAACCAATCTTGTGCATTCAATAAATTCATTTGTGTCATTGGATGAACATTTAGGTCATTTTCGTCCTCCCTAGGCTTATTCTTGTCCAATTAGGGTTTTTATGCAATCTTGTGCATCCAATAGGTGTGTTTGTGTCATTGGACGAACATTTAGGTCATTTTCGTCCTCCCTAGGCTTATTCTTGTCCAATTAGGGTTTTTAACCAATCTTGTGCATCCAATAAGTTCATTTGTGTCATTGGATGATTATTTAGGTCATTTTCGTCCTCCCTAGGCATATTTTTGTCCAATTAGGGTTTTTATCCAATCTTGTGCTTCCAATAAATTCATTTGTGTCATTGGATGAACAATTAGGTCATTTTCGTCCTCCCTAGGCTTATTCTTGTCCAATTAGGGTTTTTATGCAATCTTGTGCATCCAATAGGTGTGTTTGTGTCATTGGACGAACATTTAGGTCATTTTCGTCCTCCCTAGGCTTATTCTTGTCCAATTAGGGTTTTTAACCAATCTTGTGCATCCAATAAGTTCATTTGTGTCATTGGACTAACATTTAGGTCATTTTCGTCATCCCTAGGATTATTCTTGTCCAATTAGGGTTTTTAACCAATCGTGTGCATCCAATATGTGTGTTTGTGTCATTGGATGAACATTTAGGTAATTTTCGTCCTCCCTATGCTTATTCTTGTCCAATTAGGGTTTTTAACCAATCTTGTGCATCCAATAAGTTCATTTGTGTCATTGGATGAACATTTAGGTCATTTTCGTCCTCCCTAGTCTTATTCTTGTCCAATTAGGGTTTTAAGCAATCTTGTGCATCCAATATGTGTGTTTGTGTCATTGGATGAACATTTAGGTCATTTTCGTCCTCCCTATGCTTATTCTTGTCCAATTAGGGTTTTTAACCAATCTTGTGCATACAATAATTTCATTTGTGTCATTGGATGAACATTTAGGTCATTTTCGTCCTCCCTAGTCTTATTCTTGTCAAATTAGGGTTTTTATGCAATCTTGTGCATCCAATCGGTGTGTTTGTGTCATTGGACGAACATTTGGGTCATTTTCGTCCTCCTTAGGCTTATTCTTGTCCAATTAGGGTTTTTAACCAACCTTGTGCATCCAATAAGTTCATTTGTATCGTTGGTTGAACATTTAGGTCATTTTCGTCCTCCCTAGGCTTATTCTTGTCCAATTAGGGTTTTTAACCAACCTTGTGCATCCAATAAGTTCATTTGTGTCATTGGAGGAACATTTAGGTCATTTTCGTCCTCCCTAGTCTTATTCTTGTCCAATTAGGGTTTTTATGCAATCTTGTGCATCCAATAGGTGTGTTTGTGTCATTGGACGGACATTTAGGTCATTTTCGTCCTCCCTAGGCTTATTCTTGTCCAATTAGGGTTTTTAGCCAATGTTGTGCATTCAATAAGTTCATTTGTGTCATTGGAGGAACATTTAGGTCATTTTCGTCCTCCCTAGTCTTATTCTTGTCCAATTAGGGTTTTTTATGCAATCTTGTGCATCCAATAGGTGTGTTTGTGTCATTGGACGAACATTTAGGTCATTATCGTCCTCCCTAGGCTTATTCTTGTCCAATTAGGGTTTTTAACCAATCTTGTGCATCCAATAGGTGTGTTTGTGTCATTGGATAAACATTTAGGTCATTTTCTTCCTCCCTAGTCTTATTCTTGTCCAATTAGGGTTTTTATGCAATCTTGTGCATCCAATAGGTGTGTTTGTGTCATTGGAGGAACATTTAGGTCATTTTCGTCCTCCCTAGTCTTATTCTTGTCCAATTAGGGATTTTATGCAATCTTGTGCATCCAATAGGTGTGTATGTGTCATTGGAAGAACATTTAGGTCATTTTCGTCCTCCCTAGGCTTATTCTTGTCCAATTAGGGTTTTTATGCAATCTTGTGCATCCAATAGGTGTGTTTGTGTCATTGGACGAACATTTAGGTCATTTTCGTCCTCCCTAGGCTTATTCTTGTCCAATTAGGGTTTTTAACCAATCTTGTGCATCCAATAGGTGTGTTTGTGTCATTGGAAAAACATTTAGGTCATTTTCGTCCTCCCTAGTCTTATTCTTGTCCAATTAGGGTTTTTATGTAAACTTGTGCATCCAATAGGTGTGTTTGTGTCATTGGACGAACATTTAGGTCATTTTCGTCCTCCCTAGGCTTATTCTTGTCCAATTAGGGTTTTTAACCAACCTTGTGCATCCAATAAGTTCATTTGTGTCATTGGTTGAACATTTAGGTCATTTTCGTCCTCCCTAGGCTTATTCTTTTCCATTTAGGGTTTTTAACCAACCTTGTGCATTCAATAAGTTCATTGGTGTCATTGGAGGAACATTTAGGTCATTTTCGTCCGCCCTAGTCTTATTCTTGCCCAATTAGGGTTTTTATGCAATCTTGTGCATCCAATAGGTGTGTTTGTGTCATTGGACAAACATTTAGGTCATTTTCGTCCTCCCTAGGCTTATTCTTGTCCAATTAGGGTTTTTAACCAATCTTGTGCATCCTATAAGTTCATTTGTGTCATTGGATGAACATTTAGGTCATTTTCATCCTCCCTAAGCTTATTTTTGTCCAATTAGGGTTTTTAACCAATCTTGTGCATCCAATAAGTTCATTTGTGTCATTGGATGAACATTTAGGTCATTTTCGTCCTCCCTAGTCTTATTCTTGTCCAATTAGGGTTTTAAGCAATCTTGTGCATCCAATATGTGTGTTTGTGTCATTGGATGAACATTTAGGTCATTTTCGTGCTCCCTATGCTTATTCTTGTCCAATTAGGGTTTTTAACCAATCTTGTGCATACAATAAGTTCATTTGTGTCATTGGACGAACATTAAGGTCATTTTCGTCCTCCCTAGTCTTATTCTTGTCTAATTAGGGTTTTTATGCAATCTTGTGCATCCAATCGGTGTGTTTGTGTCATTGGACGAACATTTGGGTCATTTTCGTCATCCCTAGGCTTATTCTTGTCCAATTAGGGTTTTTAACCAATCTTGGGCATCCAATAAGTTCATTTGTGTCATTGGTTGAACATTTGGGTCATTTTCGTCCTCCCTAGGCTTATTCTTGTCCAATTAGGGTTTTTATGCAATCTTGTGCATCCAATAGGTGTGTTTGTGTCATTGGACGAACATTTAGGTCATTTTCGTCCTCCCTAGGCTTATTCTTGTCCAATTAGGGTTTTTAACCAACCTTGTCCATCCAATAAGTTCATTTGTGTCATTGGTTGAACATTTAGGTCATTTTCGTCCTCCCTAGGCTTATTCTTGTCCAATTTGGGTTTTTAACAAACCTTGTGCATCCAATAAGTTCATTTGTGTCATTGGAGGAACATTTAGGTTATTTTCGTCCTCCCTAGTCTTATTCTTGCCCAATTAGGGTTTTTATGCAATCTTGTGCATCCAATAGGTGTGTTTGTGTCATTGGACAAACATTTAGGTCATTTTCGTCCTCCCTAGGCTTATTCTTGTCCAATTAGGGTTTTTAACCAATCTTGTGCATCCAATAAGTTCATTTGTGTCATTGGATGAACATTTAGGTCATTTTCATCCTCCCTAGGCTTATTCTTGTCCAATTAGGGTTTTTAACCAATCTTGTGCATCCAATAAGTTCATTTGTGTCAATGGACGAACATTTAGGTCATTTTCGTCCTCCCTAGGCTTATTCTTGTCCAATTAGGGTTTTTAACTAACCTTGTGCATCCAATAAGTTCATTTGTGTCATTGGTTGAACATTTAGGTCATTTTGGTCCTCCCAAGGCTTATTCTTGTCCAATTAGGGTTTTTAACCAATCTTGTGCATACAATAAGTTCATTTGTGTCATTGGAGGAACATTTAGGTCATTTTCGTCCTCCCTAGTCTTATTCTTGCCCAATTAGGGTTTTTATGCAATCTTGTGCATCCAATCGGTGTGTTTGTGTCATTGGACGAACATTTGGGTCATTTTCGTCCTCCCTAGGCTTATTCTTGTCCAATTAGGGTTTTTAACCAACCTTGTGCATCCAATAAGTTCATTTGTATCGTTGGTTGAACATTTAGGTCATTTTCGTCCTCCCTAGGCTTATTCTTGTCCAATTAGAGTTTTTAACCAACCTTCTGCATCCAATAAGCTCATTTGTGTCATTGGAGGAACATTTAGGTCATTTTCGTCCTCCCTAGTCTTATTCTTGTCCAATTAGGGTTCTTATGTAATCTTGTGCAACCAATAGGTGTGTTTGTGTCATTGGACGGACATTTAGGTCATTTTCGTCCTCCCTAGGCTTATTCTTGTCCAATTAGGGTTTTTAACCAATCTTGTGCATCCAATAAGTTCATTTGTGTCATTGGATGAACATTTAGGTCATTTTCGTCCTCCCTAGGCTTATTCTTGTCCAATTAGCGTTTTAAGCAATCTTGTGCATCCAATATGTGTGTTTGTGTCATTGGATGAACATTTAGGTTATTTTCATCCTCCCTATGCTTATTCTTGTCCAATTAGGGTTTTTAACCAATCTTGTGCATACAATAAGTTCATTTGTGTCATTGGATGAACATTTAGGTTATTTTCGTCCTCCCTAGTCTTATTCTTGTCCAATTAGGGTTTTTATGCAATCTTGTGCATCCAATAGGTGTGTTTGTGTCATTGGACGGAAATTTAGGTCATTTTCGTCCTCCCTAGGCTTATTCTTGTCCAATTACGGTTTTTAGCCAATCTTGTGCATTCAATAAGTTCATTTGTGTCATTGGAGGAACATTTAGGTCATTTTCGTCCTCCCTAGTCTTTTTCTTGTCCAATTAGGGCTTTTTATGCAATCTTGTGCATCCAATAGGTGTGTTTGTGTCATTGGACGAACATTTAGGTCATATTCGTCCTCCCTAGGCTTATTCTTGTCCAATTAGGGTTTTTAACCAATCTTGTGCATCCAATAAGTTCATTTGTGTCATTGGTTGAACATTTGGGTCATTTTCGTCCTCCCTAGTCTTATTCTTGTCCAATTAGGGTTTTTCTGCAATCTTGTGCATCCAATAGGTGTGTTTGTGTCATTGGACGAACATTTAGGTCTTTTTCGTCCTCCCTAGGCTTATTCTTGTCCAATTAGGGTTTTTAACCAACCTTGTGCATCCAATAAGTTCATTTGTGTCATTGGTTGAACATTTGGGTCATTTTCGTCCTCCCTAGGCTTATTCTTGTCCAATTAGGGTTTTTATGCAATCTTGTGCATCCAATAGGTGTGTTTGTGTCATTGGACGAACATTTAGGTCATTTTCGTCCTCCCTAGACTTATTCTTGTCCAATTAGGGTTTTTAACCAACCTTGTGCATCCAATAAGTTCATTTGTGTCATTGGTTGAACATTTAGGTCATTTTGGTCCACCCTAGGCTTATTCTTGTCCAATTAGGGTTTTTAACCAACCTTGTGCATCCAATTAGTTCATTTGTGTCATTGGAGGAACATTTAGGTCATTTTCGTCCTCCCTAGTCTTATTCCTGCCCAATTAGGGATTTTATGCAATCTTGTGCATCCAATAGGTGTGTTTGTGTCATTGGACAAACATTTAGGTCATTTTCGTCCTCCCTAGGCTTATTCTTGTCCAATTAGGGTTTTTAACCAATCTTGTGCATCCAATAAGTTCATTTGTGTCATTGGATGAACATTTAGGTCATTTTCATCCTCCCTAGGCTTATTCTTGTCCAACTAGGGTTTTTAACCAATCTTGTGCATCCAATAAGTTCATTTGTGTCATTGGATGAACATTTAGGTCATTTTCGTCCTCCCTAGTCTTATTCTTGTCCAATTAGGGTTTTAAGCAATCTTGTGCATCCAATATGTGTGTTTGTGTCATTGGATGAACATTTAGGTCATTTTCGTCCTCCCTATGCTTATTCTTGTCCAATTAGGGTTTTTAACCAATCATGTGCATACAATAAGTTCATTAGTGTCATTGGACGAACATTTAGGTCATTTTCGTCCTCCCTAGTCTTAATCTTGTCTAATTAGGGTTTTTATGCAATCTTGTGCATCCAATCGGTGTGTTTGTGTCATTGGACGAACATTTGGGTCATTTTCGTCCTCCCTAGGCTTATTCTTGTCCAATTAGGGTTTTTAACCAATCTTGGGCATCCAATAAGTTCATTTGTGTCATTGGTTGAACATTTGGGTCATTTTCGTCCTCCCTAGGCTTATTCTTGTCCAATTAGGGTTTTTATGCAATCTTGTGCATCCAATAGGTGTGTTTGTGTCATTGGACGAAAATTTAGGTCATTTTCGTCCTCCCTAGGCTTATTCATGTCCAATTTGGGTTTTTAACCAACCTTGTGCATCCAATAAGTTCATTTGTGTCATTGGTTGAACATTTAGGTCATTTTGGTCCTCCCTAGGCTTATTCTTGTCCAATTAGGGTTTTTAACCAACCTTGTGCATCCAATAAGTTCATTTGTGTCATTGGAGGAACATTTAGGTCATTTTCGTCCTCCCTAGTCTTATTCTTGTCCAATTAGGGTTTTTATGCAATCTTGTGCATCCAATAGGTGTGTTTGTATCATTGGACGAACATTTAGGTCATTTTCGTCCTCCCTAGGCTTATTCTGTTCCAATTAGGGTTTTTAACCAATCTTGCGCATCCAATAAGTTCATTTGTGTCATTTGATGAACATTTAGGTCATTTTCGTCCTCCCTAGTCTTATTCTTGTCCAATTAGGGTTTTAAGCAATCTTGTGCATTCAATATGTGTGTTTGTGTCATTGGTTGAACATTTAGGTCATTTTCGTCCACCCTAGGCTTATTCTTGTCCAATTAGGGTTTTTAACCAACCTTGTGCATCCAATAAGTTCATTTGTGTCATTGGAGGAACATTTAGGTCATTTTCGTCCTCCCTAGTCTTATTCTTGTCCAATTAGGGTTTTTATGCAATCTTGTGCATCCAATAGGTGTTTTTGTGTCATTGGACGAACATTTAGGTCATTTTCGTCCTCCCTAGGCTTATTCTTGTCCAATTAGGGTTTTTAACCAACCTTGTGCATCCAATAAGTTCATTTGTGTCATTGGAGGAACATTTAGGTCATTTTCGTCCTCCCTAGTCTTATTCTTGTCCAATTGGGTTCTTATGCAATCTTGTGCGTCTAATAGGTGTGTTTATGTCATTGGACGCACATTTAGGTCATTTTCGCCCTGCCTAGGCTTATTCTTGTCCAATTAGGGTTTTTAACCAATCTTGTGCATCCGATAAGTTCATTTGTGTCATTGGATGAACATTTAGGTCATTTTCGTCCTCCCTAGGCTTATTCTTGTCCAATTAGGGTTTTTAACCAATCTTGTGCATCCAATAAGTTCATTTGTGTCATTGGATGAACATTGAGGTCATTTTCGTCCTCCCTAGGCTTATTCTTGTCCAATTAGGGTTTTCAACCAATCTTGTGCATCCAATAAGTTCATTTGTGTCATTGGATGAACATTTAGGTCATTTTCGTCCTCCCTAGGCTTATTCTTGTCCAATTAGGGTTTTTAACCAATCTTGTGCATCCAATAAGTTCATTTGTGTCATTGGATGAACATTTAGGTCATTTTCGTCCTCCCTAGTCTTATTCTTGTCCAATTGGGGTTTTTATGCAATCTTATGCATCCAATATGTGTGTTTGTGTCATTGGATGAACATTTAGGTCATTTTCGTCCTCCCTAGGCTTATTCTTGTCCAATTAGGGTTTTTAACCAATCTTGTGCATCCAATAAGTTCATTTGTGTCATTGGGTGAACATTTAGGTCATTTTCGTCCTCCCTATGCTTATTCTTGTCCAATTAGGGTTTCTAACCAATCTTGTGCATCCAATAGGTGTCTTTAGTCATTTGATGAACATTTAGGTCATTTTCGTCCTCCCTAGGCTTATTCTTGTCCAATTAGGGTTTTTAACCAATCTTGTGCATCCAATAGGTGTGTTTGTGTCATTGGATGAACATTTAGGTCATTTTCGTTCTCCATAGGCTTATTCTTGTCCAATTAAGGCTTTTAACCAATCTTATGCATCCAATAAGTTCATTTGTGTCATTGGATGAACATTTAGGTCATTTTCGTCCACCCTAGGCTTATTCTTGTCCAATTAGGGTTTTTAACCAATCTTGTGCATCCAATAAGTTCATTTGTGTCATTGGATGAACATTTAGGTCATTTTCGTCCTCCCAAGGCTTATTCTTGTCCAATTAGGGTTTTTAACCAATCTTGTGCTTCCAATAAGTTAATTTGTGTCATTGGATGAACATTTAGGTCATTTTCGTCCTCCCTAGGCTTATTCTTGTCCAATTAGGGTTTTTAACCAATCTTGTGCATCCAATAGGTGTGTTTGTGTCATTGGATGAACATTTAGGTCATTTTTGTCCACCCTAGGCTTATTCTTGTCCAATTAGGGTTTTTAACCAATCTTGTGCATCCAATAAGTTCATTTGTGTCATTGGATGAACATTTAGGTCATTTTCGTCCTCCCAAGGCTTATTCTTGTCCAATTAGGGTTTTAAACCAATCTTGTGCATCTAATAAGTTCATTTGGGTCATTGGATGAACATTTAGGTCATTTTCGTCCTCCCTAGGCTTATTCTTGTCCAATTAGGGTTTTTAACCAATCTTGTGCATCCAATAAGTTCATTTGTGTCATTGGATGAACATTTAGGTCATTTTCGTCCTCCCTAGTCTTATTCTTGTCCAATTAGGGTTTTAAGCAATCTTGTGCATCCAATATGTGTGTTTGTGTCATTGGATGAACATTTGGGTCATTTTCGTTCTCCCTATGCTTATTTTTGTCCAATTAGGGTTTTTAACCAATCTTATGCATACAATATGTTCATTTGTGTCATTGGATGAACATTTAGGTCATTTTTGTCCTCCCTAGTCTTATTCTTGTCCAATTAGGGTTTTTATGCAATCTTGTGCATCCAATAGGTGTGTTTGTGTCATTGGAGGAACATTTAGGTCATTTTCGTGATCCCTAGGCTTATTCTTGTCCAATTAAGGTTTTCAACCAATCTTGTGCATCCAATAAGTTCATTTGTGTCATTGGATGAACATTTAGGTCATTTTCGTCCTCCCTAGGCTTATTCTTGTCCAATTAGGGTTTTTAACCAATCTTGTGCATCCAATAAGTTCATTTGTGTCATTGGATGAACATTTAGGTCATTTTCGTCCTCCCTAGTCTTATTCTTGTCCAATTAGGGTTTTAAGCAATCTTGTGCATCCAATATGTGTGTTTGTGTCATTGGATGAACATTTAGGTCATTTTCGTCCTCCCTATGCTTATTCTTGTCCAATTAGGGTTTTTAACCAATCTTGTGCATACAATAAGTTTATTTGTGTCATTGGATGAACATTTAGGTCATTTTCGTCCTCCCTAGTCTTATTCTTGTCCAATTAGGGTTTTTATGCAATCTTGTGCATCCAATATGTGGGTTTGTGTCATTGTAGGAACATTTAGGTCATTTTCGTCCTCCCTATGCTTATTCTTGTCCAATTAGGATTTTTAACCAATCTTGTGCATCCAATAAGTTCATTTGTGTTATTGGATGAACATTTAGGTCATTTTCGTCCTCCCTAGGCTTATTCTTGTCCAATTAGGGTTTTTAAACAATCTTGTGTATCCAATAAGTTCATTTGTGTCATTGGACGAACATTTAGGTCATTTTCGTCCTCCCTAGGCTTATTCGTGTCCAATTAGGGTTTTTAACCAATCTTCTGCATCCAATAAGTTCATTTGTGTCATTGGATGAACATTTAGGTCATTTTCGTCCTCCCTAGGTTTATTCTTGTCCAATTAGGGTTTTCAACCAATCTTGTGCATCCAATAAGTTCATTTGTGTCATTGGATGAACATTTAGGTCATTTTCGTCCTCCCTAGGCTTATTCTTGTCCAATTAGGGTTTTTAACCAATCTTGTGCATCCAATAAGTTCATTTGTGTCATTGGATGAACATTTAGGTCATTTTCGTCCTCCCTAGTGTTATTCTTGTCCAATTAGGGTTTTAAGCAATCTTGTGCATCCAATATGTGTGTTTGTGTCATTGGATGAACATTTAGGTCATTTTCGTTCTCCCTATGCTTATTCTTGTCCAATTAGGGTTTTTAACCAATCTTGTGCATACAATAAGTTCATTTGTGTCATTGGATGAACATTTAGGTCATTTTCGTTCTCCCTATGCTTATTCTTTTCCAATTAGGGTTTTTAACCAATCTTGTGCATACAATAAGTTCATTTGTGTCATTGGACGAACATTTAGGTCATTTTCGTCCTTCCTAGGCTTATTCTTGTCCAATTAGGGTTTTTATGCAATCTTGTGCATCCAATAGGTGTGTTTGTGTCATTGGACGAACATTTAGGTCATTTTCGTCGTCCCTAGGCTTATTCTTGTCCAATTAGGGTTTTCAACCAATCTTGTGCATCCAATAAGTTCATTTGTGTCTTGGGATGAACATTTAGGTCATTTTCGTCCTCCATAGGCTTATTCTTGTCCAATTAGGGTTTTTAACCAATCTTGTGCATCCAATTGATGTGTTTGTCTCATTGGAGGAACATTTAGGTCATTTTCGTGCTCCCTAGGCTTATTCTTGTCCAATTAGGGTTTTCAACCAATCTTATGCATCCAATAAGTTCATTTGTGTCATTGGATGAACATTTAGGTCATTTTCGTCCTCCCTAGGCTTATTCTTGTCCAATTAGGGTTTTTAACCAATCTTGTGCATCCAATAAGTTCATTTGTGTCATTGGATGAACATTTAGGTCATTTTCGTCCTCCCTAGTCTTATTCTTGTCCAATTAGGGTTTTAAGCAATCTTGTGCATCCAATATGTGTGTTTGTGTCATTGGATGAACATTTAGGTCATTTTCGTCCTCCCTAGGCTTATTCTTGTCCAATTAGGGTTTTTAACCAACCTGGTGCATCCAATAAGTTCATTTGTGTCATTGGTTGAACATTTAGGTCATTTTGGTCCTCCCTAGTCTTATTCTTGTCCAATTAGGGTTTTAAGCAATCTTGTGCATCCAATATGTGTGTTTGTGTCATTGGATGAACAGTTAGGTCATTTTCGTCCTCCCTATGCTTATTCTTGTCCAATTAGGGTTTTTAACCAATCTTGTGCATACAATAAGTTCATTTGTGTCATTGGACGAACATTTAGGTCATTTTCGTCCTCCCTAGTCTTATTCTTGTCTAATTAGGGTTTTTATGCAATCTTGTACATCCAATAGGTGTGTTTGTGTCATTGGACGAACATTTGGGTCATTTTCGTCCTCCCTAGGCTTATTGTTGTCCAATTAGGGTTTTTAACCAATCTTGGGCATCCAATAAGTTCATTTGTGTCATTGGTTGAACATTTGGGTCATTTTCGTCCTTCCTAGGTTTATTCTTGTCCAATTAGGGTTTTTATGCAATCTTGTGCATCCAATAGGTGTGTTTGTGTCATTGGACGAACATTTAGGACATTTTCGTCCTCCCTAGGCTTTTTCTTGTCAAATTAGGGTTTTTAACCAACCTTGTGCATCCAATAAGTTCATTTGTGTCATTGGTTGAACATTTAGGTCATTTTGGTCCTCCCTAGGCTTATTCTTGTCCAATTAGGGTTTTTAACCAACCTTGTGCATCCAATAAGTTCATTTGTGTCATTGGAGGAACATTTAGGTCATTTTCGTCCTCCCTAGTCTTATTCTTGCCCAATTAGGGTTTTTATGCAATCTTGTGCATCTAATAGGTGTGTTTGTTTCATTGGACAAACATTTAGGTCATTTTCGTCCTCCCTAGGCTTATTCTTGTCCAATTAGGGTTTTTAACCAATCTTGTGCATCCAATAAGTTCATTTGTGTCATTGGATGAACATTTAGGTGATTTTCATCCTCCCTAGGCTTATTTTTGTCCAATTAGGGTTTTTAACCAATCTTGTGCATCCAATAAGTTCATTTGTGTCATTGGATGAACATTTAGGTCATTTTCGTCCTCCCTAGTCTTATTCTTGTCCAATTAGGGTTTTAAGCAATCTTGTGCATCCAATATGTGTGTTTGTGTCATTGGATGAACATTTAGGTCATTTTCGTCCTCCCTATGCTTATTCTTTTCCAATTAGGGTTTTTAACCAATCTTGTGCATACAATAAGTTCATTTGTGTCATTGGACGAACATTTAGGTCATTTTCGTCCTCCCTAGTCTTATTCTTGTCTAATTAGGGTTTTTATGCAATCTTGTGCATCCAATCGGTGTGTTTGTGTCATTGGACGAACATTTGGGTCATTTTCGTCCTCCCTAGGCTTATTCTTGTCCAATTAGGGTTTTTAACCAATCTTGGGCATCCAATAAGTTCATTTGTGTCATTGGTTGAACATTTGGGTCATTTTCGTCCTCCCTAGGCTTATTCTTGTCCAATTAGGGTTTTTATGCAATCTTGTGCATCCAATAGGTGTGTTTGTGTCATTGGACAAAAATTTAGGTCATTTTCGTCCTCCCTAGGCTTATTCTTGTCCAATTAGGGTTTTTAACCAATCTTGTGCATCCAATAAGTTCATTTGTGTCATTGGATGAACATTTAGGTCATTTTCATCCTCCCTAGGCTTATTTTTGTCCAATTAGGGTTTTTAACCAATCTTGTGCATCCAATAAGTTCATTTGTGTCATTGGATGAACATTTAGGTCATTTTCGTCCTCCCTAGTCTTATTCTTGTCCAATTAGGGTTTTAAGCAATCTTGTGCATCCAATATGTGTGTTTGTCTCACTGGATGAACATTTAGGTCATTTTCGTCCTCCCTATGCTTATTCTTGTCCAATTAGGGTTTTTAACCAATCTTGTGCATACAATAAGTTCATTTGTGTCATGGATGAACATTTAGGTCATTTTCGTCCTCCCTAGTCTTATTCTTGTCCAATTAGGGTTTTTATGCAATCTTGAGCATCCAATAGGTGTGTTTGTGTCATTGGACGAACATTTAGGTCGTTTTCGTCCTCCCTAGGCTTATTCTTGTCCAATTAGGGTTTTTAACCAACCTTGTGCATCCAATAAGTTCATTTGTGTCATTGGTGGAACATTTAGGTCATTTTCGTCCTCCCTAGGCTTTTTCTTGTCCAATTAGGGTTTTTAATCAATCTTGTGCATCCAATTAGTTCATTTGTGTCATTGGTTGAACCTTTAGGTCATTTTCGTCCTCCCTAGGCTTATTCTTGTCCAATTAGGGTTTTTAACCAATCTTGTGCATCCAAGAAGTTCATTTGTGTCATTGGATGAACATTTAGGTCATTTTCGTCCTCCCTAGTCTTATTCTTGTCCAATTAGGGTTTTAAGCATTCTTGTGCATCCAATATGTGTGTTTGTGTCATTGGATGAACATTTAGGTCATTTTCGTCCTCCCTATGCTTATTCTTGTCCAATTAGGGTTTTTAACCAATCTTGTGCATACAATAAGTTCATTTGTGTCATTGGATGAACATTTAGGTAATTTTCGTCCTCCCTAGTCTTATTCTTGTCCAATTAGGGATTTTATGCAATCTTGTGCATCCAATAGGTGTGTTTGTATCATTGGACGACCATTTAGGTCATTTTCGTCCTCCCTAGGCTTATTCTTGTCCAATTAGGGTTTTGAACCAATCTTTTGCATACCATAAGTTCATTTGTGTCATTGGATGAACATTTAGGTCATTTTCGTCCTCCCTAGTCTTATTCTTGTCCAATTAGGGATTTTATGCAATCTTGTGCATCCAATAGGTGTGTTTGTGTCATTGGACGAACATTTAGGTCATTTTCCTCCTCCCTAGGCTTATTCTTGTCCAATTAGGGGTTTTAACCAATCTTGTGCATCCAATAGGTGTGTTTGTGTCATTGGAGGAACAATTAGGTCATTTTCGTCCTCCCTAGTCTTATTCTTGTCCAATTAGGGATTTTATGCAATCTTGTGCATCCAATAGGTGTGTTTGTGTCATTGGACGAACATTTAGGTCATTTTCGTTCTCCCTATGCTTATTCTTGTCCAATTAGTGTTTTTAACCAATCTTGTGCATCCAATAAGTTCATTTGTGTCATTGGACGAACATTTAGGTCATTTTCGTCATCCCTAGTCTTATTCTTGTCCAATTAGGGATTTTATGCAATCTTGTGCATCCAATAGGTGTGTTTGTGTCATTGGACGAGCATTTAGGTCATTTTCGTCCTCCCTAGGCTTATTCTTGTCCAATTAGGGTTTTGAACCAATCTTTTGCATACAATAAGTTCATTTGTGTCATTGGATGAACATTTAGGTCATTTTCGTCCTCCCTAGTCTTATTCTTGTCCAATTAGGGATTTTATGCAATCTTGTGCATCCAATAGGTGTGTTTGTGTCATTGGACGAACATTTAGGTCATTTTCGTCCTCCCTAGACTTATTCTTGTTCAATTAGGGTTTTTAACCAATCTTGTGCATCCAATAGGTGTGTTTGTGTCATTGGAGGAACATTTAGGTCATTTTCATCCTCCCTAGTCTTATTCTTGTCCAATTAGGGTTTTTATGCAATCTTGTGCATCCAATAGGTGTGTTTGTGTCATTGGACGAACATTTAGGTCATTTTCGTCCTCCCTAGGCTTATTCTTGTCCAATTAGGATTTTTAACCAATCTTGTGCATCCAATAAGTTCATTTGGGTCATTGGATGAACATTTAGGTCATTTTCGTCCTCCCTAGTCTTATTCTTGTCGAATTAGGGTTTTTATGCAATCTTGTGCAACATTTAGGTCATTTTCGTCCTCCCTAGTCTTATTCTTATCCAATTAGGGTTTTTATGCAATCTTGTGCATCCAATAGGTGTGTTTGTGTCATTGGACAAACATTTAGGTCATTTTCGTCCTCCCTAGGCTTATTCTTGTCCAATTAGGGTTTTTAACCAATCTTGTGCATCCAATAAGTTCATTTGTGTCATTGGATGAACATTTAGGTCATTTTCGTCCTCCCTAGTCTTATTCTTGTCCAATTAGGGTTTTTAACCAACCTTGTGCATCCAATAAGTTCATTTGTGTCATTGGTGGAACATTTAGGTCATTTACGTCCTCCCTAGTCTTATTCTTGTCCAATTAGGGTTTTAAGCAATCTTGTGCATCCAATATGTGTGTTTGTGTCATTGGATGAACATTTAGGTCATTTTCGTCCTCCCTATGCTTATTCTTGTCCAATTAGGGTTTTTAACCAATCTTGTGCATCCAATAAGTTCATTTGTGTCATTGGATGAACATTTAGGTCATTTACGTCCTCCCTAGGCTTATTCTTGTCCAATTAGGGTTTTTAACCAATCTTGTGCATCCAATAAGTTCATTTGTGTCATTGGAGGAACATTTAGGTCATCTTCGTCCTCCCTAGGCTTATTCTTGTCCAATTAGGGTTTTTATGCAATCTTGTGCATCCAATAGGTGTGTTTGTGTCATTGGACGAACATTTAGGTCATTTTCGTCCTCCCTAGGCTTATTCTTGTCCAATTAGGGTTTTTATGCAATCCTGTGCATCCAATAGGTGTGTTTGTGTCATTGGACGAACATTTAGGTCATTTTCGTCCTCTCTAGGCTTATTCTTGTCCAATTAGGGTTTTTAACCAACCTTGTGCATCCAATAAGTTCATTTGTGTCATTGGAGGAACATTTAGGTCATTTTCGTCCTCCCTAGTCTTATTCTTATCGAATTAGGGTTTTTATACAATCTTGTGCATCCAATAAGTGTGTTTGTGTCATTGGAGGAACATTTAGGTCATTTTCGTCCTCCCTAGTCTTATTCTTGTCCAATTAGGGTTTTTAACCAATCTTGTGCATCCAATAAGTTCATTTGTGTCATTGGATGAACATTTAGGTCATTTTCGTCCTCCCTAGTCTTATTCTTGTCCAATTAGGGTTTTAAGCAATCTTGTGCATCAAATAGGTGTGTTTGTGTCATTGGAGGAACATTTAGGTCATTTTCATCCTCCCTAGTCTTATTCTTGTCCAATTAGGGTTTTTAACCAATCTTGTGTATACAATAAGTTCATTTGTGTCATTGGAGGAACATTTAGGTCATTTTCGTCCTCCCTAGTCTTATTCTTGTCCAATTAGGGTTTTTATGCAATCTTGTTCATCAAATAGGTGTGTTTGTGTCATTGGAGGAACATTTAGGTCATTTTCGTCCTCCCTAGTCTTATTCTTGTCCAATTAGGGTTTTTAACCAATCTTGTGCATCCAATAAGTTCATTTGTGTCATTGGATGAACATTTAGGTCATTTTCGTCCTCCCTAGGCTTATTCTTGTCCAATTAGAGTTTTTAACCAATCTTTTGCATCCAATAAGTTCATTTGTGTCATTGGATGGACATTTAGGTCATTTTCGTCATCCCTAGTCTTATTCTTGTCCAATTAGGGTTTTTATGCAATCTTGTGCATCCAATAGGTGTGTTTGTGTCATTGGAGGAACATTTAGGTCATTTTCGTCCTCCCTAGTCTTTATCTTGTCCAATTAGTGTTTTTATGCAATCTTGTGCATCCAATAGGTGTGTTTGTGTCATTGGAAGAACATTTAGGTCATTTTCGTCCTCCCTAGGCTTATTCTTGTCCGATAAGGGTTTTTAACCAATCTTGTGCATTCAATAAGTTCATTTGTGTCGTTGGATGAACATTTAGGTCATTTACGTCCTCCCTAGGCTTATTCTTGTCCAATTAGGGTTTTTAACCAATCTTGTGCATCCAATAAGTTCATTTGTGTCATTGGATGAACATTTAGGTCATTTTCGTCCTCCCTAGTCTTATTCTTGTCCAATTAGGGTTTTAAGCAATCTTGTGCATCCAATATGTGTGTTTGTGTCATTGGATGAACATTTAGGTCATTTTCGTCCTCCCTATGCTTATTCTTGTCCAATTAGGGTTTTTAACCAATCTTGTGCATACAATAATTTCATTTGTGTCATTGGATGAACATTTAGGTCATTTTCGTCCTCCCTAGTCTTATTCTTGTCAAATTAGGGTTTTTATGCAATCTTGTGCATCCAATCGGTGTGTTTGTGTCATTGGACGAACATTTGGGTCATTTTCGTCCTCCTTAGGCTTATTCTTGTCCAATTAGGGTTTTTAACCAACCTTGTGCATCCAATAAGTTCATTTGTATCGTTGGTTGAACATTTAGGTCATTTTCGTCCTCCCTAGGCTTATTCTTGTCCAATTAGGGTTTTTAACCAACCTTGTGCATCCAATAAGTTCATTTGTGTCATTGGAGGAACATTTAGGTCATTTTCGTCCTCCCTAGTCTTATTCTTGTCCAATTAGGGTTTTTATGCAATCTTGTGCATCCAATAGGTGTGTTTGTGTCATTGGACGGACATTTAGGTCATTTTCGTCCTCCCTAGGCTTATTCTTGTCCAATTAGGGTTTTTAACCAATCTTGTGCATCCAATAAGTTTATTTGTGTCATTGGATGAACATTTAGGTCATTTTCGTCCTCCCTAGGCTTATTCTTGTCCAATTAGGGTTTTAAGCAATCTTGTGCATCCAATATGTGTGTTTGTGTCATTGGATGAACATTCAGGTCATTTTCATCCTCCCTATGCTTATTCTTGTCCAATTAGGGTTTTTAACCAATCTTGTGCATCCAATAAGTTCATTTGTGTCATTGGTTGAACAGTTAGGTCATTTTCGTCCTCCCTAGGCTTATTCTTGTCCAATTAGGGTTTTTAACCAACCTTGTGCATTCAATAAGTTCATTGGTGTCATTGGAGGAACATTTAGGTCATTTTCGTCCGCCCTAGTCTTATTCTTGCCCAATTAGGGTTTTTATGCAATCTTGTGCATCCAATAGGTGTGTTTGTGTCATTGGACAAACATTTAGGTCATTTTCGTCCTCCCTAGGCTTATTCTTGTCCAATTAGGGTTTTTATGCAATCTTGTGCATCCAATAGGTGTGTTTGTGTCATTGGACGAACATTTAGGTCATTTTCGTCCTCCCTAGGCTTATTCTTGTCCAATTAGGGTTTTTAATCAACCTTGTGCATCCAATAAGTTCATTTTTGTCATTGGTTGAACATTTAGGTCAATTTCGTCCTCCCTATGCTGATTCTTTTCCAATTAGGGTTTTTACCCAATCTTGTGCATCCAATAAGTTCATTTGTGTCATTGGATGAACATTAAGGTCATTTTCTTCCTCCCTAGGCTTATTCTTGTCCAATTAGGGTTTTTATGCAATCTTGTGCATCCAATAGGTGTGTTTGTGTCATTGGACGAACATTTAGGTCATTTTCGTCCTCCCTAGGCTTATTCTTGTCCAATTAGGGTTTTTAACCAATCTTGTGCATCCAATAAGTTCATTGGTGTCATTGGATGAACATTTAGGTCATTTTCGTCATCCCTAGTCTTATTCTTGTCCAATTAGGGTTTTTATGCAATCTTGTGCATCCAATAGGTGTGTTTGTGTCATTGGAGGAACATTTAGGTCATTTTCGTCCTCCCTAGTCTTATTCTTGTCCAATTAGTGTTTTTATGCAATCTTGTGCATCCAATAGGTGTGTTTGTGTCATTGGAAGAACATTTAGGTCATTTTCGTCCTCCCTAGGCTTATTCTTGTCCGATTCGGGTTTTTAACCAATCTTGTGCATTCAATAAGTTCATTTGTGTCGTTGGATGAACATTTAGGTCATTTTCGTCCTCCCTAGTCTTATTCTTGTCCAATTAGGGTTTTAAGCAATCTTGTGCATCCAATATGTGGGTTTGTGTCATCGGATGAACGTTTAGGTCATTTTCGTCCTCCCTATGCTTATTCTTGTCCAATTATGGTTTTTAACCAATCTAGTGCATCCAATAAGTTCATTTGTGTCATTGGATGAACATTTAGGTCATTTTCGTCCTCCCTAGTCTTATTCTTGTCCAATTAGGGTTTTTATGCAATCTTGTGCATCCAATAGATGTGTTTGTGTCATTGGACAAACATTTAGGTCATTTTGGTCCTCCCTAGGCTTATTCTTGTCCAATTAGGGTTTTTAACCAATCTTGTGCATCCAATAAGTTCATTTGTGTCATTGGATGAACATTTAGGTCATTTTCGTCCTCCCTAGTCTTATTCTTGTCCAATTAGGGTTTTTTTGCAATTATGTGCATCCAATAGGTGTGTTTGTGTCATTGGAGGAACATTTAGGTCATTTTCGTCCTCCCTAGTCTTATTCTTGTCCAATTAGGGTTTTTATGCAATCTTGTGCATCCAATAGGTGTGTTTGTGTCATTGGACGAACATTTAAGCCATTTTCAACCTCCCTAGGCTTATTCTTGTCCGATTATGGTTTTTAACCAATCTTGTGCATTCAATAAGTTCATTTGTGTCATTGGATGAACATTTAGGTCATTTTCGTCCTCCCTAGTCTTATTCTTGTCCAATTAGGGTTTTTATGCAATCTTGTGCATCCAATAGGTGTGTTTGTGTCATTGGACGAACATTTAGGTCATTTTCGTCCTCCCTAGACTTATTCTTGTCCAATTAGGGTTTTTAACCAATCATGTGCATCCAATAAGTTGATTTGTGTCATTGGATGAATATTTAGGTCATTTTCGTCCTCCTTAGGCTTAGTCTTGTCCAATTAGGGTTTTTAACCAATCTTGTGCATCCAATAAGTTCATTTGTGTCATTGGAGGAACATTTAGGTCATTTTCGTCCTCCCTAGTCTTATTCTTGTCCAATTAGGGTTTTTATGCAATCTTGTGGATCCAATAGGTGTGTTTGTGTCATTGGACGAACATTTAGGTCATTTTCGTCCTCCCTAGGCTTATTCATGTCCAATTAGGGGTTTTAACCAATCTTGTGCATCCAATAAGTTCATTTGTGTCATTGGATGAACATTTAGGTCATTTTCGTCCTCCCTAGTCTTATTCTTGTCCAATTAGGGTTTTAAGCAATCTTGTGCATCCAATATGTGTGTTTGTGTCATTGGACGAACATTTAGGTCATTTTCGTCCTCCCTATGCTTATTCTTGTCCAATTAGGGTTTTTAACCAATCTTGTGCATCCAATAAGTTCATTTGTGTCATTGGAGGAACATTTAGGTCATTTATGTCCTCCCTAGTCTTATTCTTGTCGAATTAGGGTTTTTATGCAATCTTGTGCATCCAATAGGTGTGTTTGTGTCATTGGACGAACATTTAGGTCATTTTCGTCCTCCCTAGGCTTATTCTTGTCCAATTAGGGTTTTTAATCAACCTTGTGCATCCAATAAGTTCATTTGTGTCATTGGTTGAACATTTAGGTCATTTTCGTCCTCCCTAGGCTTATTCTTTTCCAATTAGGGTTTTTAACCAATCTTGTGCATCCAATAAGTTCATTTGTGTCATTGGATGAACATTTAGGTAATTTTCGTCCTCCCTAGGCTTTTTCTTGTCCAATTAGGGTTTTTATGCAATCTTGTGCATCCAATAGGTGTGGTTGTGTCATTGGACGAACATTTAGGTCATTTTCGTCCTCCCTAGACTTATTCTTGTCCAATTTGGGTTTTTAACCAACCTTGTGCATCCAATAAGTTCATTTGTGTCATTGGTTAAACATTTAGGTCATTTTTGTCCTCCCTAGGCTTATTCTTGTCCAATTAGGGATTTTAACCAATCTTGTGCATCCAATAAGTTCATTTGTGTCATTGGTTGAACATTTAGGTCATTTTCGTCCTCCCTAGGCTTATTCTTGTCCAATTAGGGTTTTTAACCAATCTTGTGCATCCAATAGGTGTGTTTGTGTCATTGGACGAACATTTAGGTCATTTTCGTCCTCCCTAGGCTTATTATTGTCCAATTAGGGTTTTTAACCAAACTTGTGCATCCAATAAGTTCATTTGTGTCATTGGATGAACATTTAGGTCATTTTCATCCTCCCTAGGCTTATTCTTGTCCAATTAGGGTTTTTAACCAATCTTGTGCATCCAATAAGTTCATTTGTGTCATTGGATGAACATTTAGGTCATTTTCGTCCTCCCTAGTCTTATTCTAGTCCAATTAGGGTTTTAAGCAATCTTGTGCATCCAATATGTGTGTTTGTGTCATTGGATGAACATTTAGGTCATTTTCGTCCTCCCTATGCTTATTCATGTCCAATTAGGGTTTTTAACCAATCTTGTGCATACAATAAGTTCATTTGTGTCATTGGATGAACATTTAGGTCATTTTCGTCCTCCCTAGTCTTATTCTTGTCTAATTAGGGTTTTTATGCAATCTTGTGCATCCAATCGGTGTGTTTGTGTCATTGGACGAACATTTGGGTCATTTTCGTCCTCCCTAGGCTTATTCTTGTCCAATTAGGGTTTTTAACCAACCTTGTGCATCCAATAAGTTCATTTGTATCGTTGGTTGAACATTTAGGTCATTTTCGTCCTCCCTAGGCTTATTCTTGTCCAATTAGAGTTTTTAACCAACCTTGTGCATCCAATAAGTTCATTTGTGTCATTGGAGGAACATTTAGGTCATTTTCGTCCTCCCTAGTCTTATTCTTGTCCAATTAGGGTTCTTATGTAATCTTGTGCAACCAATAGGTGTGTTTGTGTCATTGGACGGACATTTAGGTCATTTTCGTCCTCCCTAGGCTTATTCTTGTCCAATTAGGGTTTTTAACCAATCTTGTGCATCCTATAAGTTCATTTGTGTCATTGGATGAACATTTAGGTCATTTTCGTCCTCCCTAGGCTTATTCTTGTCCAATTAGCGTTTTAAGCAATCTTGTGCATCCAATATGTGTGTTTGTGTCATTGGATGAACATTTAGGTTATTTTCATCCTCCCTATGCTTATTCTTGTCCAATTAGGGTTTTTAACCAATCTTGTGCATACAATAAGTTCATTTGTGTCATTGGATGAACATTTAGGTTATTTTCGTCCTCCCTAGTCTTATTCTTGTCCAATTAGGGTTTTTATGCAATCTTGTGCATCCAATAGGTGTGTTTGTGTCATTGGACGGAAATTTAGGTCATTTTCGTCCTCCCTAGGCTTATTCTTGTCCAATTACGGTTTTTAGCCAATCTTGTGCATTCAATAAGTTCATTTGTGTCATTGGAGGAACATTTAGGTCATTTTCGTCCTCCCTAGTCTTTTTCTTGTCCAATTAGGGCTTTTTATGCAATCTTGTGCATCCAATAGGTGTGTTTGTGTCATTGGACGAACATTTAGGTCATATTCGTCCTCCCTAGGCTTATTCTTGTCCAATTAGGGTTTTTAACCAATCTTGTGCATCCAATAAGTTCATTTGTGTCATTGGTTGAACATTTGGGTCATTTTCGTCCTCCCTAGTCTTATTCTTGTCCAATTAGGGTTTTTCTGCAATCTTGTGCATCCAATAGGTGTGTTTGTGTCATTGGACGAACATTTAGGTCTTTTTCGTCCTCCCTAGGCTTATTCTTGTCCAATTAGGGTTTTTAACCAACCTTGTGCATCCAATAAGTTCATTTGTGTCATTGGTTGAACATTTGGGTCATTTTCGTCCTCCCTAGGCTTATTCTTGTCCAATTAGGGTTTTTATGCAATCTTGTGCATCCAATAGGTGTGTTTGTGTCATTGGACGAACATTTAGGTCATTTTCGTCCTCCCTAGGCTTATTCTTGTCCAATTAGGGTTTTTAACCAACCTTGTCCATCCAATAAGTTCATTTGTGTCATTGGTTGAACATTTAGGTCATTTTCGTCCTCCCTAGGCTTATTCTTGTCCAATTTGGGTTTTTAACAAACCTTGTGCATCCAATAAGTTCATTTGTGTCATTGGAGGAACATTTAGGTTATTTTCGTCCTCCCTAGTCTTATTCTTGCCCAATTAGGGTTTTTATGCAATCTTGTGCATCCAATAGGTGTGTTTGTGTCATTGGACAAACATTTAGGTCATTTTCGTCCTCCCTAGGCTTATTCTTGTCCAATTAGGGTTTTTAACCAATCTTGTGCATCCTATAAGTTCATTTGTGTCATTGGATGAACATTTAGGTCATTTTCATCCTCCCTAAGCTTATTTTTGTCCAATTAGGGTTTTTAACCAATCTTGTGCATCCAATAAGTTCATTTGTGTCATTGGATGAACATTTAGGTCATTTTCGTCCTCCCTAGTCTTATTCTTGTCCAATTAGGGTTTTAAGCAATCTTGTGCATCCAATATGTGTGTTTGTGTCATTGGATGAACATTTAGGTCATTTTCGTGCTCCCTATGCTTATTCTTGTCCAATTAGGGTTTTTAACCAATCTTGTGCATACAATAAGTTCATTTGTGTCATTGGACGAACATTTAGGTCATTTTCGTCCTCCCTAGTCTTATTCTTGTCTAATTAGGGTTTTTATGCAATCTTGTGCATCCAATCGGTGTGTTTGTGTCATTGGACGAACATTTGGGTCATTTTCGTCCTCCCTAGGCTTATTCTTGTCCAATTAGGGTTTTTAACCAATCTTGGGCATCCAATAAGTTCATTTGTGTCATTGGTTGAACATTTGGGTCATTTTCGTCCTCCCTAGGCTTATTCTTGTCCAATTAGGGTTTTTATGCAATCTTGTGCATCCAATAGGTGTGTTTGTGTCATTGGAGGAACATTTAGGTCATTTTCGTCCTCCCTAGGCTTATTCTTGTCCAATTAGGGTTTTTAACCAACCTTGTGCATCCAATATGTTCATTTGTGTCATTGGAGGAACATTTAGGTCATTTTCGTCCTCCCTAGTCTTATTCTTGCCCAATTAGGGTTTTTATGCAATCTTGTGCATCCAATAGGTGTGTTTGTGTGTCATTGGACAAACATTTAGGTCATTTTCGTCCTCCCTAGGCTTATTCTTGTCCAATTAGGGTTTTTAACCAATCTTGTGCATCCAATAAGTTCATTTGTGTCATTGGATGATAATTTAGGTCATTTTCATCCTCCCTAGGCTTTTTCTTGTCCAATTAGGGTTTTTAACCAATCTTGTGCATCCAATAAGTTCATTTGTGTCATTGGATGAACATTTAGGTCATTTTCGTCCTCCCTAGTCTTATTCTTGTCCAATTAGGGTTTTAAGCAATCTTGTGCATCCAATATGTGTGTTTGTGTCATTGGATGAACATTTAGGTCATTTTCGTCCTCCCTATGCTTATTCTTGTCCAATTAGGGTTTTTAACCAATCTTGTGCATACAATAAGTTTATTTGTGTCATTGGATGAACATTTAGGTCATTTTCGTCCTCCCTAGTCTTATTCTTGTCCAATTAGGGTTTTTATGCAATCTTGTGCATCCAATATGTGGGTTTGTGTCATTGTAGGAACATTTAGGTCATTTTCGTCCTCCCTATGCTTATTCTTGTCCAATTAGGATTTTTAACCAATCTTGTGCATCCAATAAGTTCATTTGTGTTATTGGATGAACATTTAGGTCATTTTCGTCCTCCCTAGGCTTATTCTTGTCCAATTAGGGTTTTTAAACAATCTTGTGTATCCAATAAGTTCATTTGTGTCATTGGACGAACATTTAGGTCATTTTCGTCCTCCCTAGGCTTATTCGTGTCCAATTAGGGTTTTTAACCAATCTTCTGCATCCAATAAGTTCATTTGTGTCATTGGATGAACATTTAGGTCATTTTCGTCCTCCCTAGGTTTATTCTTGTCCAATTAGGGTTTTCAACCAATCTTGTGCATCCAATAAGTTCATTTGTGTCATTGGATGAACATTTAGGTCATTTTCGTCCTCCCTAGGCTTATTCTTGTCCAATTAGGGTTTTTAACCAATCTTGTGCATCCAATAAGTTCATTTGTGTCATTGGATGAACATTTAGGTCATTTTCGTCCTCCCTAGTCTTATTCTTGTCCAATTAGGGTTTTTATGCAATCTTATGCCTCCAATAGGTGTGTTTGTGTTATTGTAGGAACGTTTAGGTCATTTTCGTCCTCCCTAGTTTTATTCTTGTCCAATTAGGGTTTTTATGCAATCTTGTGCATCCAATAGGTTTGTTTGTGTCATTGGACGAACATTTAGGTCATTTTGGTCCTCCCTAGGCTTATTCTTGTCCAATTAGGGTTTTTAACAACTCTTGTGCATCCAATAAGTTCATTTGTGTCATTGGATGAACATTTAGGTCATTTTCGTCATCCCTAGTCTTATTCTTGTCCAATTAGGGTTTTAAGCAATCTTGTGCATCCAATATGTGTGTTTGTGTCATTGGATGAACATTTAGGTCATTTTCGTCCTCCCTATGCTTATTCTTGTCCAATTAGGGTTTTTAACCAATCTTGTGCATACAATAAGTTCATTTGTGTCATTGGATGAACATTTAGGTCATTTTCGTCCTCCCTAGTCTTATTCTTGTCCAATTAGGGATTTTATGCAATCTTGTGCATCCAATAGGTGTGTTTGTGTCATTGGACGAACATTTAGGTCATTTCCGTCCTCCCTAGGCTTATTCTTGTGCAATTAGGGTTTTTAACCAATCTTGTGCATCCAATAGGTGTGTTTGTGTCATTGGACGAAATTTTAGGTCATTTTCGTCCTCCCTAGGCTTATTCTTGTCCAATTAGGGTTTTTAACCAATCTTGTGCATCCAATAAGTTCATTTGTGTCATTCGATGATCATTTAGGTCATTTTCGTCCTCCCTAGTCTTATTCTTGTCCAATTAGGGTTTTAAGCAATCTTGTGCATCCAATATGTGTGTTTGTGTCATTGGATGAACATTTAGGTAATTTTCGTCCTCCCTATGCTTATTCTTGTCCAATTAGGGTTTTTAACAAATCTTGTGCATACAATAAGTTCATTTGTGTCATTGGATGAACATTTAAGTCACTTTCGTCCTCCCTAGTCTTATTCTTGTCCAATTAGGGTTTTTATGCAATCTTGTGCATCCAATAGGTGTGTTTGTGTCATTGGAGGAACATTTAGGTCATTTTCGTCCTCCCTAGTCTTATTCTTGTCCAATTAGGGTTTTTATGCAATCTTGTGCATCCAATAGGTGTGTTTGTGTCATTGGACGAACATTTAGGTCATTTTCGTCCTCCCTAGGCTTATTCTTGTCCAATTAGGGTTTTTAACCAATCTTGTGCATCCAATAAGTTCATTTGTGTCATTGGATGAACATTTAGGTAATTTTCGTCGTCCTTAGTCTTATTCTTGTCGAATTAGGTTTTTATGCAATCTTGTGCATCCAATAGGTGTGTTTGTGTCATTGGAGGAACATTTAGGTCATTTTCGTCCTCCCTAGTCTTATTCTTGTCCAATTAGGGTTTTTATGCAATCTTGTGCATCCAATAGGTGTGTTTGTGTCATTGGAGGAACATTTAGGTCATTTTCGTCCTCCCTACTCTTATTCTTGTCCAATTAGGGATTTTATTCAATCTTGTGCATCCAATAGGTGTGTTTGTGTCATTGGACGAACATTTAGGTTATTTTGGTCCTCTCTAGGCTTATTCTTGTGCAATTATGGTTTTTAACCAACCTTGTTCATCCAATAAGTTCATTTGTGTCATTTGTTGAACATTTAGGTCATTTTCGTCCTCCCTAGGCTTATTCTTGTCCAATTAGGGTTTTTAACCAACCTTGTGCATCCAATAAGTTCATTTGTGTCATTGGAGGAACATTTAGGTCATTTTCGTCCTCCCTAGTCTTATTCTTGTCCAATTAGGGTTTTTATGCAATCTTGTGCATCCAATAGGTGTGTTTGTGTCATTGGACGAACATTTAGGTCATTTTCGTCCACCCTAGGCTTATTCTTGTGCAATTAGGGTTTTTAATCAACCTTGTGCATCCAATAAGTTCATTTGTGTCATTGGTTGAACATTTAGGTCATTTTCGTCCTCCATAGGCTTATTCTTTTCCAATTAGGGTTTTTAACCAATCTTGTGCATCCAATAAGTTCATTTGTGTCATTGGAGGAACATTTAGGTCATTTTCGTCCTCCCTAGTCTTATTCTTGTCCAATTAGGGTTTTTATGCAATCTTGTGCATCCAATAGGTGTGTTTGTGTCATTGGACGAACATTTAGGTCATTTTCGTCATCCCTCGGCTTATTCTTGTCCAATTAGGGTTTTTATGCAATCTTGTGCATCCAATAGGTGTGTTTGTGTCATTGGATGAACATTTAGGTCATTTTTTTCCTCCCTAGGCTTATTCTTGTCCAATTAGGGTTTTTAACCAATCTTGTGCATCCAATATGTTCATTTGTGTCATTGGATGAACATTTAGGTCATTTTCGTCCTCCCTAGGCTTATTCTTGTCCAATTAGGGTTTTTAACCAATCTTGTGCATCCAATAAGTTCATTTGTGTCATTGGATGAACATTTAGGTCATTTTCGTCCTCCCTAGGCTTATTCTTGTCCAATTAGGGTTTTTAACCAATCTTGTACATCCAATAAGTTCATTTGTGTCATTGGTTGAACATTTAGGTCATTTTCGTCCTCCCTAGGCTTATTCTTGTCCAATTAGGGTTTTTAACCAACCTTGTGCATCCAATAAGTTCATTTGTGTCATTGGTGGATCATTTAGGTCATTTACGTCCTCCCTAGGCTTATTCTTGTCCAATTAGGGTTTTTAACCAATCTTGTGCATCCAATAAGTATATTTGTGTCATTGGATGAACATTTAGGTCATTTTCGTCCTCCCTAGGCTTATTCTTGTCCAATTAGGGTTTTTAACCAATCTTGTGCATCCAATAAGTTCATTTGTGTCATTGGATGAACATTTAGGTCATTTTCGTCCTCCCTAGGCTTATTCTTGTCCAATTAGGGTTTTTAACCAATCTTGTGCATCCAATAAGTTCATTTGTGTCATTGGATGAACATTTAGGTCATTTTCGTCCTCCCTAGTCTTATTCTTGTCCAATTAGGGTTTTTATGCAATCTTGTGCATCCAATAGGTGTGTTTGTGTCATTGGACGAACATTTAGGTCATTTTCGCCCTCCCTAGGCTTATTCTTGTCCAATTAGGGTTTTTAACCAATCTTGTGCTTCCAATAAGTTCATTTGTGTCATTGGATGAACATTTAGGTCATTTTCGTCCTCCCTAGGCTTATTCTTGTCCAATTAGGGTTTTTAACCAATCTTGTGCATCCAATAAGTTCACTTGTGTCATTGGATGAACATTTAGGTCATTTTCGTCCTCCCTAGTCTTATTCTTGTCCAATTAGGGTTTTAAGCAATCATGTGCATCCAATATGTGTGTTTGTGTCATTGGACGAACATTTAGGTCATTTTCGTCCTCCCTATGCTTATTCTTGTCCAATTAGGGTTTTTAACCAATCTTGTGCATCCAATAAGTTCATTTGTGTCATTGGATGAACATTTAGGTCATTTTCGTCTTCCCTAGGATTATTCTTGTCCAATTAGGGTTTTTAACCAATCTTGTGCATCCAATAGGTGTGTTTGTGTCATTGGATAAACATTTAGGTCATTTTCATCCTCCCTAGTCTTATTCTTGTCCAATTAGGGTTTTAATGTAATCTTGTGCATCCAATAGGTGTGTTTGTGTCATTGGACGAACATTTAGGTCATTTCGCCCTCCCTAGGCATATTATTGTCCAATTAGGGTTTTTAACCAATCTTGTGCATCCAATAAGTTCATTTGTGTCATTGGATGAACATTTAGGTCATTTTCGTCCTCCCTAGGCTTATTCTTGTCCAATTAGGG
>JBBPBR010000159.1:7619-22205 GCA_037974775.1 Cicer pinnatifidum | reverse complement strand
CCTCCCTAGGCATATTATTGTCCAATTAGGGTTTTTAACCAATCTTGTGCATCCAATAAGTTCATTTGTGTCATTGGATGAACATTTAGGTCATTTTCGTCCTCCCTAGGCTTATTCTTGTCCAATTAGGGTTTTTAACCAATCTTGTGCATCCAATAAGTTCATTTGTGTCATTGGATGAACATTTAGGTCATTTTCGTCCTCCCTAGTCTTATTCTTGTCCAATTAGGGTTTTAAGCAATCTTGTGCATCCAATATGTGTGTTTGTGTCATTGGATGAACATTTAGGTCATTTTCGTCCTCCCTATGCTTATTCTTGTCCAATTAGGGTTTTTAACCAATCTTGGGCATACAATAAGTTCATTTGTGTCATTGGATGAACATTTAGGTCATTTTCGTCCTCCCTAGTCTTATTCTTGTCCAATTAGGGTTTTTATGCAATCTTGTGCATCCAATAGGCGTGTATGTGTCTTTGGAGGAACATTTAGGTCATTTTCGTCCTCCCTAGTCTTATTCTTGTCCAATTAGGGTTTTTATGCAATCTTGTGCATCCAATAGGTGTGTTTGTGTCATTGGATGAACATTTAGGTCATTTTCGTCCTCCCTAGGCTTATTCTTGTAGAATTAGGGTTTTTAACCAATCTTGTGCATCCAATAAGTTCATTTGTGTCATTGGATGAACATTTAGGTCATTTTCGTCCTCCCTCGGCTTATTCTTGTCCAATTAAGGTTTTTAGCCAATCTTGTGCATCCAATAAGTTCATTTGTGTCATTGGAGGAACATTTAGGTCATTTTCGTCCTCTCTAGTCTTATTCTTGTCCAATTAGGGTTTTTATGCAATCTTGTGCATCCAATAGGTGTGTTTGTGTCATTGGACGAACATTTAGGTCATTTTCGTCTTCCCTAGGCTTATTCTTGTCCAATTAGGGTTTTTATGCAATCTTGTGCATCCAATAGGTGTGTTTGTGTCATTGGACGAACATTTAGGTCATTTTCGTCCTCCCTAGGCTTATTCTTGTCCAATTAGGGTTTTTAACCAATCTTGTGCAACCAATAAGTTCATTTGTGTCATTGGATGAACATTTAGGTCATTTTTGTCGTCCCTAGTCTTATTCTTGTCCAATTAGGGTTTTAAGCAATCTTGTGCATCCAATATGTGTGTTTGTGTCATTGGATGAACATTTAGGTCATTTTCGTCCTCCCTATGCTTATTCTTGTCCAATTAGGGTTTTTAACCAATCTTGTGCATACAATAAGTTCATTTGTGTCATTGGATGAACATTTAGGTCATTTTCGTCCTCCCTAGTCTTATTCTTGTCCAATTAGGGTTTTTATGCAATCTTGTGCATCCAATAGGTGTGTTTGTGTCATTGGAGGAACCTTTAGGTCATTTTCGTCCTCCCTAGTCTTATTCTTGTCCAATTAGGGTTTTTATGCAATCTTGTGCACCCAATAGGTGTGTTTGTGTCATTGGACGAACATTTAGGTCATTTTCGTCCTCCCTAGGCTTATTCTTGTCCAATTAGGGTTTTTAACCAACCTTGTGCATCCAATAAGTTCATTTGTGTCATTGGTGGAACATTTAGGTCATTTTCGTCCTCCCTAGGCTTATTCTTGTCCAATTAGGGTTTTTAACCAATCTTGTACATCCAATAAGTTCATTTGTGTCATTGGTTGAACATCTTGGTCATTTTCGTCCTCCCTAGGCTTACTCTTTGTCCAATTAGGGTTTTTAACCAACCTTGTGCATCCAATAAGTTCATTTGTGTCATTGGAGGAACATTTAGGTCATTTTCGTCCTCCCTAGTCTTATTCTTGTCCAATTAGGGTTTTTAACCAAACTTGTACATCCAATAAGTTCATTTGTGTCATTGGATGAACATTTAGGTCATTATCGTCCTCCCTAGTCTTACTCTTTTCCAATTAGGGTTTTAAGCAATCTTGTGCATCCAATATGTGTGTTTGGGTCATTCGATGAACATTTAGGTCATTTTCGTCCTCCCTATGCTTATTCTTGTCCAATTTGGGTTTTTAACCAATCTTGTGCATAAAATAAGTTCATTTGTGTCATTGGATGAACATTTAGGTCATTTTCGTCCTCCCTAGTCTTATTCTTGTCCAATTAGGGTTTTTATGCAATCTTGTGCATCCAATAAGTTCATTTGTGTCATTGGATGAACATTTATGTCATTTTCGTCCTCCCTAGGCTTATTCTTATCCAATTAGGGTTTTTAACCAATCTTGTGCATTGGACGAACATTTAGGTCATTTTCGTCCTCCCTAGGCTTATTCTTGTCCAATTAGGGTTTTTAACCAATCTTGTGCATCCAATAAGTTCATTTGTGTCATTGGTTGAACATTTGGGTCATTTTCGTCCTCCCTAGGCTTATTCTTGTCCAATTAGGGTTTTTATGCAATCTTGTGCATCCAATAGGTGTGTTTGTGTCATTGGACGAACATTTAGGTCATTTTCGTCCTCCCTAGGCTTATTCATGTCCAATTAGGGTTTTTAACCAACCTTGTGCATCCAATAAGTTCATTTGTGTCATTGGTTGAACATTTAGGTCATTTTGGTCCTCCCTAGGCTTATTCTTGTCCAATTAGGGTTTTTAACCAACCTTGTGCATCCAATAAGTTCATTTGTGTCATTGGAGGAACATTTAGGTCATTTTCGTCCTCCCTAGTCTTATTCTTGCCCAATTAGGGTTTTTATGCAATCTTGTGCATCCAATAGGTGTGTTTGTGTCATTGGACAAACATTTAGGTCATTTTCGTCCTCCCTAGGCTTATTCTTGTCCAATTAGGGTTTTTAACCAATCTTGTGCATCCAATAAGTTCATTTGTGCCATTGGATGAACATTTAGGTCATTTTCATCCTCCCTAGGCTTATTCTTGTCCAATTAGGGTTTTTAACCAATATTGTGCATCCAATAAGTTCATTTGTGTCATTGGATGAACATTTAGGTTATTTTCGTCCTCCCTAGTCTTATTCTTTTCCAATTAAGGTTTTAAGCAATCTTGTGCATCCAATATGTGTGTTTGTGTCATTGGATGAACATTTAGGTCATTTTCGTCCTCCCTTTGCTTATTCTTGTCCAATTAGGGTTTTTAACCAATCTTATGCGTACAATAAGTTCATTTGTGTCATTGGATGAACATTTAGGTCATTTTCGTCCTCCCTAGTCTTATTCTTGTCTAATTAGGGTTTTTATGCAATCTTGTGCATCCAATCGGTGTGTTTGTGTCATTGGACGAACATTTGGGTCATTTTCGTCCTCCCTAGGCTTATTGTTGTCCAATTAGGGTTTTTAACCAACCTTGTGCATCCAATAAGTTCATTTGTATCGTTGGTTGAACATTTAGGTCATTTTCGTCCTCCCTAGGCTTATTTTTGTCCAATTAGGGTTTTTAACCAACCTTGTGCATCCAATAAGTTCATTTGTGTCATTGGAGGAACATTTAGGTCATTTTCGTCCTCCCTAGTCTTATTCTTGTCCAATTAGGGTTTTTATGCAATCTTGTGCATCCAATAGGTGTGTTTGTGTCATTGGAGGAACATTTAGGTCATTTTCGTCCTCCCTAGTCTTATTCTTGTCCAATTAGGGATTTTATTCAATCTTGTGCATCCAATAGGTGTGTTTGTGTCATTGGGCGAACATTTAGGTCATTTTCGTCCTCTCTAGGCTTATTCGTGTGCAGGTAGGGTTTTTAACCAACCTTGTGCATCCAATAAGTTCATTTGTGTCATTGGTTGAACATTTAGGTCATTTTCGTCCTCCCTAGGCTTATTCTTGTCCAATTAGGGTTTTTAACCAACCTTGTGCATCCAATAAGTTCATTTGTGTCATTGGAGGAACATTTAGGTCATTTTCGTCCTCCCTAGTCTTATTCTTGTCCAATTAGGGTTTTTATGCAATCTTGTGCATCCAATAGGTGTGTTTGTGTCATTGGACGGACATTTAGGTCATTTTCGTCCTCCCTAGGCTTATTCTTGTTCAATTAGGGTTTTTAACCAATCTTGTGCATCCAATAGGTGTGTTTGTGTCATTCGAGGAACATTTAGGTCATTTTCGTCCTCCCTAGGCTTATTCTTGTCCAATTAGGGTTTTTAACCAATCTTGTGCATCCAATAGGTGTGTTTGTGTCATTGGATAAACATTTAGGTCATTTTCGTCCTCCCTAGTCTTATTCTTGTCGAATTAGGGTTTTTAACCAATCTTGTGCATCCAATAAGTTCGTTTGTGTCATTGGATGAACATTTAGGTCATTTTCGTCCTCCCTAGGCTTATTCTTGTCCAATTAGGGTTTTTAGCCAATCTTTTGCATCCAATAAATTCATTTGTGTCATTGGAGGAACATTTAGGTCATTTTCGTCATCCCTAGTCTTATTCTTGTCAAATTAGGGTTTTTATGCAATCTTGTGCATCCAATAGGTGTGTTTGTGTCATTGGACGAACATTTAGGTCATTTTCGTCTTCCCTAGGCTTATTCTTGTCCAATTAGGGTTTTTAACCAATCTTGTGCATCCAATAGGTGTGTTTGTGTCATTGCAGGAACATTTAGGTCATTTTCGCCCTCCCTAGTCTTATTCTTGTCCAATTATAGTTTTTATGCAATCTTGTGCATCCAATAGGTGTGTTTGTGTCATTGGACGAACATTTAGGTCATTTTCGTCCTCCCTAGGCTTATTCTTGTCCAATTAGGGTTTTTAGCCAATCTTTTGCATCCAATAAGTTCATTTGTGTCATTGGAGGAACATTTAGGTCATTTTCGTCCTCCCTAGTCTTATTCTTGTCCAATTAGGGTTTTTATGCAATCTTGTGCATCCAATAGGTGTGTTTGTGTCATTGGACGAACATTTAGGTCATTTTCGTCTTCCCTAGGCTTATTCTTGTCCAATTACGGTTTTTAACCAATCTTGTGCATCCAATAGGTGTGTTTGTGTCATTGGAGGAACATTTAGGTCATTTTCGCCCTCCCTAGTCTTATTCTTGTCCAATTATGGTTTTTATGCAATCTTGTGCATCCAATAGGTGTGTTTGTGTCATTGGACGAACATTTAGGTCATTTTCGTCCTCCCTAGGCTTATTCTTGTCCAATTTGGGTTTTTAACCAACCTTGTGCATCCAATAAGTTCATTTGTGTCATTGGTTGAAAATTTAGGTCATTTTCGTCCTCCCTAGTGTTATTCTTGTCCAATTAGGGTTTTTATGCAATCTTGTGCATCCAATAGGTGTGTTTGTGTCATTGGACGAACATTTAGGTCATTTTCATCCTCCCTAGGCTTATTCTTGTCCAATTAGGGTTTTTAACCAACCTTGTGCATCCAATAAGTTCATTTGTGTCATTGGTTGAACATTTAGGTCATTTTCGTCCTCCCTAGGCTTATTCTTGTCCAATTAGGGTTTTTAACCTACCTTGTGCATCCAATAAGTTCATTTGTGTCATTGGAGGAACATTTAGGTCATTTTCGTCCTCCCTAGTCTTATTCTTGTCCAATTAGGGTTTTTATGCAATCTTGTGCATCCAATAGGTGTGTTTGTGTCATTGGACGAACATTTAGGTCATTTTCGTCCTCCCTAGGCTTATTCTTATCCAATTAGGGATTTTAACCAATCTTGTGCATCCAATAAGTTCATTTGTGTCATTGGATGAACATTTAGGTCATTTTCGTCCTCCCTAGTCTTATTCTTGTCCAATTAGGGTTTTTATGCAATCTTGTGCATCCAATAGGTGTGTTTGTGTCATTGGACGAACATTTAGGTCATTTTCGTCCTCCCTAGGCTTATTCTTGTCCAATTAGGATTTTTAACCAATCTTGTGCATCCAATAGGTGTGTTTGTGTCATTGGATGAACATTTAGGTCATTTTCGTCCTCCCTAGGCTTATTTTTGTCCAATTAGGGTTTTTAACCAATCTTGTGCATCCAATAAGTTCATTTGTGTCATTGGATGAACATTTAGGTCATTTTCGTCCTCCCAAGGCTTATTCTTGTCCAATTAGGGTTTCTAACCAATCTTGTGCATCCAATAGGTGTGTTTGTGTCATTGGATGAACATTTAGGTCATTTTCGTCCTCCATAGGCTTATTCTTTTCCAATTAAGGTTTTTAACCAATCTTGTGCATCCAATGAGTTCATTTGTGTCATTGGATGAACATTTAGGTCATTTTCTTCCTCCCTAGGCATATTCTTGTCCAATTAGGGTTTCTAACCAATCTGGTGCATCCAATAGGTGTGTTTGTGTCATTGGATGAACATTTAGGTCATTTTCGTCCTCCCTAGGCTTATTCTTGTCCAATTAGGGTTTTTAACCAATCTTGTGCATCCAATAAGTTCATTTGTGTCATTGGATGAATAGTTAGGTCATTTTCGTCCTCCCTAGGCTTATTCTAGTCCAATTAGGGTTTCTAACCATTCTTGTGCATCGAATAGGTGTGTTTAGTCATTTGATGAACATTTAGGTTATTTTCGTCCTCCCTGGGCTTATTCTTGTCCAATTAGGGTTTTTAACCAATCTTGTGCATCCAATAAGTTCATTTGTGTCATTGGATTAACATTTATGTCCTTTTCGTCCTCCCTAGGCTTATTCTTGTCCAATAAGGGTTTCTAACCAATCTTGTGCATCCAATAGGTGTGTTTGTGTCATTGGATGAACATTTAGGTCATTTTCGTCCTCCCTAGGCTTATTCTTGTCCAATTAGGGTTTTTAACCAATCTTGTGCATCCAATAAGTTCATTTGTGTCATTGGATTAACATTTAGGTCATTTTCGTCCTCCCTAGGCTTATTCTTGTCCAATTAAGGTTTCTAAACAATCTTGTGCATCCAATAGGTGTGTTTGTGTCATTGGATGAACATTTAGGTCATTTTCGTCCTCCCTAGGCTTATTCTTGTCCAATTAGGGTTTTTAACCAATCTTGTGCATCCAATAAGTTCATTTGTGTCATTGGATGAACAATTAGGTCATTTTCGTCCACCCTAAGCTTATTCTTGTCCAATTAGGGTTTTTAACCAATCTTATGCATCCAATAAGTTCATTTGTGTCATTGGATGAACATTTAAGTCATTTTCGTCCTCCCTAGGCTTATTCTTGTCCAATTAGGGTTTTTAACCAATCTTGTGCATCCAATAGGTGTGTTTGTGTCATTGGATGAACATTTAGGTCATTTTCGTCCTCCCTAGGCTTATTCTTGTCCAATTAGGGTTTTTAACCAATCTTGTGCATCCAATAAGTTCATTTGTGTCATTGGATTAGCATTTAGGTCATTTTCGTCCTTCCTAGGCTTATTCTTGTCCAATTAGGGTTTCTAACCAATCTTGTGCATCCAATAGGTGTGTTTGTGTCATTGGATGAACATTTAGGTCATTTTCGTCCTCCTTAGTCTTATTCTTGTCCAATTAAGGTTTTAACCAATCTTGTGGATCCAATAAGTTCATTTGTGTCATTGGATCAACATTTAGGTCATTTTCGTCCTCCCTAGGCTTATTCTTGTCCAATTAGGGTTTTTAACCAATCTTGTGCATCCAATAGGTGTGTTTGTGTCATTGGATGAACATTTAGGTCATTTTCGTCCTCCCTAGGCTTATTCTTGTCCAATTAGTGTTTCTTACCAATCTTGTGCATTCAATAGGTGTATTTGTGTCATTGGATGAACATTTAGGTCATTTTCGTCCTCCCTAGGCTTATTCTTGTCTAATTAGGGTTTTTAAGCAATCTTGTGCATCCAATAAGTTCATTTGTGTTATTGGATGAACATTTAGGTCGTTTTCGTCCTCCCAAGGCTTATTCTTGTCCAATTAGGGTGTTTAACCTATCTTGTGCATCCAATAGGTGTATTTGTGTCAATGGATGAACATTTAGGTCATTTTCGTCCTCCCTAGGCTTATTCTTGTCCAATTAGGGTTTTTAACCAATCTTGTGCATCCAATAAGTTCATTTGTGTCATTGGATGAACATTTAGGTCATTTTCGTCCTCCCTAGGCTTATTCTTGTCCAATTAGGGTTTTTAACCAATCTTGTGCATCCAATAGGTGTATTTGTGTCATTGGAGGAACATTTAGGTCATTTTCGTCCTCCCTAGGCTTATTCTTGTGCAATTAGGGTTTTTAACCAATCTTGTGCATCCAATAGGTGTGTTTGTGTCATTGGATAAACATTTAGGTCATTTTCGTCCTCCCTAGTCTTATTCTTGTCCAATTAGGGATTTTATTCAATCTTGTGCATCCAATAGGTGTGTTTGTGTCATTGGAAGAACATTTAGGTCATTTTCGTCCTCCCTAGGCTTATTCTTGTCCAATTAGGGTTTTTAACCAACCTTGTGCATCCAATAAGTTCATTTGTGTCATTGGTTGAACATTTAGGTCATTTTCGTCCTCCCTAGGCTTATTCTTGTCCAATTAGGGTTTTTAACCAATCTTGTACATCCAATAAGTTCATTTGTGTCATTGGTTGAACATTTTGGTCATTTTCGTCCTCCCTAGGCTTATTCTTGTCCAATTAGGGTTTTTAACCAACCTTGTGCATCCAATAAGTTCATTTGTGTCATTGGAGGAACATTTAGGTCATTTTCATCCTCACTAGTCATATTCTTGTCCAATTAGGGTTTTTATGCAATCTTGTGCATCCAATAGGTGTGTTTGTGTCATTGGACGAACATTTAGGTCATTTTCGTCCTCCCTAGGCTTATTCTTGTCCAATTAGGGTTTTTAACCAAACTTGTGCATCCAATAAGTTCATTTGTGTCATTGGATGAACATTTAGGTCATTTTCATCCTCCCTAGGCTTATTCTTGTTCAATTAGGGTTTTTAACCAATCTTGTGCATCCAATAAGTTCATTTGTGTCATTGGATGAACATTTAGGTCATTTTCGTCCTCCCTAGTCTTACTCTTGTCCAATTAGGGTTTTAAGCAATCTTGTGCATCCAATATGTGTGTTTGTGTCATTCGATGAACATTTAGGTCATTTTCGTCCTCCCTATGCTTATTCTTGTCCAATTTGGGTTTTTAACCAATCTTGTGCATACAATAAGTTCATTTGTGTCATTGGACCAACAATTCGGTCATTTTCGTCCTCCCTAGGCTTTTTCTTGTCCAATTAGGGTTTTTAACCATCCTTGTGCATCCAATAAGTTCATTTGTATCGTTGGTTGAACATTTAGGTCATTTTCGTCCTCCCTAGGCTTATTCTTGTCCAATTAGGGTTTTTAACCAACCTTGTGCATCCAATAAGTTCATTTGTGTCATTGGAGGAACATTTAGGTCATTTTCGTCCTCCCTAGTCTTATTCTTGTCCAATTTGGGTTTTTATGCAATCTTGTGCATCCAATAGGTGTGTTTGTGTCATTGGACGGACATTTAGGTCATTTTCGTCCTACCTAGGCTTATTCTTGTCCAATTAGGGTTTTTAGCTAATCTTGTGCATTAAATAAGTTCATTTGTGTCATTGGAGGAACATTTAGGTCATTTTCGTCCTCCCTAGTCTTTTTCTTGTCCAATTAGGGTTTTTTATGCAATCTTGTGCATCCAATAGGTGTGTTTGTGTCATTGGACGAACATTTAGGTCATTTTCGTCCTCCCTAGGCTTATTCTTTTCCAATTAGGGTTTTTAACCAATCTTGTGCATCCAATAGGTGTGTTTGTGTCATTGGACAAACATATAGGTCATTTTCGTCCTCCCTAGTCTTATTCTTGTCCAATTAGGGTTTTTATGCAATCTTGTGCATCCAATAGTTGTGTTTGTGTCATTGGATGAACATTTAGGTCATTTTCGTCCTCCCTAGGCTTATTCTTGTCGAATTAGGGTTTTTAACCAATCTTGTGCATCCAATAAGTTCATTTGTGTCATTGGATGAACATTTAGGTCATTTTCGTCCTCCCTCGGCTTATTCTTGTCCAATTAGGGTTTTTAGCCAATCTTGTGCATCCAATAAGTTCATTTGTGTCATTGGAGGAACATTTAGGTCATTTTCGTCCTCTCTAGTCTTATTCTTGTCCAATTAGGGTTTTTATGCAATCTTGTGCATCCAATAGGTGTGTTTGTGTCATTGGACGAACATTTAGGTCATTTTCGTCTTCCCTAGGCTTATTCTTGTCCAATTAGGGTTTTTAACCAATCTTGTGCATCCAATAGGTGTGTTTGTGTCATTGGAGGAACATTTAGGTCATTTTCGCCCTCCCTAGTCTTATTCTTGTCCAATTAGGGTTTTTATGCAATCTTGTGCATCCAATAGGTGTGTTTGTGTCATTGGAGGAACATTTAGGTAATTTTCGTCCTCCCTAGGCTTATTCTTGTCCAATTATGGTTTTTAACCAATCTTGTGCATCCAATAAGGTCATTTGTGTCATTAGACGAACATTTAGGTCATTTTCGTCCTCCCTAGGCTTATTCTTGTCCAATTAGGGTTTTAACCAATCATGTGCATCCAATAAGTTTATTTGTGTCATTGGATGAACATTTAAGTTATTTTCGTCCTCCTTAGGCTTATTCTTGTCCAATTAGGGTTTTAACCAATCTTGTGCATCCAATAAATTTATTTGTGTCATTGGATGAACATTTAGGTCATTTTCGTCCTCCCTAGGCTTATTCTTGTCCAATTAGGGTTTTTAGCCAATCTTGTGCATCCAATAAGTTCATTTGTGTCATTGGAGGAACATTTAGGTCATTTTCGTCCTCTCTAGTCTTATTCTTGTCCAATTAGGGTTTTTATGCAATCTTGTACATCCAATAGGTGTGTTTGTGTCATTGGAGGAACATTTAGGTCATTTTCGTACTCCCTAGTCTTATTCTTGTCCAATTAGGGTTTTTATTCAATCTTGTGCATCCAATAGGTGTGTTTGTGTCATTTGACGAACATTTAGGTCATTTTCGTCCTACCTAGGCTTATTCTTGTCCAATTAGGATTTTTAACCAATCTTGTGCATCCAATAAGTTCATTTGTGTCATTAGACGAACATTTAGGTCATTTTCGTTCTCCCTAGGCTTATTCTTGTCCAATTAGGGTTTTTAACCAATCTTGTGCATCCAATAAGTTCATTTGTGTCATTGGACGAACATTTAGGTCATTTTCGTCCTCCCTAGGCTTATTCTTGTCCAATTAGGGTTTTTATGCAATCTTGTGCATCCAATAGGTGTTTTTGTGTCATTGGATGAACATTTAGGTCATTTTCGTCCTCCCTAGGCTTATTCTTGTCCAATTAGGGTTTTTAACCAATCTTTTGCATCCAATAAGTTCATTTGTGTCATTGGATGAACATTTAGGTCATTTTTGTCCTCCCTAGGCTTATTCTTGTCCAATTAGGGTTTTTATGCAATCTTGTGCATCCAATAGGTGTGTTTGTGTCATTGGAGGAACATTTAGGTCATTTTCGTCCTCCCTAGGCTTATTCTTGTCCAATTAGGGTTTTTATACAATCTTGTGCATCCAATAGGTGTGTTTGTGTCATTGGATGAACATTTAGGTCATTTTCGTCCTCCCTAGGCTTATTCTTGTCCAATTAGGGTTTTTAACCAATCTTGTGCATCCAATAAGTTCATTTGTGTCATTGGATGAACATTTAGGTCATTTTCGTCCTCCCTAGGCTTATTCTTGTCCAATTAGGGTTTTTAACCAATCCTGTGCATCCAATAAGTTAATTTGTGTCATTGGATGAACATTTAGGTCATTTTCGTCCTCCCTAGGCTTATTCTTGTCCAATTAGGGTTTTCAACCAATCTTGTGCATCCAATAAGTTCATTTGTGTCATTGGATGAACATTTAGGTCATTTTCGTCCTCCCTAGTCTTATTCTTGTCCAATTAGGGTTTTTATGCAATCTTGTGCATCCAATAGGTGTGTTTGTGTCATTGGAGGAACATTTAGGTCATTTTCGTCCTCCCTAGGTTTATTCTTGTCCAATTAGGGTTTTTAACCAATCTTGTGCATCCAATAGGTGTGTTTGTGTCATTGGATGAACATTTAGGTCATTTTCGTCCTCCCTAGGCTTATTCTTGTCCAATTAGGGTTTTTAACCAATCTTGTGCATCCAATAAGTTCATTTGTGTCATTGGATGAACATTTAGGTCATTTTCGTCCTCCCTAGTCTTATTCTTGTCCAATTAGGGTTTTAAGCAATCTTGTGCATCCAATATGTGTGTTTGTCTCATTGGATGAACATTTAGGTCATTTTCGTCCTCCTTATGCTTATTCTTGTCCAATTAGGGTTTTTAACCAATCTTGTGCATACAACAAGTTCATTTGTGTCATGGATGAACATTTTGGTCATTTTCGTCCTCCCTAGTCTTATTCTTGTCCAATTAGGGTTTTTATGCAATCTTGTGCATCCAATAGGTGTGTTTGTGTCATTGGACGAACATTTAGGTCATTTTCGTCCTCCCTAGGCTTATTCTAGTCCAATTAGGGTTTTTATGCAATCTTGTGCATACAATAAGTTCATTTTTGTCATTGGATGAACATTTATGTCATTTTCGTCCTCCCTAGGCTTATTCTTGTCCAATTAGGGTTTTAAGCTATCTTGTGCATCCAATATGTGTGTTTGTGTCATTGGAGGAATATTTAGGTCATTTTCGTCCTCCCTAGGCTTATTCTTGTCCAATTAGGGTTTTTAACCAATCTTGTGCATCCAATAAGTTCATTTGTGTCATTGGATGAACATTTAGGTCATTTTCGTCCCCCTTAGTCTTATTATTGTCCAATTAGGGTTTTAAGCAATCTTGTGCATCCAATAGGTGTGTTTGTGTCATTGGACGAACATTTAGGTCATTTTCGTCCTCCCTAGGCTTATTCTAGTCCAATTAGGGTTTTTATGCAATCTTGTGCCTCCAATAGGTGTGTTTGTGTCATTGGACGAACATTTAGGTCATTTTCGTCCTCCCTAGGCTTATTCTTGTCCAATTAGGGTTTTTAACCAACCTTGTGCATCCAATAAGTTCATTTGTGTCATTGGTTGAACATTTAGGTCATTTTCGTCCTCCCTAGGCTTATTCTGGTCCAATTAGGGTTTTTAACCAACCTTGTGTATCCAATAAGTTCATTTGTGTCATTGGTGGAACATTTAGGTCATTTAAGTCCTCCCTAGTCTTATTCTTGTCGAATTAGGGTTTTTATGCAATCTTGTGCATCCAATAGGTGTGTTTGTGTCATTGGACGAACATTTAGGTCATTTTCGTCCTCCCTAGGCTTATTCTTGTCCAATTAGGGTTTTTATGCAATCATGTGAATACAATAGGTGTGTTTGTGTCATTGGACGAACATTTAGGTCATTTTCGTCCTCCCTAGGCTTATTCTTGTCCAATTAGGGTTTTTAACCAACCTTGTGCATCCAATAAGTTCATTTGTGTCATTGGTTGAACATTTAGGTCATTTTCGTCCTCCCTAGGCTTATTCTTGTCCAATTAGGGTTTTTAACCAATCTTGTACATCCAATAAGTTCATTTGTGTCATTGGTTGAACATTTTGGTCATTTTCGTCCTCCTTAGGCTTATTCTTGTCCAATTAGGGTTTTTAACCAACCTTGTGCATCCAATAAGTTCATTTGTGTCATTGGAGGAACATTTAGGTCATTTTCGTCCTCCCTAGTCTTATTCTTGTCCAATTAGGGTTTTTATGCAATCTTGTGCATCCAATAGGTGTGTTTGTGTCATTGGACGAACATTTAGGTCATTTTCGTCCTCCCTAGGCTTATTCTTGTCCAATTAGGGTTTTTAACCAAACTTGTGCATCCAATAAGTTCATCTGTGTCATTGGATGAACATTTAGGTCATTTTCATCCTCCCTAGGCTTATTCTTGTCCAATTAATGTTTTTAACCAATCTTGTGCATCCAATAAGTTCATTTGTGTCATTGGATGAACATTTAGGTCATTTTCGTCCTCCCTAGTCTTACTCTTGTCCAATTAGGGTTTTAAGCAATCTTGTGCATCCAATATGTGTGTTTGTGTCATTCGATGAACATTTAGGTCATTTTCGTCCTCCCTATGCTTATTCTTGTCCAATTTGGGTTTTTAACCAATCTTGTGCATACAATAAGTTCATTTGTGTCATTGGACCAACAATTCGGTCATTTTCGTCCTCCCTAGGCTTTTTCTTGTCCAATTAGGGTTTTTAACCAACCTTGTGCATCCAATAAGTTCATTTGTATCGTTGGTTGAATATTTAGGTCATTTTCGTTCTCCCTAGGCTTATTCTTGTCCAATTAGGGTTTTTAACCAACCTTGTGCATCCAATAAGTTCATTTGTGTCATTGGAGGAACATTTAGGTCATTTTCGTCCTCCCTAGTCTTATTCTTGTCCAATTTGGGTTTTTATGCAATCTTGTGCATCCAATAGGTGTGTTTGTGTCATTGGACGGACATTTAGGTCATTTTCGTCCTACCTAGGCTTATTCTTGTCCAATTAGGGTTTTTAGCTAATCTTGTGCATTAAATAAGTTCATTTGTGTCATTGGAGGAACATTTAGGTCATTTTCGTCCTCCCTAGTCTTTTTCTTGTCCAATTAGGGTTTTTTATGCAATCTTGTGCATCCAATAGGTGTGTTTGTGTCATTGGACGAACATTTAGGTCATTTTCGTCCTCCCTAGGCTTATTCTT
>JBBPBR010000158.1:13960-34897 GCA_037974775.1 Cicer pinnatifidum | reverse complement strand
GAACATTTAGGTCATTTTCGTCCTCCCTAGGCTTATTCTTGTCCAATTAGGGTTTTTAAGCAATCTTGTGCATCCAATATGTGTGTTTGTGTCATTGGATGAACATTTGAGTCATTTTCATCCTCCCTATGCTTATTCTTGTCCAATTAGGGTTTTTAACCAATCTTGTGCATACAATAAGTTCATTTGTGTCATTGGATGAACATTTAGGTCATTTTCGTCCTCCCTAGTCTTATTGTTGTCCAATTAGGGTTTTTATGCAATCTTGTGCATCCAATAGGTGTGTTTGTGTCATTGGACGAACATTTAGGTCATTTTCGTCCTCCCTAGGCTTATTCTTGTCCAATTACGGTTTTTAATCAACCTTGTGCATCCAATAAGTTCATTTGTGTCATTGGTTGAACATTTAGGTCATTTTCGTCCTCCCTAGGCTTATTCTTTTCCAATTAGGGTTTTTAACCAATCTTGTGCATCCAATAAGTTCATTTGTGTCATTGGATGAACATTTAGGTAATTTTCGTCCTCCCTAGGCTTTTTCTTGTCCAATTAGGGTTTTTATGCAATCTTGTGCATCCAATAGGTGTGGTTGTGTCATTGGACGAACATTTAGGTCATTTTCGTCCTCCCTAGACTTATTCTTGTCCAATTTGGGTTTTTAACCAACCTTGTGCATCCAATAAGTTCATTTGTGTCATTGGTTAAACATTTAGGTCATTTTTGTCCTCCCTAGGCTTATTCTTGTCCAATTAGGGATTTTAACCAATCTTGTGCATCCAATAAGTTCATTTGTGTCATTGGTTGAACATTTAGGTCATTTTCGTCCTCCCTAGGCTTATTCTTGTCCAATTAGGGTTTTTAACCAATCTTGTGCATCCAATAGGTGTGTTTGTGTCATTGGACGAACATTTAGGTCATTTTCGTCCTCCCTAGGCTTATTATTGTCCAATTAGGGTTTTTAACCAAACTTGTGCATCCAATAAGTTCATTTGTGTCATTGGATGAACATTTAGGTCATTTTCGTCCTCCCTAGGCTTATTCTTGTCCAATTAGGGTTTTTAACCAATCTTGTGCATCCAATAAGTTCATTTGTGTCATTGGATAACCATTTAGGTCATTTTCGTCCTCCCTAGGCTTATTCTTGTCCAATTAGGGTTTTCAACCAATCTTGTGTATCCAATAAGTTCATTTGTGTCATTGGATGAACATTTAGGTCATTTTCGTCCTCCCTAGGCTTATTCTTGTCCAATTAGGGTTTTTAACCAATCTTGTGCATCCAATAAGTTCATTTGTGTCATTGGATGAACATGTTGGTCATTTTCGTCCTCCCTAGTCTTATTCTTGTCCAATTAGGGTTTTTAACCAATCTTGTGCATCCAATAAGTTCATTTGTGTCATTGGATGAACATTTAGGTCATTTTCGTCCTCCCTAGGCTTATTCTTGTCCGATTAGGGTTTTTAACCAATCTTGTGTATTCAATAAGTTCATTTGTGTCATTGGATGAACATTTAGGTCATTTTCGTCCTCCCTAGTCTTATTCTTGTCCAATTAGGGTTTTAAGCAATCTTGTGCATCCAATATGTGGGTTTGTGTCATTGGATGAACATTTAGGTCATTTTCGGCCTCCCTAGGCTTATTCTTGTCCAATTAGGCATTTTATGCAATCCTTTGCATCCAATAGGTGTGTTTGTGTCATTGGACGAACATTTAGGTCATTTTCGTCCTCCCTAGGCTTATTCTTGTCCAATTAGGGTTTTTAACCAACCTTGTGCATCCAATAAGTTCATTTGTGTCATTGGTTGAACATTTAGGTCATTTTCGTCCTCCCTAGGCTTATTCTTGTACAATTAGGGTTTTTAACCAACCTTGTGTATCCAATAAGTTCATTTGTGTCATTGGTGGAACATTTAGGTCATTTACGTCCTCCCTAGTCTTATTCTTGTCCAATTAGGGTTTTTATGCAATCTTGTGCATCCAATAGGTGTGTTTGTGTCATTGGAGGAACATTTAGGTCATTTTCGTCCTCCCTAGTCTTATTCTTGTCGAATTAGGGTTTTTATGCAATCTTGTGCATCCAATAGGTGTGTTTGTGTCATTGGCGGAACTTTTAGGTCATTTTCGTCCTCCCTTGTCTTATTCTTGTCCAATTAGGGTTTTTATGCAATCTTGTGCATCCAATAGGTGTGTTTGTGTCATTGGACGAACATTTAGGTCATTTTCGTCCTCCCTAGGCTTATTCTTGTCCAATTAGGGTTTTTAACCAACCTTGTGCATCCAATAAGTTCATTTGTGTCATTGGTTGAACATTTAGGTCATTTCCGTCCTCCCTAGTCTTATTCTTGTTCAATTAGGGTTTTAAGCAATCTTGTGCATCCAATATGTGTGTTTGTGTCATTAGATGAACATTTAGGTCATTTTCGTCCTCCCTAGTCTTATTCTTGTCCAATTAGGGTTTTTATGCAATCTTGTGCATCCAATAGGTGTGTTTGTGTCATTGGAGGAACATTTAGGTCATTTTCGTCCTCCGTAGTCTTATTCTTGTCCAATTAGGGTTTTTATGCAATCTTTTGCATCCAATAGGTGTATTTGTGTCATTGGAGGAACATTTAGGTCATTTTCGTCCTCTCTAGTCTTATTCTTGTCCAATTAGGGTTTTTATGCAATCTTGTGCATCCAATAGGTGTGTTTGTGTCATTGGACGAACATTTAGGTCATTTTCGTCCTCCCTAGGCTTATTCTTGTCCAATTAGGGTTTTTAACCAATCATGTGCATCCAATAAGTTCATTTGTGTCATTGGATGAACATTTAGGTCATTTTCGTCCTCCCTAGGCTTATTCTTGTCCAATTAGGGTTTTTAGCCAATCTTGTGCATCCAATAAGTTCATTTGTGTCATTGGTTGAACATTTAGGTCATTTTCGTCCTCCCTAGGCTTATTCTTGTCCAATTAGGGTTTTTAGCCAATCTTGTCCATTCAATAAGTTCATTTGTGTCATTGGAGGAACATTTAGGTCATTTTCGTCCTCCCTAGTCTTATTCTTGTCCAATTAGGGTTTTTATGCAATCTTGTGCATCCAATAGGTGTGTTTGTGTCATTGGACGAACATTTAGGTCATTTTCGTCCTCCCTAGGCTTATTCTTGTCCAATTAGGGTTTTTAACCAATCTTGTGCATCCAATAGGTGTGTTTGTGTCATTGGAGGAACATTTTGGTAATTTTCGTCCTCCCTAGTCTTATTCTTGTCCAATTAGGGTTTTTATGCAATCTTGTGCATCCAATAGGTGTGTTTGTGTCATTGGACGAACATTTAGGTCATTTTCGTCCTCCCTAGGCTTATTCTTGTCCAATTTGGGTTTTTAACCAACCTTGTGCATCCAATAAGTTCATTTGTGTCATTGGTTGAACATTTAGGACATTTTCGTCCTCCCTAGTCTTATTCTTGTCCAATTAGGGTTTTTATGCAATCTTGTGCATCCAATAGGTGTGTTTGTGTCATTGGACGAACATTTAGGTCATTTTCGTCCTCCCTAGGCTTATTCTTGTCGGATTAGGGTTTTTAACCAATCTTGTGCATCCAATAAGTTCATTTGTGTCATTGGATGAACATTTAGGTCATATTCGTCCTCCCTAGTCTTATTCTTGTCCAATTAGGGTTTTTATGCAATCTTGTGCATCCAATAGGTGTGTTTGTGTCATTGGACGAACATTTAGGTCATTTTCGTCCTCCCTAGGCTTATTCTTGTCTGATTAGGGTTTTTAACCAATTTTGTGCATTCAATAAGTTCATTTGTGTCATTGGATGAACATTTTGGTAATTTTCGTCCTCCCTAGTCTTATTCTTGTCCAATTAGGGTTTTTATGCAATCTTGTGCATCCAATAGGTGTGTTTGTGTCATTGGACGAACATTTAGGTCATTTTCGTCCTCCCTAGGCTTATTCTTGTCCAATTAGGGTTTTTAACCAACCTTGTGCATCCAATAAGTTCATTTGTGTCATTGGTTGAACATTTAGGTCAATTTCGTCCTCCCTAGGCTTATTCTGGTCCAATTAGGGTTTTTAACCAACCTTGTGTATCCAATAAGTTCATTTGTGTCATTGGTGGAACATTTAGGTCATTTAAGTCCTCCCTAGTCTTATTCTTGTCGAATTAGGGTTTTTATGCAATCTTGTGCATCCAATAGGTGTGTTTGTGTCATTGGAGGAACATTTAGGTCAATTTCGTCCTCCCTAGTCTTATTCTTGTCCAATTAGGGTTTTTATGCAATCTTGTGCATCCAATAGGTGTGTTTGTGTCATTGGACGAACATTTAGGTCATTTTCGTCCTCCCTAGGCTTATTCTTGTCCAATTAGGGTTTTTAACCAATAATGTGCATCCAATAAGTTCATTTGTGTCATTGGTTGAACATTTAGGTCATTTTCGTCCTCCCTAGGCTTATTCTTGTCCAATTAGGGTTTTTAACCAATCTTGTGCATCCAATAAGTTCATTTGTGTCATTGGATGAACATTTAGGTCATTTTCGTCCTCACTAGGCTTATTCTTGTCCAATTAGGGTTTTTAACCAATCTTGTGCATCCAATAAGTTCATTTGTGTCATTGGTTGAACATTTGGGTCATTTTCGTCCTCCCTAGTCTTATTCTTGTCCAATTAGGGTTTTTATGCAATCTTGTGCATCCAATAGGTGTGTTTGTGTCATTGGACGAACATTTAGGTCATTTTCGTCCTCCCTAGGCTTATTCTTGTCCAATTAGGGTTTTTAACCAACCTTGTGCATCCAATAAGTTCATTTGTGTCATTGGTTGAACATTTAGGTCATTTTCGTCCTCCCTAGTCTTATTCTTGTCCAATTAGGGTTTTAAGCAATCTTGTGCATCCAATATGTGGGTTTGTGTCATTGGATGAACATTTAGGTCATTTTCGTCCTCCCTATGCTTATTCTTGTCCAATTAGGGTTTTTAACCAATCTTGTGCATCCAATAAGTTCATTTGTGTCATTGGATGAACATTTAGGTCATTTACGTCCTCCCTAGGCTTATTCTTGTTCAATTAGGGTTTTAAGCAATCTTGTTCATCCAATATGTGTGTTTGTGTCATTGGATGAACATTTAGGTAATTTTCGTCCTCCCTATGCTTATTCTTGTCCAATTAGGGTTTTTAACCAATCTTGTGCATACAATAAGTTCATTTGTGTCATTGGATGAACATTTAGGTCATTTTCGTCCTCCCAAGGCTTATTCTTGTCCAATTAGGGTTTTTAACCAATCTTGTGCATCCAATAAGTTCATTTGTGTCATTGGATGAACATTTAGGTCATTTTCGTCCTCCCTAGTCTTATTCTTGTCCAATTAGGGTTTTTAACCAATCTTGTGCATCCAATAAGTTCATTTGTGTCATTGGATGAACATTTAGGTCATTTTCGTCATCCCTAGTCTTATTCTTGTCCAATTAGGGTTTTAAGCAATCTTGTGCATCCAATATGTTTGTTTGTGTCATTGGATGAACATTTAGGTCATTTTCGTCCTCCCTATGCTTATTCTTGTCCAATTAGGGTTTTTAACCAATCTTGTGCATACAATAAGTTCATTTGTGTCATTGGATGAACATTTAGGTAATTTTCGTCCTCCCTAGTCTTATTCTTGTCCAATTAAGGATTTTATGCAATCTTGTGCATCCAATAGGTGTGTTTGTGTCATTGGACGAACATTTAGGTCATTTTCGTCCTCCCTAGGCTTATTCTTGTCCAATTAGGGTTTTTAACCAACCTTGTGCATCCAATAAGTTCATTTGTGTCATTGGTTGAACATTTAGGTCATTTTCGTCCTCCCTAGTCTTATTCTTGTCCAATTAGGGTTTTTAACCAACCTTGTGCATCCAATAAGTTCATTTGTGTCATTGGATGAACATTTAGGTCATTTTCGTCTTCCCTAGGCTTATTCTTGTCCAATTAGGGTTTTTAACCAATCTTGTGCCTCCAATAAGTTCATTTGTGTCATTGGATGAACATTTAGGTCATTTTCGTCCTCCCTAGGCTTATTCTTGTCCAATTAGGGTTTTTAACCAATCTTGTGCATACAATAAGTTCATTTGTGTTATTGGATGAACATTTAGGTCATTTTCTTCCTCCCTAGACTTATTCTTGTCCAATTAGGGTTTTTATGCAATCTTGTGCATCCAATAGGTGTGTTTGTGTCATTGGAGGAACATTTAGGTCATTTTCGTCCTCCCTAGTGTTATTCTTGTCCAATTAGGGTTTTATGCAATCTTGTGCATCCAATAGGTGTGTTTGTGTCATTGGACGAACATTTAGGTCATATTCGTCCTCCCTAGGCTTATTCTTGTCCAATTAGGGTTTTTAACCAATCTTGTGCATCCAATAGGTGTGTTTGTGTCATTGGAGGAACATTTTGGTAATTTTCGTCCTCCCTAGTCTTATTCTTGTCCAATTAGGGTTTTTATGCAATCTTGTGCATCCAATAGGTGTGTTTGTGTCATTGGACGAACATTTAGGTCATTTTCGTCCTCCCTAGGCTTATTCTTGTCCAATTAGGGTTTTTAACCAACCTTGTGCATCCAATAAGTTCATTTGTGTCATTGGTTGAACATTTAGGTCATTTTCGTCCTCCCTAGTCTTTTTCTTGTCCAATTAGGGTTTTTAACCAACCTTGTGCATCCAATAAGTTCATTTGTGTCATTGGTTGAACATTTAGGTCATTTTTGTCCTCCCTATGCTTATTCTTGTCCAATTAAGGTTTTTAACCAATCTTGATCATCCAATAAGTTCATTTGTGTCATTCGATGAACATTTAGGTCATTTTCATCCTCCCTAGGCTTATTCTTGTCCAATTAGGGTTTTTAACCAATCTTGAGCATCCAATAAGTTCATTTGTGTCATTGGATGAACATTTAGGTCATTTTCGTCCTCCCTAGTCTTAGTCTTGTCCAATTAGGGTTTTTAACCAACCTTGTGCATCCAATAAGTTCATTTGTGTCATTGGTTGAACATTTAGGTCATTTTTGTCCTCCCTATGCTTATTCTTGTCCAATTAAGGTTTTTAACCAATCTTGTGCATACAATAAGTTCATTTGTGTCATTGGATGAACATTTAGGTCATTTTCGTCCTCCCTAGTCTTATTCTTGTCCAATTAGGGTTTTTATGCGATCTTGTGCATCCAATCGGTGTGTTTGTGTCATTGGACGAACATTTAGGTCATTTTCGTCCTCCCTAGGCTTATTCTTGTCCAATTAGGGTTTTTAACCAACCTTGTGCATCCAATAAGTTCATTTGTGTCGTTGGTTGAACATTTAGGTGATTTTCGTCCTCCCTAGGCTTATTCATGTCCAATTAGGGTTTTTAACCAACCTTGTGCATCCAATAAGTTCATTTGTGTCATTGGATGAACATTTAGGTCATTTTCGTCCTCCCTAGGCTTATTCTTGTCCAATTAGGGTTTTAAACAATCTTGTGCATCCAATATGTGTGTTTGTGTCATTGGATGAACATTTGAGTCATTTTCATCCTCCCTATGCTTATTCTTGTCCAATTAGGGTTTTTAACCAATCTTGTGCATACAATAAGTTCATTTGTGTCATTGGATGAACATTTAGGTCATTTTCGTCCTCCCTAGTCTTATTCTTGTCCAATTAGGGTTTTTATGCAATCTTGTGCATCCAATAGGTGTGTTTGTGTCATTGGACGGACATTTAGGTCATTTTCGTCCTCCCTAGGCTTATTCTTGTCCAATTAGAGTTTTTAGCCAATCTTGTGCATTCAATAAGTTTATTTGTGTCATTGGAGGAACATTTAGGTCATTTTCGTCCTCCCTAGTCTTATTCTTGTCCAATTAGGGTTTTTTATGCAATCTTGTGCATCCAATAGGTGTGTTTGTGTCATTGGTTGAACATTTAGGTCATTTTCGTCCTCCCTAGGCTTATTCTTGTCCAATTAGGGTTTTTAACCAATCTTGTGCATCCAATAGGTGTGTTTGTGTCATTGGATAAACATTTAGGTCATTTTCGTCCTCCCTAGTCTTATTCTTCTCGAATTAGGGTTTTTAACCAATCTTGTGCATCCAATAAGTTCATTTGTGTCATTGGATGAACATTTAGGTCATTTTCGTCCTCCCTAGGCTTATTCTTGTCCAATTAGGGTTTTTAGCCAATCTTTTGCATCCAATAAATTCATTTGTGTCATTGGAGGAACATTTAGGTCATTTTCGTCATCCCTAGTCTTATTCTTGTCAAATTAGGGTTTTTATGCAATCTTGTGCATCCAATAGGTGTGTTTGTGTCATTGGACGAACATTTAGGTCATTTTCGTCTTCCCTAGGCTTATTCTTGTCCAATTAGGGTTTTTAACCAATCTTGTGTATCCAATAGGTGTGTTTGTGTCATTGCAGGAACATTTAGGTCATTTTCGCCCTCCCTAGTCTTATTCTTGTCCAATTATAGTTTTTATGCAATCTTGTGCATCCAATAGGTGTGTTTGTGTCATTGGACGAACATTTAGGTCATTTTCGTCCTCCCTAGGCTTATTCTTGTCCAATTAGGGTTTTTAGCCAATCTTTTGCATCCAATAAGTTCATTTGTGTCATTGGAGGAACATTTAGGTCATTTTCGTCCTCCCTAGTCTTATTCTTGTCCAATTAGGGTTTTTATGCAATCTTGTGCATCCAATAGGTGTGTTTGTGTCATTGGACGAACATTTAGGTCATTTTCCTCTTCCCTAGGCTTATTCTTGTCCAATTAGGGTTTTTAACCAATCTTGTGCATCCAATAGGTGTGTTTGTGTCATTGGAGGAACATTTAGGTCATTTTCGCCCTCCCTAGTCTTATTCTTGTCCAATTATGGTTTTTATGCAATCTTGTGCATCCAATAGGTGTGTTTGTGTCATTGGACGAACATTTAGGTCATTTTCGTCCTCCCTAGGCTTATTCTTGTCCAATTTGGGTTTTTAACCAACCTTGTGCATCCAATAAGTTCATTTGTGTCATTGGTTGAACATTTAGGTCATTTTCGTCCTCCCTAGTGTTATTCTTGTCCAATTAGGGTTTTTATGCAATCTTGTGCGTCCAATAGGTGTGTTTGTGTCATTGGACGAACATTTAGGTCATTTTCATCCTCCCTAGCCTTATTCTTATCCAATTTGGGTTTTTAACCAACCTTGTGCATCCAATAAGTTCATTTGTGTCATTGGTTGAACATTTAGGTCATTTTCGTCCTCCCTAGGCTTATTCTTGTCCAATTAGGGTTTTTAACCAACCTTGTGCATCCAATAAGTTCATTTGTGTCATTGGAGGAACATTTAGGTCATTTTCGTCCTCCCTTGTCTTATTCTTGCCCAATTAGGGTTTTTATGCAATCTTGTGCATCCAATAGGTGTGTTTGTGTCATTGGACAAACATTTAGGTCATTTTCGTCCTCCCTAGGCTTATTCTTGTCCAATTAGGGTTTTTAACCAATCTTGTGCATCCAATGAGTTCATTTGTGTCATTCGATGAATATTTAGGTCATGTTCATCCTCCCTAGGCTTATTCTTGTCCAATTAGGGTTTTTAACCAATCTTGTGCATCCAATAAGTTCATTTGTGTCATTGGATGAACATTTAGGTCATTTTCGTCCTCCCTAGTCTTATTATTGTCCAATTAGGGTTTTTATGCAATCTTGTGCATCCAATCGGTGTGTTTGTGTCATTGGACGAACATTTAGGTCATTTTCGTCCTCCCTAGGCTTATTCTTGTCCAATTAGGGTTTTTAACCAACCTTGTGCATCCAGTAAGTTCATTTGTGTCGTTGGTTGAACATTTAGGTGGTTTTCGTCCTCCCTAGACTTATTCTTGTCCAATTAGGGTTTTTAACCAATCTTGTGCATCCAATAAGTTCATTTGTGTCATTGGATGAACATTTAGGTCATTTTCGTCCTCCCTTGGCTTATTCTTGTCCAATTAGGGTTTTAAGCAATCTTGTGCATCCAATATGTGTGTTTGTGTCATTGGATGAACATTTGAGTCATTTTCATCCTCCCTATGCTTATTCTTGTCCAATTAGGGTTTTTAACCAATCTTGTGCATACAATAAGTTCATTTGTGTCATTGGATGAACATTTAGGTCATTTTCGTCCTCCCTAGTCTTATTCTTGTCCAATTAGGGTTTTTATGCAATCTTGTGCATCCAATAGGTGTGATTGTGTCATTGGACAAACATTTAGGTCATTTTCGTCCTCCCTAGTCTTATTCTTGTCGAATTAGGGTTTTTATGCAATCTTTTGCATCCAATAGGTGTGTTTGTGTCATTGGAGGAACATTTAGGTCATTTTCGTCCTCCCTAGTCTTATTCTTGTCCAATTAGGGTTTTTATGCAATCTTGTGCATCCAATAGGTGTGTTTGTGTCATTGGACGAACATTTAGGTCATTTTCGTCCTCCCTAGGCTTATTCTTGTCCAATTAGGGTTTTTAACCAACCTTGTGCATCCAATAAGTTCATTTGTGTCATTGGTTGAACATTTAGGTCATTTTCATCCTCCCTAGGCTTATTCTTGTCCAATTAGGGTTTTTAACCAATCTTGTGCATCCAATAGGTGTGTTTGTGTCATTGGACGAACATTTAGGTCATTTTCGTCCTCCCTAGGCTTATTCTTGTCCAATTAGGGTTTTTAACCAATCTTGTGCATCCAATAGGTGTGTTTGTGTCATTGGATAAACATTTAGGTCATTTTCGTCCTCCCTAGTCTTATTCTTGTCCAATTAAGGTTTTTATGCAATCTTCTGCATCCAATAGGTGTGTTTGTGTCATTGGATGAACATTTAGGTCATTTTCGTCCTCCCTAGGCTTATTCTTGTCGAATTAGGGTTTTTAACCAATCTTGTGCATCCAATAAGTTCATTTGTGTCATTGGATGAACATTTAGGTCATTTTCGTCCTCCCTAGACTTATTCTTGTCCAATTAGGGTTGTTAGCCAATCTTGTGCATCCAATAAGTTCATTTGTGTCATTGGAGGAACATTTATGTCATTTTCGTCCTCCCTAGTCTTATTCTTGTCCAATTAGGGTTTTTATGCAATCTTGTGCATCTAATAGGTGTGTTTGTGTCATTGGACGAACATTTAGGTCATTTTCGTCTTCCCTAGGCTTATTCTTGTCCAATTAGGGTTTTTAACCAATCTTGTGCATCCAATAGGTGTGTTTGTGTCATTGGAGGAACATTTAGGTCATTTTCGCCCTCCCTAGTCTTATTCTTGTCCAATTAGGGATTTTACGCAATCTTGTGCATCCAATAGGTGTGTTTGTGTCATTGGACGGACATTTAGGTCATTTTCGTCCTCCCTAGGCTTATTCTTGTCCAATTAGGGTTTTTAGCCAATCTTGTGCATCCAATAAGTTCATTTGTGTCTTTGGAGGAACATTTAGGTCATTTTCGTCCTCCCTAGTCTTATTCTTGTCCAATTAGGGTTTTTATGCAATCTTGTGCATCCAATAGGTGTGTTTGTGTCATTGGACGAACATTTAGGTCATTTTCGTCTTCCCTAGGCTTATTCTTGTCCAATTAGGGTTTTTAACCAATCATGTGCATCCAATAAGTTCATTTGTGTCATTGGATGAACATTTAGGTCATCTTCGTCCTCCCTATGCTTTTTCTTGTCCAATTAGGGTTTTTAACCAATCTTGTGCATCCAATAAGTTCATTTGTGTCATTGGATGAACATTTAGGTCATTTTTGTCTTCCCTAGGCTTATTCTTGTCCAATTAGGGTTTTTAACCAATCTTGTGCATCCAATAGGTGTGTTTGTGTCATTGGATAAACATTTAGGTCATTTTCGTCCTCCCTAGTCTTATTCTTGTCCAATTAGGGTTTTTATGCAATCTTGTGCATCCAATAGGTGTGTTTGTGTCATTGGAAAGACATTTAGGTCATTTTCGTCCTCCCTAGGCTTATTCTTGTCCAATTAGGGTTTTTAACCAATCTTGTGCATCCAATAAGTTCATTTGTGTCATTGGATGAACATTTAGGTCATTTTCGTCTTCCCTAGGCTTATTCTTGTCCAATTAGGGTTTTTAACCAATCTTGTGCATCCAATAGGTGTGTTTGTGTCATTGGATAAACATTTAGGTAATCTTCGTCCTCCCTAGTCTTATTCTTGTCCAATTAGGGTTTTTAACCAATCTTGTGCATCCAATAGGTGTGTTTGTGTCATTGGATAAACATTTAGGTCATTTTCGTCCTCCCTAGTCTTATTCTTGTCCAATTAGGGTTTTTAACCAATCTTGTGCATCCAATAGGTGTGTTTGTTTCATTGGATAAACATTTAGGTCATTTTCGTCCTCCCTAGTCTTATTCTTGTCCAATTAGGGTTTTTATGCAATCTTGTGCATCCAAAAGGTGTATTTGTGTCATTGGACAGACATTTAGGTCATCTTCGTCCTCCCTAGGCTTATTCTTGTCCAATTAGGGTTTTTAACCAATCTTGTGCATCCAATAAGTTCATTTGTGTCATTGGAAGAACATTTAGGTCATTTTCGTCTTCCCTAGGCTTATTCTTGTCCAATTAGGGTTTTTAACCAATCTTGTGCATCCAATAGGTGTGTTTGTGTCATTGGATAAACATTTAGGTCATTTTCGTCCTCCTTAGTCTTATTCTTGTCCAATTAGGGTTTTTATGCAATCTTGTGCATCCAATAGGTGTGTTTGTGTCATTGGACGAACATTTAGGTCATTTTCGTCTTCCCTAGGCTTATTCTTGTCCAATTAGGGTTTTTAACCAATCTTGTGCATCCAATAGGTGTGTTTGTGTCATTGGATAATCATTTAGGTCATTTTCGTCCTCCCTAGTCTTATTCTTGTCCAATTAGGGTTTTTATGCAATCTTGTGCATCCAATAGGTGTGTTTGTGTCATTGGACGAACATTTAGGTCATTTTCGTCCTCCCTAGGCTTATTCTTGTCCAATTAGGGTTTTTAACCAACCTTGTGCATCCAATAAGTTCATTTGTGTCATTGGTTGAACATTTAGGTCATTTTCGTCCTACCTAGGCTTATTCTTGTCCAATTAGGGTATTTAACCAACCTTGTGCATCCAATAAGTTCATTTGTGTCATTGGAGGAACATTTAGGTCATTTTCGTCCTCCCTTGTCTTATTCTTGCCCAATTAGGGTTTTTATGCAATCTTGTGCATCCAATAGGTGTGTTTGTGTCATTGGACAAACATTTAGGTCATTTTCGTCCTCCCTAGGCTTATTCTTGTCCAATTAGGGTTTTTAACCAATCTTGTGCATCCAATGAGTTCATTTGTGTCATTCGATGAATATTTAGGTCATGTTCATCCTCCCTAGGCTTATTCTTGTCGAATTAGGGTTTTTAACCAATCTTGTGCATCCAATAAGTTCATTTGTGTCATTGGATGAACATTTAGGTCATTTTTGTCCTCCCTAGTCTTATTCTTGTCCAATTAGGGTTTTAAGCAATCTTGTGCATCCAATATGTGTGTTTGTGTCATTGGATGAACATTTAGGTCATTTTTGTCCTCCCTATGCTTATTCTTGTCCAATTAGGGTTTATAACCAATCTTGTGCATACAATAAGTTCATTTGTGTCATTGGATGAACATTTACGTCATTTTCGTCCTCCCTAGTGTTATTCTTGTCTAATTAGGGTTTTTATGCAATCTTGTGCATCCAATCGGTGTGTTTGTGTCATTGGACGTACATTTAGGTCATTTTCGTCCTCCCTAGGCTTATTCGTATCCAATTAGGGTTTTTAAGCAACCTTGTGCATCCAATAAGTTCATTTGTGTCGTTGGTTGAACATTTAGGTCATTTTCGTCCTCCCTAGGCTTATTCTTGTCCAATTAGGGTTTTTAACCAACCTTGTGCATCCAATAAGTTCATTTGTGTCATTGGAGGAACATTTATGTCATTTTCGTCCTCCCTAGTCTTATTCTTGTCCAATTAGGGTTTTTATGCAAGCTTGTGCATCCAATAGGTGTGTTTGTGTCATTGGACGGACATTTAGGTCATTTTCGTCCTCCCTAGGCTTATTCTTGTCCAATTAGGGTTTTTAACCAATCTTGTGTATCCAATTAGTTCATTTGTGTCATTGGATGAACATTTAGGTCATTTTCGTCCTCCCTAGGCTTATTCTTGTCCAATTAGGGTTTTAAGCAATCTTGTGCATCCAATATGTGTGTTTGTGTCATTGGATGAACATTTAGGTCATTTTCATCCTCCCTATGCTTATTCTTGTCCAATTAGGGTTTTTAACCAATCTTGTGCATACAAAAAGTTCATTTGTGTCATTGGATGAACATTTAGGTCATTTTCGTCCTCCCTAGTCTTATTCTTGTCCAATTAGGGTTTTTATGCAATCTTGTGCATCCAATAGGTGTGTTTGTGTCATTGGACGGACATTTAGGTCATTTTCGTCCACCCTAGGCTTATTCTTGTCCAATTAGGGTTTTTAGCCAATCTTGTGCATTCAATAAGTTCATTTGTGTCATTGGAGGAACATTTAGGTCATTTTCGTCCTCCCTAGTCTTATTCTTGTCCAATTAGGGTTTTTTATGCAATCTTGTGCATCCAATAGGTGTGTTTGTGTCATTGGACGAACATTTAGGTCATTATCGTCCTCCCTAGGCTTATTCTTGTCCAATTAGGGTTTTTAACCAATCTTGTGCATCCAATAGGTGTGTTTGTGTCATTGGATAAACATTTAGGTCATTTTCTTCCTCCCTAGTCTTATTCTTGTCCAATTAGGGTTTTTATGCAATCTTGTGCATCCAATAGGTGTGTTTGTGTCATTGGACGAACATTTAGGTCATTTTCGTCCTCCCTAGACTTATTCTTGTCCAATTAGGGTTTTTAACCAACGTTGTGCATCCAATAAGTTCATTTGTGTCATTGGATGAACATTTAGGTCATTTTCTTCTTCCCTAGGCTTATTCTTGTCCAATTAGGGTTTTTAACCAATCTTGTGCATCCAATAGGTGTGTTTGTGTCATTGGATAAACATTTAGGTCATTTTCGTCCTCCCTAGTCTTATTCTTGTCCAATTAGGGTTTTTATGCAATCTTGTGCATCCAATATGTGTGTTTGTGTCATTGGATGAACATTTAGGTCTTTTTCCTCCTCCCTAGGCTTATTCTTGTCGAATTAGGGTTTTTAACCAATCTTGTGCATCCAATAAGTTCATTTGTGTCATTGGATGAACATTTAGGTCATTTTCGTCCTCCCTAGTCTTATTCTTGTCCAATTAGGGTTTTTATGCAATCTTGTGCATCCAATAGGTGTGTTTGTGTCATTGGACGAACATTTAGGTCATTTTCATCTTCCCTAGGCTTATTCTTGTCCAATTAGGGTTTTTAACAAATCTTGTGCATCCAATAGGTGTGTTTGTGTCATTGGAGGAACATTTAGGTCATTTTCGCCCTCCCTAGTCTTATTCTTGTCCAATTAGGGTTTTTATGCAATCTTGTGCATCCAATAGGTGTGTTTGTGTCATTGGACGAACATTTAGGTCATTTTCGTCTTCCCTAGGCTTATTCTTGTCCAATTAGGGTTTTTAACCAATCTTGTGCATCCAATAGGTGTGTTTGTGTCATTGGATAAACATTTAGGTCATTTTCGTCCTCCCTAGACTTATTCTTGTCCAATTAGGGTTTTTAACCAACGTTGTGCATCCAATAAGTTCATTTGTGTCATTGGACGAACATTTAGGTCATTTTCGTCTTCCCTAGGCTTATTCTTGTCCAATTAGGGTTTTTAACCAATCTTGTGCATCCAATAGGTGTGTTTGTGTCATTGGATAAACATTTAGGTCATTTTCGTCCTCCCTAGTCTTATTCTTGTCCAATTAGGGTTTTTATGCAATCTTGTGCATCCAATAGGTGTGTTTGTGTTATTGGACGAACATTTAGGTCATTTTCGTCCTCCCTAGACTTATTCATGTCCAATTAGGGTTTTTAACCAACGTTGTGCATCCAATAAGTTCATTTGTGTCATTGGAGGAACATTTAGGTCATTTTCGTCCTCCCTTGTCTAATTCTTGTCCAATTAGGGTTTTTATGCAATCTTGTGCATCCAATAGGTGTGTTTGTGTCATTGGACGAACATTTAGGTCATTTTCGTCCTCCCTAGACTTATTCTTGTCCAATTAGGGTTTTTAACCAATCTTGTGCATCCAATAAGTTCATTTGTGTCATTGGATGAACATTTAGGTCATTTTCGTCCTCCCTAGTCTTATTCTTGTCGAATTAGGGTTTTTATGCATTCTTGTGCATCCAATAGGTGTGTTTGTGTCATTGGAGGAACATTTAGGTCATTTTCGTCCTCCCTAGTCTTATTCTTGTCCAATTAGGGTTTTTATGCAATCTTGTGCATCCAATAGGTGTGTTTGTGTCATTGGACGAACATTTAGGTCATTTTCGTCCTCCCTAGGCTTATTCTTGTCTGATTAGGGTTTTAAACCAATCTTGTGCATTCAATAAGTTCATTTGTGTCATTGGATGAATATTTAGGTCATTTTCGTCCTCCCTAGTCTTATTCTTGTCCAATTAGGGTTTTTATGCAATCTTGTGCATCCAATAGGTGTGTTTGTGTCATTGGAGGAACATTTAGGTCATTTTCGTCCTCCCTAGTCTTATTCTTGTCCAATTAGGGTTTTTATGCAATCTTGTGCATCCAATAGGTGTGTTTGTGTCATTGGACGAACATTTAGGTCATTTTCGTCCTCCCTAGGCTTATTCGTGTCCAATTAGGGTTTTTAACCAATCTTGTGCATCCAATAAGTTCATTTGTGTCATTGGATGAACATTTAGGTCATTTTCGTCCTCCCTAATCTTATTCTTGTCCAATTAGGGTTTTAAGCAATCTTGTGCATCCAATATGTGTGTTTGTGTCATTGGACGAACATTTAGGTCATTTACGTCCTCCCTAGGCTTATTATTGCCCAATTAGGGTTTTTAACAAATCTTATGCGTCAAATAAGTTCATTTGTGTCATTGGATGAACATTTAGGTCAATTTCGTCCTCCCTAGGCTTATTCTTGTCAAATTAGGATTTTCAACCAATCTTGTGCATCCAATAAGTTCATTTGTGACATTGGATGAACATTTAGGTCATTTTCGTCCTCCGTAGGCTTATTCTTGTCCAATTATGGTTTTTAACCAATCTTGTGCATCCAATAAGTTCATTTGTGTCATTGGATGAACATTTAGGTCATTTTCGTCCTCCTTAGGCTTATTCTTGTCCAATTAGGGTTTTTATGCAATCTTGTGCATCCAATAAGTTCATTTGTGTCATTGGATGAACATTTAGGTCATTTTCGTCCTCCCTAGTCTTATTCTGGTCGAATTAGGGTTTTTATGCAATCTTGTGCATCCAATAGGTGTGTTTGTGTCATTGGAGGAACATTTAGGTCATTTTCGTCCTCCCTAGTCTTATTCTTGTCCAATTAGGGTTTTTATGCAATCTTGTGCATCCTATAGGTGTGTTTGTGTCATTGGACGAACATTTAGGTCATTTTCGTCCTCCCTAGGCTTATTCTTGTCCAATTAGGGTTTTTAACCAATCTTGTGCATACAATAAGTTCATTTGTGTCATTGGATGAACATTTAGGTCATTTTCGTCCTCCCTAGTCTTATTCTTGTCCAATTAGGGTTTTTATGCAATCTTGTGCATCCAATAGGTGTGTTTGTGTCATTGGAGGAACATTTAGGTCATTTTCGTCCTCCCTAGTCTTATTCTTGTTCAATTAGGGTTTTTATGCAATCTTGTGCATCCAATAGGTGTGTTTGTGTCATTGGAAGAACATTTAGGTCATTTTCATCCTCCCTAGGCTTATTCTTGTCCGATTAGGGTTTTTGACCAATCTTGTGCATTCAATAAGTTCATTTGTGTCATTGGATGAACATTTAAGTCATTTTCGTCCTCCCTAGTCTTATTCTTGTCCAATTAGGGTTTTAAGCAATCTTGTGCATCCAATATGTGGGTTTGTGTCATTGGATGAACGTTTAGGTCATTTTCGTCCTCCCTATGCTTATTCTTGTCCAATTAGGGTTTTTAACCAATCTTGTGCATCCAATAAGTTCATTTGTGTCATTGGATGAACATTTAGGTCATTTTCGTCCTCCCTAGTCTTATTCTTGTCCAATTAGGGTTTTTATGCAATCTTGTGCATCCAATAGGTGTGTTTGTGTCATTGGACGAACATTTAGGTCATTTTCGTCCTCCCTAGGCTTATTCTTGTCCAATTAAGGTTTTTAACCAATCTTGTGCATGCAATAAGTTCAATTGTGTCATTGGATGAACATTTAGGTCATTTTCGTCCTCCCTAGTCTTATTCTTGTCCAATTAGGGTTTTTATGCAATCTTGTGCATCCAATAGGTGTGTTTGTGTCATTGGAGGAACATTTAGGTCATTTTCGTCCTCCCTAGTCTTATTCTTGTCCAATTAGGGTTTTTATGCAATCTTGTGCATCCAATAGGTGTGTTTGTGTCATTGGACGAACATTTAGGTCATTTTCGTCCTCCCTAGGCTTATTCTTTGCCAATTAGGGTTTTTAACCAATCTTGTGCATCCAATAAGTTCATTTGTGTCATTGGATGAACATTTAGGTCATTTTCGTCCTCCCAAGTCTTATTCCTGTCCAATTAGGGTTTTTATGCAATCTTGTGCATCCAATAGGTGTGTTTGTGTCATTGGAGGAACATTTAGGTCATTTTCGTCCTCCCTAGGCTTATTCTTGTCCAATTAGGGTTTTTATGCAATCTTGTGCATCCAATAAGTGTGTTTGTGTCATTGGAGGAACATTTAGGTCATTTTCGTCCTCCCTAGTCTTATTCTTGTCCAATTAGGGATTTTATGCAATCTTGTGCATCCAATAGGTGTGTTTGTGTCATTGGACGAACATTTAGGTCATTTCCGTCCTCCCTAGGCTTATTCTTGTGCAATTAGGGTTTTTAACCAATCTTGTGCATCCAATAGGTGTGTTTGTGTCATTGGACGAAATTTTAGGTCATTTTCGTCCTCCCTAGGCTTATTCTTGTCCAATTAGGGTTTTTAACCAATATTGTGCATCCAATAAGTTCATTTGTGTCATTCGATGATCATTTAGGTCATTTTCGTCCTCCCTAGTCTTATTCTTGTCCAATTAGGGTTTTAAGCAATCTTGTGCATCCAATATGTGTGTTTGTGTCATTGGATGAACATTTAGGTAATTTTCGTCCTCCCAATGCTTATTCTTGTCCAATTAGGGTTTTTAACCAATCTTGTGCATACAATAAGTTCATTTGTGTCATTGGATGAACATTTAGGTCATTTTCGTCCTCCCTAGTCTTATTCTTGTCCAATTAGGGTTTTTATGCAATCTTGTGCATCCAATAGGTGTGTTTGTGTCATTGGACGAACATTTAGGTCATTTTCGTCCTCCCTAGGCTTATTCTTGTCCGATTAGGGTTTTTAACCAATCTTGTGCTTTCAATAAGTTCATTTGTGTCATTGGATGAACATTTAGGTCATTTACGTCCTCCCTAGTCTTATTCTTGTCCAATTAGGGTTTTAAGCAATCTTGTGCATTCAATATGTGGGTTTGTGTCATTGGATGAACGTTTAGGTCATTTTCGTCCTCCCTATGCTTATTCTTGTCCAATTAGGGTTTTTAACCAATCTTGTGCATCCAATAAGTTCATTTGTGTCATTGGATGAACATTTAGGTCATTTTCGTCCTCCCTAGTCTTATTCTTGTCCAATTAGGGTTTTTATGCAATCTTGTGCATCCAATAGGTGTGTTTGTGTCATTGGAGGAACATTTAGGTCTTTTTCGTCCTCCATAGTCTTATTCTTGTCCAATTAGGGTTTTAACCAATCTTGTGCATCCAATATGTGGGTTTGTGTCATTGGATGAACATTTAGGTCATTTTCGTCCTCCCTATGCTTATTCTTGTCCAATTAGGGTTTTTAACCAATCTTGTGCATCCAATAAGTTCATTTGTGTCATTGGATGAACATTTAGGTCATTTTCGTCCTCCCTAGGCTTATTCTTGTCCAATTAGGGTTTTTAACCAATCTTGTGCATCCAATAAGTTCATTTGTGTCATTGGATGAACATTTAGGTCATTTTCGTCCTCCCTAGTCTTATTCTTGTCCAATTAGGGTTTTTATGCAATCTTGTGCATCCAATAGGTGTGTTTGTGTCATTGGACGAACATTTAGGTCATTTTCGCCCTCCCTAGGCTTATTCTTGTCCAATTAGGGTTTTTAACCAATCTTGTGCTTCCAATAAGTTCATTTGTGTCATTGGATGAACATTTAGGTCATTTTCGTCCTCCCTAGGCTTATTCTTGTCCAATTAGGGTTTTTAACCAATCTTGTGCATCCAATAAGTTCACTTGTGTCATTGGATGAACATTTAGGTCATTTTCGTCCTCCCTAGTCTTATTCTTGTCCAATTAGGGTTTTAAGCAATCATGTGCATCCAATATGTGTGTTTGTGTCATTGGACGAACATTTAGGTCATTTTCGTCCTCCCTATGCTTATTCTTGTCCAATTAGGGTTTTTAACCAATCTTGTGCATCCAATAAGTTCATTTGTGTCATTGGATGAACATTTAGGTCATTTTCGTCTTCCCTAGGATTATTCTTGTCCAATTAGGGTTTTTAACCAATCTTGTGCATCCAATAGGTGTGTTTGTGTCATTGGATAAACATTTAGGTCATTTTCATCCTCCCTAGTCTTATTCTTGTCCAATTAGGGTTTTAATGTAATCTTGTGCATCCAATAGGTGTGTTTGTGTCATTGGACGAACATTTAGGTCATTTCGCCCTCCCTAGGCATATTATTGTCCAATTAGGGTTTTTAACCAATCTTGTGCATCCAATAAGTTCATTTGTGTCATTGGATGAACATTTAGGTCATTTTCGTCCTCCCTAGGCTTATTCTTGTCCAATTAGGG
>JBBPBR010000158.1:0-13739 GCA_037974775.1 Cicer pinnatifidum | reverse complement strand
CCTCCCTAGGCATATTATTGTCCAATTAGGGTTTTTAACCAATCTTGTGCATCCAATAAGTTCATTTGTGTCATTGGATGAACATTTAGGTCATTTTCGTCCTCCCTAGGCTTATTCTTGTCCAATTAGGGTTTTTAACCAATCTTGTGCATCCAATAAGTTCATTTGTGTCATTGGATGAACATTTAGGTCATTTTCGTCCTCCCTAGTCTTATTCTTGTCCAATTAGGGTTTTAAGCAATCTTGTGCATCCAATATGTGTGTTTGTGTCATTGGATGAACATTTAGGTCATTTTCGTCCTCCCTATGCTTATTCTTGTCCAATTAGGGTTTTTAACCAATCTTGTGCATACAATAATTTCATTTGTGTCATTGGATGAACATTTAGGTCATTTTCGTCCTCCCTAGTCTTATTCTTGTCAAATTAGGGTTTTTATGCAATCTTGTGCATCCAATCGGTGTGTTTGTGTCATTGGACGAACATTTGGGTCATTTTCGTCCTCCTTAGGCTTATTCTTGTCCAATTAGGGTTTTTAACCAACCTTGTGCATCCAATAAGTTCATTTGTATCGTTGGTTGAACATTTAGGTCATTTTCGTCCTCCCTAGGCTTATTCTTGTCCAATTAGGGTTTTTAACCAACCTTGTGCATCCAATAAGTTCATTTGTGTCATTGGAGGAACATTTAGGTCATTTTCGTCCTCCCTAGTCTTATTCTTGTCCAATTAGGGTTTTTATGCAATCTTGTGCATCCAATAGGTGTGTTTGTGTCATTGGACGGACATTTAGGTCATTTTCGTCCTCCCTAGGCTTATTCTTGTCCAATTAGGGTTTTTAACCAATCTTGTGCATCCAATAAGTTTATTTGTGTCATTGGATGAACATTTAGGTCATTTTCGTCCTCCCTAGGCTTATTCTTGTCCAATTAGGGTTTTAAGCAATCTTGTGCATCCAATATGTGTGTTTGTGTCATTGGATGAACATTCAGGTCATTTTCATCCTCCCTATGCTTATTCTTGTCCAATTAGGGTTTTTAACCAATCTTGTGCATCCAATAAGTTCATTTGTGTCATTGGTTGAACAGTTAGGTCATTTTCGTCCTCCCTAGGCTTATTCTTGTCCAATTAGGGTTTTTAACCAACCTTGTGCATTCAATAAGTTCATTGGTGTCATTGGAGGAACATTTAGGTCATTTTCGTCCGCCCTAGTCTTATTCTTGCCCAATTAGGGTTTTTATGCAATCTTGTGCATCCAATAGGTGTGTTTGTGTCATTGGACAAACATTTAGGTCATTTTCGTCCTCCCTAGGCTTATTCTTGTCCAATTAGGGTTTTTAACCAATCTTGTGCATCCAATAAGTTCATTTGTGTCATTGGATGAAAATTTAGGTCATTTTCATCCTCCCTAGGCTTATTCTTGTCCAATTAGGGTTTTTAACCAATCTTGTGCATCCAATAAGTTCATTTGTGTCATTGGATGAACATTTAGGTCATTTTCGTCCTCCCTAGTCTTATTCTAGTCCAATTAGGGTTTTAAGCAATCTTGTGCATCCAATATGTGTGTTTGTGTCATTGGATGAACATTTATGTCATTTTCGTCCTCCCTATGCTTATTCTTGTCCAATTAGGGTTTTTAACCAATCTTGTGCATACAATAAGTTCATTTGTGTCATTGGATGAACATTTAGGTCATTTTCGTCCTCCCTAGTCTTATTCTTGTCTAATTAGGGTTTTTATGCAATCTTGTGCATCCAATCGGTGTGTTTGTGTCATTGGACGAACATTTGGGTCATTTTCGTCCTCCCTAGGCTTATTCTTGTCCAATTATGGTTTTTAACCAACCTTGTGCATCCAATAAGTTCATTTGTATCGTTGGTTGAACATTTAGGTCATTTTCGTCCTCCCTAGGCTTATTCTTGTCCAATTAGGGTTTTTAACCAACCTTGTGCATCCAATAAGTTCATTTGTGTCATTGGAGGAACATTTAGGTCATTTTCGTCCTCCCTAGTCTTATTCTTGTCCAATTAGGGTTTTTATGCAATCTTGTGCCTCCAATAGGTGTGTTTGTGTCATTGGAGGAACAGTTAGGTCATTTTCGTCCTCCCTAGGCTTATTCTTGTCCAATTAGGGTTTTTAATCAACCTTGTGCATCCAATAAGTTCATTTGTGTCATTGGTTGAACATTTAGGTCAATTTCGTCCTCCCTAGGCTTATTCTTTTCCAATTAGGGTTTTTAACCAATCTTGTGCATCCAACAAGTTCATTTGTGTCATTGGATGAACATTTAGGTCATTTTCGTCCTCCCTAGGCTTATTCTTGTCCAATTAGGGTTTTTATGCAATCTTGTGCATCCAATAGGTGTGTTTGTGTCATTGGACGAACATTTAGGTCATTTTCGTCCTCCCTAGGCATATTCTTGTCCAATTAGGGTTTTTAACCAACCTTGTGCATCCAATAAGTTCATTTGTGTCATTGGTTGAACATTTAGGTCATTTCCGTCCTCCCTAGACTTATTCTTGTCCAATTAGGGTTTTAAGCAATCTTGTGCATCCAATATGTGTGTTTGTGTCATTGGATGAACATTTAGGTCATTTTCGTCCTCCCTAGTCTTATTCTTGTCCAATTAGGGTTTTTATGCAATCTTGTGCATCCAATAGGTGTGTTTGTGTCATGGGAGGAACATTTAGGTCACTTTCGTCCTCCCTAGTCTTATTCTTGTCCAATTAGGGTTTTTATGCAATCTTGTGCATCCAATAGGTGTGTTTGTGTAATTGGACGAACATTTAGGTCATTTTCGTCCTCCCTAGTCTTATTCTTGTCCAATTAGGGTTTTTATGCAATCTTGTGCATCCAATAGGTGTGTTTGTGTCATTGGAGGAACATTTAGGTCATTTTCGTCCTCCCTAGTCTTATTCTTGTGCAATTAGGGTTTTTAACCAATCTTGTGCATCCAATAAGTTCATTTGTGTCATTGGACGAACATTTAGGTCATTTTCGTCCTCCCTAAGCTTATTCTTGTCCAATTAGGGTTTTTAACCAATCTTGTGCATCCAATAAGTTCATTTGTGTCATTGGATGAACATTTAGGTCATTTTCGTCCTCCCTAGGCTTATTCTTGTCCAATTAGAGTTTTTAACCAATCTTGTGCATTCAATAAGTTAATTTGTGTCATTGGATGAACATTTAGGTCATTTTCATCCTCCCTAGTCTTATTCTTGTCCAATTAGGGTTTTTATGCAATCTTGTGCATCCAATAGGTGTGTTTGTGTCATTGGAGGAACATTTAGGTCATTTTCGTCCTCCCTAGTCTTATTCTTGTCGAATTAGGGTTTTTATGCAATCTTGTTCATCCAATAGGTGTGTTTGTGTCATTGGAGGAACATTTAGGTCATTTTCGTCCTCCCTAGTCTTATTCTTGTCCAATTAGGGTTTTTATGCAATCTTGTGCATCCAATAGGTGTGTTTGTGTCATTGGACGAACATTTAGGTCATTTTCGTCCTCCCTAGGCTTATTCTTGTCCAAGTAGGGTTTTTAACCAATCTTGTGCATCCAATAAGTTCATTTGTGTCATTGGATGAACATTTAGGTCATTTTCGTCCTCCCTAGTCTTATTCTTGTCCAATTAGGGTTTTTATGCAATCTTGTGCAACCAATATATGTGTTTGTGTCATTGGAGGAACATTTAGGTCATTTTCGTCCTCCCTAGTCTTATTCTTGTCCAATTAGGGTTTTTATGCAATCTTGTGCATCCAATAGGTGTGTTTGTGTCATTGGACGAACATTTAGGTCATTTTCGTCCTCCCTAGGCTTATTCTTGTCCAATTAGGGTTTTTAACCAACCTTGTGCATCCAATAAGTTCATTTGTGTCATTGGATGAACATTTAGGTCATTTTCGTCCTCCCTAGTCTTATTCTTGTCCAATAAGGGTTTTAAGCAATCTGGTGCATCCAATATGTGTGTTTGTGTCATTGGATGAACATTTAGGTCATTTTCGTCCTCCCTATGCTTATTCTTGTCCAATTAGGGTTTTTAACCAATCTTGTGCATACAATAAGTTCATTTGTGTCATTGGATGAACATTTAGGTCATTTTCGTCCTCCCTAGTCTTATTCTTGTCCAATTAGGGTTTTTATGCAATCTTGTGCATCCAATAGGTGTGTTTGTGTCATTGGTTGAACATTTAGGTCATTTTCGTCCTCCCTAGGCTTATTCTTGTCCAATTAGGGTTTTTAACCAATCTTGTGCATCCAATAGGTGTGTTTGTGTCATTGGATAAACATTTAGGTCATTTTCGTCCTCCCTAGGCTTATTCTTTTCCAATTAGGGTTTTTAACCAATCTTGTGCATCCAACAAGTTCATTTGTGTCATTGGATGAACATTTAGGTCATTTTCGTCCTCCCTAGGCTTATTCTTGTCCAATTAGGGTTTTTATGCAATCTTGTGCATCCAATAGGTGTGTTTGTGTCATTGGACGAACATTTAGGTCATTTTCGTCCTCCCTAGGCTTATTCTTGTCCAATTAGGGTTTTTAACCCTCCTTGTGCATCCAATAAGTTTATTTGTGTCATTGGTTGAACATTTAGGTCATTTTCGTCCTCCCTAGGCTTATTTTTGTCCAATTAGGGTTTTTAACCAATCTATTGCATCCAATAAGTTCATTTGTGTCATTGGTTGAACATTTGTGTCATTTTCGTCCTCCCTAGGCTTATTCTTGTCCAATTAGGGTTTTTAACCAACCTTGTGCATCCAATAAGTTCATTTGTATCGTTGGTTGAACATTTAGGTCATTTTCTTCCTCCCTAGGCTTATTCTTGTCCAATTAGGGTTTTTAACCAACCTTGTGCATCAAATAAGTTCATTTGTGTCATTGGAGGAACATTTAGGTCATTTTCGTCCTCCCTAGTCTTATTCTTGTCCAATTAGTGTTTTTATGCAATCTTGTGCATCCAATAGGTGTGTTTGTGTCATTGGACGGACATTTAGATCATTTTCGTCCTCCCTAGGCTTATTCTTTTCCAATTAGGGTTTTTAACCAATCTTGTGCATCCAATAAGTTCATTTGTGTCATTGGATGAACATTTAGGTTATTTTCGTCATCCCAAGGCTTATTCTTGTCCAATTAGGGTTTTAAGCAATCTTGTGAATCCAATATGTGTGTTTGTGTCATTGGATGAACATTTAGGTCATTTTCATCCTCCCTATGCTTATTCTTGTCCAATTAGGGTTTTTAACCAATGTTGTGCATACAATAAGTTCATTTGTGTCATTGGATGAACATTTAGGTCATTTTCGTCCTCCCTAGTCTTATTCTTGTCCAATTAGGGTTTTTATGCAATCTTGTGCATCCAATAGGTGTGTTTGTGTCATTGGACGGACATTTAGGTCATTTTCGTCCTCCCTAGGCTTATTCTTGTCCAATTAGAGTTTTTAGCCAATCTTGTGCATTCAATAAGTTCATTTGTGTCATTGGAGGAACATTTAGGTCATTTTCGTCCTCCCTAGTCTTATTCTTGTCCAATTAGGGTTTTTTATGCAATCTTGTGCATCCAATAGGTGTGTTTGTGTCATTGGACGAACATTTAGGTCATTTTCGTCCTCCCTAGGCTTATTCTCGTCCAATTAGGGTATTTAACCAATCTTGTGCATCCAATAGGTGTGTTTGTGTCATTGGATAAACATTTAGGTCATTTTCGTCCTCCCTAGTCTTATTCTTGTCGAATTAGGGTTTTTAACCAATCTTGTGCATCCAATAAGTTCATTTGTGTCATTGGATGAACACTTAGGTCATTTTCGTCCTCCCTAGGCTTATTCTTGTCCAATTAGGGTTTTTAGCCAATCTTTTGCATCCAATAAGTTCATTTGTGTCATTGGAGGAACATTTAGGTCATTTTCGTCCTCCCTAGTCTTATTCTTGTCTAATTAGGGTTTTTATGCAATCTTGTGCATCCAATAGGTGTGTTTGTGTCATTGGACGAACATTTAGGTCATTTTCGTCTTCCCTAGGCTTATTCTTGTCCAATTAGGGTTTTTAACCAATCTTGTGCATCCAATAGGTGTGTTTGTGTCATTGGAGGAACATTTAGGTCATTTTCGCCCTCCCTAGGCTTATTCTTGTCCAATTAGGGTTTTTACGCAATCTTGTGCATCCAATAGGTGTGTTTGTGTCATTGGACGGACATTTAGGTCATTTTCGTCCTCCCTAGGCTTATTCTTGTCCAATTAGGGTTTTTAACCAATCTTTTGCATCCAATAGGTGTGTTTGTGTCATTGGAGGAACATTTAGGTCATTTTCGTCCTCCATAGGCTTATTCTTGTCCAATTATGGTTTTTAACCAATCTTGTGCATCCAATAGGTGTGTTTGTGTCATTGGATAAACATTTAGGTCATTTTCGTCCTCCCTAGTCTTATTCTTGTCCAATTATGGTTTTTATGCAATCTTGTGCATCCAATAGGTGTGTTTGTGTCATTGGATGAACATTTAGGTCATTTTCGTCCTCCCTAGGCTTATTCTTGTCGAATTAGGGTTTTTAACCAATCTTGTGCATCCAATAGGTTCATTTGTGTCATTGGATGAACATTTAGGTCATTTTCGTCCTCCCTAGGCTTATTCTTGTCCAATTAGGGTTTTTAGCCAATCTTGTGCATCCAATAAGTTCATTTGTGTCATTGGAGGAACATTTAAGTCATTTTCGTCCTCCCTAGTCTTATCCTTGTCCAATTAGGGTTTTTATGCAATCTTGTGCATCCAATAGGTGTGTTTGTGTCATTGGACGAACATTTAGGTCATTTTCGTCTTCCCTAGGCTTATTCTTGTCCAATTAGGGTTTTTAACCAATCTTGTGCATCCAATAGGTGTGTTTGTGTCATTGGAGGAACATTTAGGTCATTTTCGCCCTCCCTAGTCTTATTCTTGTCCAATTAGGGTTTTTATGCAATCTTGTGAATCCAATAGGTGTGTTTGTGTCATTGGAGGAACATTTAGGTCATTTTCGTCCTCCCTAGTCTTATTCTTGTCCAATTAGGGATTTTATTCAATCTTGTGCATCCAATAGGTGTGTTTGTGTCATTGGACGAACATTTAGGTTATTTTCGTCCTCGCTAGGCTTATTATTGTGCAATTAGGGTTTTTAACCAACCTTGTTCATCCAATAAGTTCATTTGTGTCATTGGTTGAACATTTAGGTCATTTTCGTCCTCCCTAGGCTTATTCTTGTCCAATTAGGGTTTTTAACCAACCTTGTGCATCCAATAAGTTCATTTGTGTCATTGGAGGAACATTTAGGTCATTTTCGTCCTCCCTAGTCTTATTCTTGTCCAATTAGGGTTTTTATGCAATCTTGTACATCCAATAGGTGTGTTTGTGTCATTGGACGAACATTTAGGTCATTTTCGTCCACCGTAGGCTTATTCTTGTCCAATTAGGGTTTTTAATCAACCTTGTGCATCCAATAAGTTCATTTGTGTCATTGGTTGAACATTTAGGTCATTTTCGTCCTCCATAGGCTTATTCTTTTCCAATTAGGGTTTTTAACCAATCTTGTGCATCCAATAAGTTCATTTGTGTCATTGGATGAACATTTAGGTCATTTTCGTCCTCCCTAGTCTTATTCTTGTCCAATTAGGGTTTTTATGCAATCTTGTGCATCCAATAGGTGTGTTGGTGTCATTGGACGAACATGTAGGTCATTTTCGTCATCCCTAGGCTTATTCTTGTCCAATTAGGGTTTTTAACCAATCTTGTGCATCCAATAAGTTCATTTGTGTCATTGGATGAACATTTAGGTCATTTTCGTCCTCCCTAGTCTTATTCTTGTCCAATTAGGGTTTTAAGCAATCTTTTGCAACCAATATGTGTGTTCGTGTCATTGGATGAACATTTAGGTCATTTTCGTCCTCCCTATGCTTATTCTTGTCCAATTAGGGTTTTTAACCAATCTTGTGCATACAATAAGTTCATTTGTGTCATTGGATGAACATTTAGGTCATTTTCATCCTCCCTAGCCTTATTCTTGTCCAATTAGGGTTTTTATGCAATCTTGTGCATCCAATAGGTGTGTTTGTGTCATTGGACGAACATTTAGGTCATTTTCGTCATCCCTAGGCTTATTCTTGTCCAATTAGGGTTTTTAACCAATCTTGTGCATCCAATAAGTTCATTTGTGTCATTGGATGAACATTTAGGTCATTTTCGTCCTCCCTAGTCTTATTCTTGTCCAATTAGGGTTTTTATTCAAACTTGTGCATGCAATAGTTTTGTTTGTGTCATTGGAGGAACATTTAGGTCATTTTCGTCCTCCCTAGTCTTATTCTTGTCCAATTAGGGTTTTTATGCAATCTTGTGCATCCAATAGGTGTGTTTGTGTCATTGGACGAACATTTAGGTCATTTTCGTCCTCCCTAGGCTTATTCTTGTCCAATTAGGGTTTTTAACAAATCATGTGCATCCAATAAGTTCATTTGTGTCATTGGATGAACTTTTAGGTCATTTTCGTCCTCCCTAGTCTTATTCTTGTCCAATTAGGGTTTTTATGCAATCTTGTGCATCCAATAGGTGTGTTTGTGTCATTGGAGGAACATTTAGGTCATTTTCGTCCTCCCTAGTCTTATTCTTGTCCAATTAGGGATTTTATTCAATCTTGTGCATCCAATAGGTGTGTTTGTGTCATTGGGCGAACATTTAGGTCATTTTCGTCCTCTCTAGGCTTATTCGTGTGCAGGTAGGGTTTTTAACCAACCTTGTGCATCCAATAAGTTCATTTGTGTCATTGGTTGAACATTTAGGTCATTTTCGTCCTCCCTAGGCTTATTCTTGTCCAATTAGGGTTTTTAACCAACCTTGTGCATCCAATAAGTTCATTTGTGTCATTGGAGGAACATTTAGGTCATTTTCGTCCTCCCTAGTCTTATTCTTGTCCAATTAGGGTTTTTATGCAATCTTGTGCATCCAATAGGTGTGTTTGTGTCATTGGACGGACATTTAGGTCATTTTCGTCCTCCCTAGGCTTATTCTTGTTCAATTAGGGTTTTTAACCAATCTTGTGCATCCAATAGGTGTGTTTGTGTCATTCGAGGAACATTTAGGTCATTTTCGTCCTCCCTAGGCTTATTCTTGTCCAATTAGGGTTTTTAACCAATCTTGTGCATCCAATAGGTGTGTTTGTGTCATTGGATAAACATTTAGGTCATTTTCGTCCTCCCTAGGCTTATTCTTTTCCAATTAGGGTTTTTAACCAATCTTGTGCATCCAACAAGTTCATTTGTGTCATTGGATGAACATTTAGGTCATTTTCGTCCTCCCTAGGCTTATTCTTGTCCAATTAGGGTTTTTATGCAATCTTGTGCATCCAATAGGTGTGTTTGTGTCATTGGACGAACATTTAGGTCATTTTCGTCCTCCCTAGTCTTATTCTTGTCCAATTAGGGTTTTTATGCAATCTAGTGAATCCAATAGGTGTGTTTGTGTCATTGGACGAACATTTAGGTCATTTTCGTCCTCCCTAGGCTTATTCTTGTCCAATTAGGGTTTTTAACCAATCTTGTGCATCCAATAAGTTCATTTGTGTCATTGGATGAACATTTAGGTCATTTTCGTCCTCCCTAGTCTTATTCTTGTCCAATTAGGGTTTTAACCAATCTTGTGCATCCAATATGTGGGTTTGTTTCATTGGATGAACATTTAGGTCATTTTCGTCCTCCCTATGCTTATTCTTGTCCAATTAGGGTTTTTAACCAATCTTGTGCATCCAATAAGTTCATTTGTGTCATTGGATGAACATTTAGGTCATTTTCGTCCTTCCTAGTCTTATTCTTGTCCAATTAGGGTTTTTATGCAATCTTGTGCATCCAATAGGTGTGTTTGTGTCATTGGACGAACATTTAGGTCATTTTCGTCTTCCCTAGGCTTATTCTTGTCCAATTAGGGTTTTTAACCAATCTTGTGCATCCAATAGGGGTGTTTGTGTCATTGGAGGAACATTTAGGTCACTTTCGCCCTCCCTAGTCTTATTCTTGTCCAATTAGGGATTTTACGCAATCTTGTGCATCCAATAGGTGTGTTTGTGTCATTGGACGGACATTTAGGTCATTTTCGTCCTCCCTAGGCTTATTCTTGTCCAATTAGGGTTTTTAACCAATCTTGTGCATCCAATAAGTTCATTTGTGTCATTGGATGAACATTTAGGTCATTTTCGTCCTCCCTAGTCTTATTCTTGTCCAATTAGGGTTTTTTTGCAATTTTGTGCATCCAATAGGTGTGTTTGTGTCATTGGAGGAACATTTAGGTCATTTTCGTCCTCCCTAGTCTTATTCTTGTCCAATTAGGGTTTTTATGCAATCTTGTGCATCCAATAGGTGTGTTTGTGTCATTGGACGAACATTTAGGTCATTTTCGTCCTCCCTAGGCTTATTCTTGTCCAATTAGGGTTTTTAACCAACCTCGTGCATCCAATAAGTTCATTTGTGTCATTGGATGAACATTTAGGTCATTTTCGTCCTCCCTAGGATTATTCTTGTCCAATTAGGGTTTTTAACCAATCTTGTGCATCCAATAAGTTCATTTGTGTCATTGGATGAACATTTAGGTCATTTTCGTCCTCCCTAGGCTTATTCTTGTCCAATTAGGGTTTTTAGGAAATCTTGTGCATCCAATAGGTGTGTTTGTGTCATTGGACGAACATTTAGGTCATTTTCGTCCTCCCTAGGCTTATTCTTGTCCAATTAGGGTTTTTAACCAATCTTGTGCATCCAATAGGTGTGTTTGTGCCATTGGAGGAACATTTAGGTCATTTTCGTCCTCCCTAGTCTTATTCTTATCCAATTAGGGTTTTTATGCAATCTTGTGCATCCAATAGGTGTGTTTGTGTCATTGGATGAACATTTAGGTCATTTTCGTCCTCCCTAGGCTTATTCTTGTCCAATTAGGGTTTTTAGCCAATCTTGTGCTTCCAATAAGTTCATTTGTGTCATTGGAGGAACATTTAGGTCATTTTCGTCCTCCCTAGTCTTATTCTTGTCCAATTAGGGTTTTTATGCAATCTTGTGCATCCAATAGGTGTGTTTGTGTCATTGGACGAACATTTAGGTCATTTTCGTCCTCCCTAGGCTTATTCTTGTCCAATTTGGGTTTTAAGCAATCTTGTGCGTCCAATAAGTGTGTTTGTGTAATTGGATGAACATTTAGGTAATTTTCGTCCTCCCTATGCTTATTCTTGTCCAATTAGGGTTTTTTAACCAATCTTGTGCATACAATAAGTTCATTTGTGTCATTGGATGAACATTTAGGTCATTTTCGTCCTCCCTAGGCTTATTCTTGTCCAATTAGGGTTTTTAACCAATCTTGTGCATCCAATAAGTTCATTTGTGTCATTGGATGAACATTTAGGTCATTTTCGTCCTCCCTAGTCTTATTCTTGTCCAATTAGGGTTTTTATGCAATCTTGTGCATCCAATAGGTGTGTTTGTGTCATTGGAGGAACATTTAGGTCATTTTCGTCCTCCCTAGTCTTATTCTTGTCCAATTAGGGATTTTATGCAATCTTGTGCATCCAATAGGTGTGTTTGTGTCATTGGACAAACATTTAGGTCATTTTCGTCCTCCCTAACCTTATTCTTGTCCAATTAGGGTTTTTAACCAATCTTGTGCATCCAATAAGTTCATTTGTGTCATTGGATGAACATTTTGGTCATTTTCGTCCTCCCTAGGCTTATTCTTGTCCAATTAGGGTTTTTAACCAATCTTGTGCATCCAATAAGTTCATTTGTGTCATTGGATGAACATTTAGGTCATTTTCGTCCTCCCTAGGCTTATTCTTGTCCAATTAGGGTTTTTAACCAATCTTGTGCATCCAATAAGTTCATTTGTGTCATTGGATGAACATTTAGGTCATTTTCGTCCTCCCTAGTGTTATTCTTGTCCAATTAGGGTTTTAAGCAATCTTGTGCATCCAATATGTGTGTTTGTGTCATTGGATGAACATTTAGGTCATTTTCGTTCTCCCTATGCTTATTCTTGTCCAATTAGGGTTTTTAACCAATCTTGTGCATACAATAAGTTCATTTGTGTCATTGGATGAACATTTAGGTCATTTTCGTTCTCCCTATGCTTATTCTTTTCCAATTAGGGTTTTTAACCAATCTTGTGCATACAATAAGTTCATTTGTGTCATTGGACGAACATTTAGGTCATTTTCGTCCTTCCTAGGCTTATTCTTGTCCAATTAGGGTTTTTATGCAATCTTGTGCATCCAATAGGTGTGTTTGTGTCATTGGACGAACATTTAGGTCATTTTCGTCGTCCCTAGGCTTATTCTTGTCCAATTAGGGTTTTCAACCAATCTTGTGCATCCAATAAGTTCATTTGTGTCTTGGGATGAACATTTAGGTCATTTTCGTCCTCCATAGGCTTATTCTTGTCCAATTAGGGTTTTTAACCAATCTTGTGCATCCAATTGATGTGTTTGTCTCATTGGAGGAACATTTAGGTCATTTTCGTGCTCCCTAGGCTTATTCTTGTCCAATTAGGGTTTTCAACCAATCTTATGCATCCAATAAGTTCATTTGTGTCATTGGATGAACATTTAGGTCATTTTCGTCCTCCCTAGGCTTATTCTTGTCCAATTAGGGTTTTTAACCAATCTTGTGCATCCAATAAGTTCATTTGTGTCATTGGATGAACATTTAGGTCATTTTCGTCCTCCCTAGTCTTATTCTTGTCCAATTAGGGTTTTAAGCAATCTTGTGCATCCAATATGTGTGTTTGTGTCATTGGATGAACATTTAGGTCATTTTTGTCCTCCCTATGCTTATTCTTGTCCAATTAGGGTTTATAACCAATCTTGTGCATACAATAAGTTCATTTGTGTCATTGGATGAACATTTAGGTCATTTTCGTCCTCCCTAGTGTTATTCTTGTCTAATTAGGGTTTTTATGCAATCTTGTGCATCCAATCGGTGTGTTTGTGTCATTGGACGAACATTTAGGTCATTTTCGTCCTCCCTAGGCTTATTCGTGTCCAATTAGGGTTTTTAAGCAACCTTGTGCATCCAATAAGTTCATTTGTGTCGTTGGTTGAACATTTAGGTCATTTTCGTCCTCCCTAGGCTTATTCTTGTCCAATTAGGGTTTTTAACCAACCTTGTGCATCCAATAAGTTCATTTGTGTCATTGGAGGAACATTTATGTCATTTTCGTCCTCCCTAGTCTTATTCTTGTCCAATTAGGGTTTTTATGCAAGCTTGTGCATCCAATAGGTGTGTTTGTGTCATTGGATGAACATTTAGGTCTTTTTCCTCCTCCCTAGGCTTATTCTTGTCCAATTAGGGTTTTTAACCAATCTTGTGTATCCAATAAGTTCATTTGTGTCATTGGATGAACATTTACGTCATTTTCGTCCTCCCTAGTCTTATTCTTGTCCAATTAGGGTTTTTATGCAATCTTGTGCATCCAATAGGTGTGTTTGTGTCATTGGACGGACATTTAGGTCATTTTCGTCCTCCCTAGGCTTATTCTTGTCCAATTAGGGTTTTTAGCGAATCTTGTGCATTCAATAAGTTCATTTGTGTCATTGGAGGAACGTTTAGGTCATTTTCGTCCTCCCTAGTCTTATTCTTGTCCAATTAGGGTTTTTTATGCAATCTTGTGCATCCAATAGGTGTGTTTGTGTCATTGGACGAACATTTAGGTCATTTTCGTCCTCCCTAGGCTTATTCTTGTCCAATTAGGGTTTTTAACCAATCTTG
>JBBPBR010000157.1:172019-182328 GCA_037974775.1 Cicer pinnatifidum | reverse complement strand
TCATTTTCGTCCTCCCTAGTCTTATTCTTGTCCAATTAGGGTTTTTATGCAATCTTGTGCATCCAATAGGTGTGTTTGTGTCATTGGATGAACATTTAGGTCATTTTCATCCTCCTTAGGCTTATTCTTGTCCAATTAGGGTTTTTAACCAATCTTGTGCATACAATAAGTTCATTTGTGTCATTGGATGAACATTTAGGTCATTTTCGTCCTCCGTATTCTTATTCTTGTCCAATTAGGGTTTTTATGCAATCTTGTGCATCCAATTGGTGTGTTTGTGTCATTGGACGGACATTTAGGTCATTTTCGTCCTCCCTAGGCTTATTCTTGTCCAATTAGGGTTTTTAGCCAATCTTGTGCATTCAATAAGTTCATTTGTGTCATTGGAGGAACATTTAGGTCATTTTCGTCCTCCCTAGTCTTATTCTTGTCCAATTAGGGTTTTTTATGCAATCTTGTGCATCCAATAGGTGTGTTTGTGTCATTGGACAAACATTTAGGTCATTTTCGTCCTCCCCAGGCTTATTCTTGTCAAATTAGGGTTTTTAACCATTCTTGTGCATCCAATAGGTGTGTTTGTGTCATTGGATAAACATCTTGGTCATTTTCGTCCTCCCTAGTCTTATTCTTCTCCAATTAGGGTTTTTATGCAATCTTGTGCATCCAATAGGTGTGTTTGTGTCATTGGATGAACATTTAGGTCATTTTCGTCCTCCCTAGGCTTATTCTTGTAGAATTAGGGTTTTTAACCAATCTTGTGCTTCCAATAAGTTCATTTGTGTCATTGGATGAACATTTAGGTCATTTTCGTCCTCCCTCGGCTTATTCTTGTCCAATTAGGGTTTTTAGCCAATCTTGTGCATCCAATAAGTTCATTTGTGTCATTGGAGGAACATTTAGGTCATTTTCGTCCTCCCTAGTCTTATTCTTGTCCAATTAGGGTTTTTATGCAATATTGTGCATCAAATAGGTGTGTTTGTGTCATTGGACGAACATTTAGGTCATTTTCGTCTTCCCTAGGCTTATTCTTGTCCAATTAGGGATTTTAACCAATCTTGTGCATCCAATAGGTGTGTTTGTGTCATTGGAGGAACATTTAGGTCATTTTCGCCCTCCCTAGTCTTATTCTTGTCCAATTAGGGTTTTTATGCAATCTTGTGCATCCAATAGGTGTGTTTGTGTCATTGGAAGAACATTTAGGTCATTTTCGTCCTCCCTGGTCTTATTCTTGTCCAATTAGGGATTTTATTCAATCTTGTGCATCCAATAGGTGTGTTTGTGTCATTGGACGAACATTTAGGTCATTTTCGTCCTCTCTAGGCTTATTCTTGTGCAATTAGGGTTTTTAACCAACCTTGTGCATCCAATAAGTTCATTTGTGTCATTGGTTGAACATTTAGGTCATTTTCGTCCTCCCTAGGCTTATTCTTGTCCAATTAGGGTTTTTAACCAACCTTGTGCATCCAATAAGTTTATTTGTGTCATTGGAGGAACATTCAGGTCATTTTCGTCCTCCCTAGTCTTATTCTTGTCCAATTACGGTTTTTATGCCATCTTGTGCCTCCAATAGGTGTGTTTGTGTCATTGGAGGAACATTTAGGTCATTTTCGTCCTCCCTAGGCTTATTCTTTTCCAATTAGGGTTTTTAACCAATCTTGTGCATCCAACAAGTTCATTTGTGTCATTGGACGAACATTTAGGTCATTTTCGTCCTCCCTAGGCTTATTCTTGTGCAATTAGGGTTTTTAACCAACCTTGTGCATCCAATAAGTTCATTTTTGTCATTGGTTGAACATTTAGGTCATTTTCGTCCTCCCTAGGCTTATTTTTGTCCATTTAGGGTTTTAACCAACCTTGTGCATCCAATAAGTTCATTTGTGTCATTGGAGGAACATTTACGTCATTTTCGTCCTCCCTAGTCTTATTCTTGTCCAATTAGGGTTTTTATGCAATCTTGTGCCTCCAATAGGTGTGTTTGTGTCATTGGAGGAACATTTAGGTCATTTTCGTCCTCCCTAGGCTTATTCTTGTCCAATTAGGGTTTTTAATCAACCTTGTGCATCCAATAAGTTCATTTCTGTCATTGGTTGAACATTTAGGTCGTTTTCGTACTCCCTAGGCTTATTCTTTTCCAATTAGGGTTTTTAACCAATCTTGTGCATACAATAAGTTCATTTGTGTCATTGGATGAACATTTAGGTCATTTTCGTCCTCCGTAGTCTTATTCTTGTCCAATTAGGGTTTTTATGCAATCTTGTGCATCCAATTGGTGTGTTTGTGTCATTGGACGGACATTTAGGTCATTTTCGTCCTCCCTAGGTTTATTCTTGTCCAATTAGGGTTTTTAGCCAATCTTGTGCATTCAATAAGTTCATTTGTGTCATTGGAGGAACATTTAGGTCATTTTCGTCCTCCCTAGTCTTATTCTTGTCCAATTAGGGCTTTTTATGCAATCTTGTGCATCCAATAGGTGTGTTTGTGTCATTGGACAAACATTTAGGTCATTTTCGTCCTCCCTAGGCTTATTCTTGTCAAATTAGGGTTTTTAACCATTCTTGTGCATCCAATAGGTGTGTTTGTGTCATTGGATAAACATCTTGGTCATTTTCGTCCTCCCTAGTCTTATTCTTGTCCAATTAGGGTTTTTATGCAATCTTGTGCATCCAATAGGTGTGTTTGTGTCATTGGATGAACATTTAGGTCATTTTCGTCCTCCCTAGGCTTATTCATGTAGAATTAGGGTTTTTAACCAATCTTGTGCATCCAATAAGTTCATTTGTGTCATTGGATGAACATTTAGGTCATTTTCGTCCTCCCTCGGCTTATTCTTGTCCAATTAGGGTTTTTAGCCAATCTTGTGCATCCAATAAGTTCATTTGTGTCATTGGAGGAACATTTAGGTCATTTTCGTCCTCCCTAGTCTTATTCTTGTCCAATTAGGGTTTTTATGCAATCTTGTGCATCCAATAGGTGTGTTTGTGTCATTGGACGAACATTTAGGTCATTTTCGTGTTCCCTATGCTTATTCTTGTCCAATTAGGGTTTTTAACCAATCTTGTGCATCCAATAGGTGTGTTTGTGTCATTGGAGGAACATTTAGGTCATTTTCGCCCTCCCTAGTCTTATTCTTGTCCAATTAGGGTTTTTATGCAATCTTGTGCATCCAATAGGTGTGTTTGTGTCATTGGGGGAACATTTAGGTCATTTTCGTCCTCCCTAGTCTTATTCTTGTCCAATTAGGGATTTTATTCAATCTTGTGCATCCAATAGGTGTGTTTGTGTCATTGGACGAACATTTAGGTCATTTTCGTCCTCTCTAGGCTTATTCTTGTGCAATTAGGGTTTTTAACCAACCTTGTTCATCCAATAAGTTCATTTGTGTCATTGGTTGAACATTTAGGTCATTTTCGTCCTCCTTAGGCTTATTCTTGTCCAATTAAGGTTTTTAACCAACCTTGTGCATCCAATAAGTTCATTTGTGTCATTGGAGGAACATTTAGGTCATTTTCGTCCTCCCTAGTCTTATTCTTGTCCAATTAGGGTTTTTATGCAATCTTGTGCATCCAATAGGTGTGTTTGTATCATTGGACGAACATTTAGGTCATTTTCGTCCTCCCTAGGCTTATTCTTGTCCAATTAGGGTTTTTAACCAATCTTGCGCATCCAATAAGTTCATTTGTGTCATATGATGAACATTTAGGTCATTTTCGTCCTCCCTAGTCTTATTCTTGTCCAATTAGGGTTTTAAGCAATCTTGTGCATCCAATATGTGTGTTTGTGTCATTGGTTGAACATTCAGGTCATTTTCGTCCTCCATAGGCTTATTCTTGTCCAATTAGGGTTTTTAACCAACCTTGTGCATCGAATAAGTTCATTTGTGTCATTGGAGGAACATTTAGGTCATTTTCGTCCTCCCTAGTCTTATTCTTGTCCAATTAGGGTTTTTATGCAATCTTGTGCATCCAATAGGTGTGTTTGTGTCATTGGACGAACATTTAGGTCATTTTCATCTTCCCTAGGCTTATTCTTGTCCAATTAGGGTTTTTAACCAATCTTGTGCATCCAATAGGTGTGTTTGTGTCATTGGAGGAACATTTAGGTCATTTTCGCCCTCCCTAGTCTTATTCTTGTCCAATTAGGGTTTTTATGCAATCTTGTGCATCCAATAGGTGTGTTTGTGTCATTGGGGGAACATTTAGGTCATTTTCGTCCTCCCTAGTCTTATTCTTGTCCAATTAGGAATTTTATTCAATCTTGTGCATCCAATAGGTGTGTTTGTGTCATTGGACGATCATTTAGGTCATTTTCGTCCTCTCTAGGCTTATTCTTGAGCAATTAGGGTTTTTAACCAACCTTGGGCATCCAATAAGTTCATTTGTGTCATTGGAGGAACATTTAGGTCATTTTCGTCCTCCCTAGTCTTATTCTTGTCCAATTAGGGTTTTTATGCAATCTTGTGCATCCAATAGGTGTGTTTGTGTCATTGGACGAACATTTAGGTCATTTTCGTCCTCCCTAGGCCTATTCTTGTCCAATTAGGGTTTTTAACCAACCTTGTGCATCCAATAAGTTCATTTGTGTCGTTGGTTGAACATTTAGGTCATTTTCGTCCTCCCTAGGCTTATTCTTGTCCAATTAGGGTTTTTAACCAATCTTGTGCATCCAATAAGTTCATTTGTGTCATTGGATGAACATTTAGGTCATTTTCGTCCTCCCTAGTCTTATTCTTGTCCAATTAGGGTTTTTATGCAATCTTGTGCATCCAATAGGTGTGTTTGTGTCATTGGACGAACATTTAGGTCATTTTCGTCCTCCCTATGCTTATTCTTGTCCAATTAGGATTTTAACCAATCTTGTGCATCCAATAAGTTCATTTCTGTCATTGGATAAACATTTAGGTCATTTACGTCCTCCCTAGGCTTATTCTTGTCCAATTAGGGTTTTTAACCAATCTTGTGCATCCAATAAGTTCATTTGTGTCATTGGATGAACATTTAGGTCATTTTCGTCCTCCCTAGTCTTATTCTTGTCCAATTAGGGTTTTTATGCAATCTTGTGCATCCAATAAGTGTATTTGTGTCATTGGACGAACATTTAGGTCATTTTCGTCCTCCCTAGGCTTATTCTTGTCCAATTAGGGTTTTTAACCAACCTTGTGCATCCAATAAGTTCATTTGTGTCATTGGTTGAACATTTAGGTCATTTTCGTCCTCCCTAGGCTTATTCTTGTCCAATTATGGTTTTTAACAAACCTTGTGTATCCAATAAGTTCATTTGTGTCATTGGATGAACATTTAGGTCATTTTCGTCCTCCCTAGTCTTATTCTTGTCCAATTAGGGTTTTTATGCAATCTTGTGCATCCAATAGGTGTGTTTGTGTCATTGGACGAACATTTAGGTCATTTTCGTCCTCCCTAGGCTTATTCTTGTCTGATTAGGGTTTTTAACCAATCTTGTCCATTCAATAAGTTCATTTGTGTCATTGGATGAACATTTAGGTCATTTTCGTCCTCCCTAGTCTTATTCTTGTCCAATTAGGGTTTTAAGCAATCTTGTGCATCCAATATGTGGGTTTGTGTCATTGGATGAACGTTTAGGTCATTTTCGTCCTCCCTATGCTTATTCTTGTCCAATTTGGGTTTTTAACCAATCTTGTGCATCCAATAAGTTCATTTGTGTCATTGGATGAACATTTAGGTCATTTTCGTCCTCCCTAGTCTTATTCTTGTCCAATTAGGGTTTTTATGCAATCTTGTGCATCCAATAGGTGTGTTTGTGTCATTGGAAGAACATTTAGGCCATTTTCATCCTCCCTAGGCTTATTCTTGTCCGATTAGGGTTTTTAACCAATCTTGTGCATTCAATAAGTTCATTTGTGTCATTGGATGAACATTTAGGTCATTTTCGTCCTCCCTAGTCTTATTCTTTTCCAATTAGGGTTTTAAGCAATCTTGTGCATCCAATATGTGGGTTTGTGTCATTGGATGAACGTTTAGGTCATTTTCGTCCTCCCTATGCTTATTCTTGTCCAATTAGGGTTTTTAACCAATCTTGTGCATCCAATAAGTTCATTTGTGTCATTGGATGAACATTTAGGTCATTTTCGTCCTCCCTAGTCTTATTCTTGTCCAATTAGGGTTTTTATGCAATCTTGTGAATCCAATAGGTGTGTTTGTGTCATTGGAAGAACATTTAGGTCATTTTCGTCCTCCCTAGGCTTATTCTTGTCCGATTAGGGTTTTTAACCAATCTTGTGCATTCAATAAGTTCATTTGTGTCATTGGATGAACATTTAGGTCATTTTCGTCCTCCCTAGTCTTATTCTTGTCCAATTAGGGTTTTAAGCAATCTTGTGCATCCAATATGTGGGTGTGTGTCATTGGATGAACGTTTAGGTCATTTTCGTCCTCCCTATGCTTATTCTTGTCCAATTAGGGTTTTTAACCAATCTTGTGCATCCAATAAGTTCATTTGTGTCATTGGATGAACATTTAGGTCATTTTCGTCCTCCCTAGTCTTATTCTTGTCCAATTAGGGTTTTTATGCAATCTTGTGCATCCAATAGGTGTGTTTGTGTCATTGGACGAACATTTAGGTCATTTTCGTCCTCCCTAGGCTTATTCTTGTCCAATTAGGGTTTTTAACCAATCTTGTGCATCCAATAAGTTCATTTGTGTCATTGGATGAACATTTAGGTCATTTTCGTCCTCCCTAGTATTATTCTTGTCCAATGAGGGTTTTAAGCAATCTTGTGCATCCAATATGTGAGTTTGTGTCATTGGACGAACATTTAGGTCATTTTCGTCCTCCCTATGCTTATTCTTGTCCAATTAGGGTTTTTAACCAATCTTGTGCATCCAATAAGTTCATTAGTGTCATTGGATGAACATTTAGGTCATTTTCGTCCTCCCTAGTCTTATTCTTGTCGAATTAGGGTTTTTATGCAATCTTGTGCATCCAATAGGTGTGTTTGTGTCATTGGACGAACATTTAGGTCATTTTCTTCCTCCCTAGGCTTATTCTTTTCCAATTAGGGTTTTTAACCAATCTTGTGCATCCAATAAGTTCATTTGTGTCATTGGATGAACATTTAGGTCATTTTCGTCCTCCCTAGTCTTATTCTTGTCCAATTAGGGTTTTTATGCAATCTTGTGCATCCAATAGGTGTGTTTGTGTCATTGGAGGAACATTTAGGTCATTTTCGTCCTCCCTAGTCTTATTCTTGTCCAATTAGGGATTTTATGCAATCTTGTGCATCCAATAAGTGTGTTTGTGTCATTGGATGAACATTTAGGTCATTTTCGTCCTCCCTAGTCTTATTCTTGTCCAATTAGGGTTTTTATGCAATCTTGTGCATCCAATAGGTGTGTTTGTGTCATTGTAGGAACATTTAGGTCATTTTCGTCCTCCCTAGTCTTATTCTTGTCCAATTAGGGTTTTTAACCAACCTTGTGCATCCAATAGGTGTGTTTGTGTCATTGGACGGACATTTAGGTCAATTTCGTCCTCCCTAGTCTTATTCTTGTCCAATTAGGGTTTTTATGCAATCTTGTGCATCCAATAGGTGTGTTTGTGTCATTGGAGGAACATTTAGGTCATTTTCGTCCTCCCTAGTCTTATTCTTGTCCAATTAGGGTTTTTATGCAATCTTGTGCTTCCAATAGGTGTGTTTGCCTCATTGGACGAACATTTAGGTCATTTTCGTCATCCCTAGGCTTATTCTTGTCCAATTAGGGTTTTTAACCAATCTTGTGCATCCAATAAGTTCATTTGTGTCATTGGATGAACATTTAGGTCATTTTCGTCCTCCCTAGTCTTATTCTTGTCCAATTAGGGTTTTTATGCAATCTTGTGCATCCAATAGGTGTGTTAACCAATCTTGTGCATCCAATAAGTTCATTTGTGTCATTGGATGAACATTTAGGTCATTTTCGTCCTCCCTAGTCTTATTCTTGTCCAAATAGGGTTTTTATGCAATCTTGTGCATCCAATAGGTTCATTTGTGTCATTGGATGAACATTTAGGTCATTTTCGTCCTCCCTAGTCTTATTCTTGTCCAATTAGGGTTTTTATGCAATCTTGTGCATCCAATAGGTGTGTTTGTGTCATTGGAAGAACATTTAGGTCATTTTCATCCTCCCTAGGCTTATTCTTGTCCGATTAGGGTTTTTCACCAATCTTGTGCATTCAATAAGTTCATTTGTGTCATTGGATGAACATTTAGGTCATTTTCGTCCTCCCTAGTCTTATTCTTGTCCAATTAGGGTTTTAAGCAATCTTGTGCATCCAATATGTGGGTTTGTGTCATTGGATGAACGTTTAGGTCATTTTCGTCCTCCCTATGCCTATTCTTGTCCAATTAGGGTTTTTAACCAATCTTGTGCATCCAATAAGTTCATTTGTGTCATTGGATGAACATTTAGGTCATTTTCGTCCTCCCTAGTCTTATTCTTGTCCAATTAGGGTTTTTATGCAATCTTGTGCATCCAATAGGTGTGTTTGTGTCATTGGACGAACATTTAGGTCATTTTCTTCCTCCGTAGGCTTATTCTTGTCCAATTACGGTTTTTAACCAACCTTGTGCATCCAATAAGTTCATTTGTGTCATTGGTTGAACATTTAGGTAATTTTCGTCCTCCCTAGGCTTATTCTTGTCCAATTAGGGTTTTTAACCAACCTTGTGCATCCAATAAGTTCATTTGTGTCATTGGAGGAACATTTGGGTCATTTTCGTCCTCCCTAGTCTTATTTTTGTCCAATTAGGGTTTTTATGCAAACTTGTCCATCCAATACGTGTGTTTGTGTCATTGGACGAACATTTAGGTCATTTTCGCCCTCCCTAGGCTTATTCTTGTCCAATTAGGGTTTTTAACCAATCTTGTGCATCCAATAAGTTCATTTGTGTCATTGGATGAACATTTAGGTCATTTTCGTCCTCCCTAGTCTTATTCTTGTCCAATTAGGGTTTTTATGCAATCTTGTGCATCCAATAGGTGTGTTTGTGTCATTGGACGGACATTTAGGTCATTTTCGTCCTCCCTAGGCTTATTCTTGTCCAATTAGGGTTTTTAACCAATCTTGTGCATCCAATAAGTTCATTTTGTCATTGGAGGAACATTTAGGTCATTTTCGTCCTCCCTAGTCTTATTCTTGTCGAATTAGGGTTTTTAACCAGTCTTGTGCATCCAATAGGTTCATTTGTATCATTGGATGAACATTTAGGTCATTTTCGTCCTCCCTAGGCTTATTCTTGTCCAATTAGGGTTTTTAGCCAATCTTGTGCATCCAATAAGTTCATTTGTGTCATTGGATGAACATTTAGGTCATTTTCGTCCTCCCTAGTCTTATTCTTGTCCAATTAGGGTTTTTATGCAATCTTGTGCATCCAATAGGTGTGTTTGTGTCATTGGACGAACATTTAGGTCATTTTCGTCTTCCCTAGGCTTATTCTTGTCCAATTTGGGTTTTTAACCAATCTTGTGCATCCAATAGGTGTGTTTGTGTCATTGGAGGAACAATTAGGTCATTTTCGCCCTCCCTAGTCTTATTCTTGTCCAATTAGGGTTTTTATGCAATCTTGTGCATCCAATAGGTGTGTTTGTGTCATTGGAAGAACATTTAGGTCATTTTCGTCCTCCCTGGTCTAATTCTTGTCCAATTAGGGATTTTATTCAATCTTGTGCATCCAATAGGTGTGTTTGTGTCATTGGACGAACATTTAGGTCATTTTCGTCCTCTCTAGGCTTATTCTTGTGCAATTAGGGTTTTTAACCAACCTTGTGCATCCAATAAGTTCATTTGTGTCATTGGTTGAACATTTAGGTCATTTTCGTCCTCCCTAGGCTTATTCTTGTCCAATTAGGGTTTTTAACCAACCTTGTGCATCGAATAAGTTCATTTGTGTCATTGGAGGAACATTTAGGTCATTTTCGTCCTCCCTAGTCTTATTCTTGTCCAATTAGGGTTTTTATGCAATACTTGTGCCTCCAATAGTTAGTTTGTGTCATTGGAAGAACATTTAGGTCATTTTCGTCCTCCCTAGGCTTATTCTTTTCCAATTACGGTTTTTAACCAATCTTGTGCATCCAACAAGTTCATTTGTGTCATTGGACGAACATTTAGTTCATTTTCGTCCTCCCTAGGCTTATTCTTGTGCAATTAGGGTTTTTAACCAACCTTGTGCATCCAATAAGTTCATTTTTGTCATTGGTTGAACATTAAGGTCATTTTCGTCCTCCCTAGGCTTAATTTTGTCCATTTAGGGTTTTTAACCAACCTTGTGCATCCAATAAGTTCATTTGTGTCATTG
>JBBPBR010000157.1:101484-171285 GCA_037974775.1 Cicer pinnatifidum | reverse complement strand
ATCCAATAGGTGTGTTTGTGTCATTGGATGAACATTTAGGTCATTTTCGTCCTCCCTAGGCTTATTCTTGTCGAATTAGGGTTTTTAACCAATCTTGTGCATCCAATAAGTTCATTTGTGTCATTGGATGAACATTTAGGTCATTTTCGTCCTCCCTAGACTTATTCTTGTCCAATTAGGGTTTTTTGCCAATCTTGTGCATCCAATAAGTTCATTTGTGTCATTGGAGGAACATTTAGGTCATTTTCGTCCTCCCTAGTCTTATTCTTGTCCAATTAGGGTTTTTATGCAATATTGTGCATCAAATAGGTGTGTTTGTGTCATTGGACGAACATTTAGGTCATTTTCGTCTTCCCTAGGCTTATTCTTGTCCAATTTGGGTTTTTAACCAATCTTGTGCATCCAATAGGTGTGTTTGTGTCATTGGAGGAACAATTAGGTCATTTTCGCCCTCCCTAGTCTTATTCTTGTCCAATTAGGGTTTTTATGCAATCTTGTGCATCCAATAGGTGTGTTTGTGTCATTGGAAGAACATTTAGGTCATTTTCGTCCTCCCTGGTCTTATTCTTGTCCAATTAGGGATTTTATTCAATCTTGTGCATCCAATAGGTGTGTTTGTGTCATTGGACGAACATTTAGGTCATTTTCGTCCTCTCTAGGCTTATTCTTGTGCAATTAGGGTTTTTAACCAACCTTGTGCATCCAATAAGTTCATTTGTGTCATTGGTTGAACATTTAGGTCATTTTCGTCCTCCCTAGGCTTATTCTTGTCCAATTAGGGTTTTTAACCAACCTTGTGCATCCAATAAGTTTATTTGTGTCATTGGAGGAACATTCAGGTCATTTTCGTCCTCCCTAGTCTTATTCTTGTCCAATTACGGTTTTTATGCCATCTTGTGCCTCCAATAGGTGTGTTTGTGTCATTGGAGGAACATTTAGGTCATTTTCGTCCTCCCTAGGCTTATTCTTTTCCAATTAGGGTTTTTAACCAATCTTGTGCATCCAACAAGTTCATTTGTGTCATTGGACGAACATTTAGGTCATTTTCGTCCTCCCTAGGCTTATTCTTGTGCAATTAGGGTTTTTAACCAACCTTGTGCATCCAATAAGTTCATTTTTGTCATTGGTTGAACATTTAGGTCATTTTCGTCCTCCCTAGGCTTATTTTTGTCCATTTAGGGTTTTAACCAACCTTGTGCATCCAATAAGTTCATTTGTGTCATTGGAGGAACATTTACGTCATTTTCGTCCTCCCTAGTCTTATTCTTGTCCAATTAGGGTTTTTATGCAATCTTGTGCCTCCAATAGGTGTGTTTGTGTCATTGGAGGAACATTTAGGTCATTTTCGTCCTCCCTAGGCTTATTCTTGTCCAATTAGGGTTTTTAATCAACCTTGTGCATCCAATAAGTTCATTTCTGTCATTGGTTGAACATTTAGGTCGTTTTCGTACTCCCTAGGCTTATTCTTTTCCAATTAGGGTTTTTAACCAATCTTGTGCATACAATAAGTTCATTTGTGTCATTGGATGAACATTTAGGTCATTTTCGTCCTCCGTAGTCTTATTCTTGTCCAATTAGGGTTTTTATGCAATCTTGTGCATCCAATTGGTGTGTTTGTGTCATTGGACGGACATTTAGGTCATTTTCGTCCTCCCTAGGTTTATTCTTGTCCAATTAGGGTTTTTAGCCAATCTTGTGCATTCAATAAGTTCATTTGTGTCATTGGAGGAACATTTAGGTCATTTTCGTCCTCCCTAGTCTTATTCTTGTCCAATTAGGGCTTTTTATGCAATCTTGTGCATCCAATAGGTGTGTTTGTGTCATTGGACAAACATTTAGGTCATTTTCGTCCTCCCTAGGCTTATTCTTGTCAAATTAGGGTTTTTAACCATTCTTGTGCATCCAATAGGTGTGTTTGTGTCATTGGATAAACATCTTGGTCATTTTCGTCCTCCCTAGTCTTATTCTTGTCCAATTAGGGTTTTTATGCAATCTTGTGCATCCAATAGGTGTGTTTGTGTCATTGGATGAACATTTAGGTCATTTTCGTCCTCCCTAGGCTTATTCATGTAGAATTAGGGTTTTTAACCAATCTTGTGCATCCAATAAGTTCATTTGTGTCATTGGATGAACATTTAGGTCATTTTCGTCCTCCCTCGGCTTATTCTTGTCCAATTAGGGTTTTTAGCCAATCTTGTGCATCCAATAAGTTCATTTGTGTCATTGGAGGAACATTTAGGTCATTTTCGTCCTCCCTAGTCTTATTCTTGTCCAATTAGGGTTTTTATGCAATATTGTGCATCAAATAGGTGTGTTTGTGTCATTGGACGAACATTTAGGTCATTTTCGTCTTCCCTAGGCTTATTCTTGTCCAATTAGGGATTTTAACCAATCTTGTGCATCCAATAGGTGTGTTTGTGTCATTGGAGGAACATTTAGGTCATTTTCGCCCTCCCTAGTCTTATTCTTGTCCAATTAGGGTTTTTATGCAATCTTGTGCATCCAATAGGTGTGTTTGTGTCATTGGAAGAACATTTAGGTCATTTTCGTCCTCCCTGGTCTTATTCTTGTCCAATTAGGGATTTTATTCAATCTTGTGCATCCAATAGGTGTGTTTGTGTCATTGGACGAACATTTAGGTCATTTTCGTCCTCTCTAGGCTTATTCTTGTGCAATTAGGGTTTTTAACCAACCTTGTGCATCCAATAAGTTCATTTGTGTCATTGGTTGAACATTTAGGTCATTTTCGTCCTCCCTAGGCTTATTCTTGTCCAATTAGGGTTTTTAACCAACCTTGTGCATCCAATAAGTTCATTTGTGTCGTTGGTTGAACATTTAGGTCATTATCGTCCTCCCTAGGCTTATTCTTGTCCAATTAGGGTTTTTAACCAACCTTGTGCATCCAATAAGTTCATTTGTGTCATTGGAGGAACATTTAGGTCATTTTCGTCCTCCCTAGTCTTATTCTTGTCCAATTAGGGTTTTTATGCAATCTTGTGCCTCCAATAGGTGTGTTTGTGTCATTGGAGGAACAGTTAGGTCATTTTCGTCCTCCCTAGGCTTATTCTTGTCCAATTAGGGTTTTTAATCAACCTTGTGCATCCAATAAGTTCATTTGTGTCATTGGTTGAACATTTAGGTCAATTTCGTCCTCCCTAGGCTTATTCTTTTCCAATTAGGGTTTTTAACCAATCTTGTGCATCCAACAAGTTCATTTGTGTCATTGGATGAACATTTAGGTCATTTTCGTCCTCCCTAGGCTTATTCTTGTCCAATTAGGGTTTTTATGCAATCTTGTGCATCCAATAGGTGTGTTTGTGTCATTGGACGAACATTTAGGTCATTTTCGTCCTCCCTAGGCTTATTCTTGATCAATTAGGGTTTTTATGCAATCTTGTGCATCCAATAGGTGTGTTTGTGTCATTGGACGAACATTTAGGTCATTTTCGTCCTCCCTAGGCTTATTCTTGTCCAATTAGGGTTTTTAACCAATCTTGTGCATCCAATAAGTTCATTTGTGTCATTGGATGAACATTTAGATCATTTTCGTCCTCTCTAGGCTTATTCTTGTCCAATTAGGGTTTTTAACCAATCTTGTGCATCCATAAGTTCATTTGTGTCATTGGATGAACATTTAGATCATTTTCGTCCTCCCTAGGCTTATTCTTGTCCAATTAGGGTTTTTAACCATTCTTGTGCATCCAATAAGTTCATTTGTGTCATTGGATGAACATTTAGGTCATTTTCGTCCTCCCTAGTCTTATTCTTGTCCAATTAGGGTTTTAAGCAATCTTGTGCATCCAATATGTGGGTTTGTGTCATTGGATGAGCGTTTAAGTCATTTTCATCCTCCCTATGCTTATTCTTGTCCAATTAGGGTTTTTAACCAATCTTGTGCATCCAATAAGTTCATTTGTGTCATTGGATGAACATTTAGGTCATTTTCGTCCTCCCTAGTCTTATTCTTGTCCAATTAGGGTTTTTATGCAATCTTGTGCATCCAATAGGTGTGTTTGTGTCATTGGACGAACATTTAGGTCATTTTCGTCCTCCCTATGCTTATTCTTGTCCAATTAGAGTTTTTAACCAATCTTGTGCATCCAATAAGTTCATTTGTGTCATTGGATGAACATTTAGGTCATTTTCGTCCTCCCTAGTCTTATTCTTGTCCAATTAGGGTTTTTATCCAATCTTGTGCATCCAATAAGTGCGTTTGTGTCATTGGAGGAACATTTAGGTCATTTTCGTCCTCCCTAGTCTTATTCTTGTCCAATTAGGGTTTTTATGCAATCTTGTGCATCCAATAGGTGTGTTTGTGTCATTGGAAGAACATTTAGGTCATTTTCGTCCTCCCTGGTCTTATTCTTGTCCAATTAGGGATTTTATTCAATCTTGTGCATCCAATAGGTGTGTTTGTGTCATTGGACGAACATTTAGGTCATTTTCGTCCTCTCTAGGCTTATTCTTGTGCAATTAGGGTTTTTAACCAACCTTGTGCATCCAATAAGTTCATTTGTGTCATTGGAGGAACATTTAGGTCATTTTCGTCCTCCCTAGTCTTATTCTTGTCCAATTAGGGTTTTTATGCAATCTTGTGCCTCCAATAGGTGTGTTTGTGTCATTGGAGGAACAGTTAGGTCATTTTCGTCCTCCCTAGGCTTATTCTTGTCCAATTAGGGTTTTTAATCAACCTTGTGCATCCAATAAGTTCATTTGTGTCATTGGTTGAACATTTAGGTCATTTTCGTCCTCCCTAGGCTTATTCTTTTCCAATTAGGGTTTTTAACCAATCTTGTGCATCCAACAAGTTCATTTGTGTCATTGGATGAACATTTAGGTCATTTTCGTCCTCCCTAGGCTTATTCTTGTCCAATTAGGGTTTTTATGCAATCTTGTGCATCCAATAGGTGTGTTTGTGTCATTGGACGAACATTTAGGTCATTTTCGTCCTCCCTAGGCTTATTCTTGTCCAATTAGGGTTTTTAACCCTCCTTGTGCATCCAATAAGTTTATTTGTGTCATTGGTTGAACATTTAGGTCATTTTCGTCCTCCCTAGGCTTATTTTTGTCCAATTAGGGTTTTTAACCAATCTATTGCATCCAATAAGTTCATTTGTGTCATTGGTTGAACATTTGTGTCATTTTCGTCCTCCCTAGGCTTATTCTTGTCCAATTAGGGTTTTTAACCAACCTTGTGCATCCAATAAGTTCATTTGTATCGTTGGTTGAACATTTAGGTCATTTTCTTCCTCCCTAGGCTTATTCTTGTCCAATTAGGGTTTTTAACCAACCTTGTGCATCAAATAAGTTCATTTGTGTCATTGGAGGAACATTTAGGTCATTTTCGTCCTCCCTAGTCTTATTCTTGTCCAATTAGTGTTTTTATGCAATCTTGTGCATCCAATAGGTGTGTTTGTGTCATTGGACGGACATTTAGATCATTTTCGTCCTCCCTAGGCTTATTCTTTTCCAATTAGGGTTTTTAACCAATCTTGTGCATCCAATAAGTTCATTTGTGTCATTGGATGAACATTTAGGTTATTTTCGTCATCCCAAGGCTTATTCTTGTCCAATTAGGGTTTTAAGCAATCTTGTGAATCCAATATGTGTGTTTGTGTCATTGGATGAACATTTAGGTCATTTTCATCCTCCCTATGCTTATTCTTGTCCAATTAGGGTTTTTAACCAATGTTGTGCATACAATAAGTTCATTTGTGTCATTGGATGAACATTTAGGTCATTTTCGTCCTCCCTAGTCTTATTCTTGTCCAATTAGGGTTTTTATGCAATCTTGTGCATCCAATAGGTGTGTTTGTGTCATTGGACGGACATTTAGGTCATTTTCGTCCTCCCTAGGCTTATTCTTGTCCAATTAGGGTTTTTAACCAATCTTGTGCATCCAATAAGTTCATTTTGTCATTGGAGGAACATTTAGGTCATTTTCGTCCTCCCTAGTCTTATTCTTGTCGAATTAGGGTTTTTAACCAGTCTTGTGCATCCAATAGGTTCATTTGTATCATTGGATGAACATTTAGGTCATTTTCGTCCTCCCTAGGCTTATTCTTGTCCAATTAGGGTTTTTAGCCAATCTTGTGCATCCAATAAGTTCATTTGTGTCATTGGATGAACATTTAGGTCATTTTCGTCCTCCCTAGTCTTATTCTTGTCCAATTAGGGTTTTTATGCAATCTTGTGCATCCAATAGGTGTGTTTGTGTCATTGGACGAACATTTAGGTCATTTTCGTCTTCCCTAGGCTTATTCTTGTCCAATTTGGGTTTTTAACCAATCTTGTGCATCCAATAGGTGTGTTTGTGTCATTGGAGGAACAATTAGGTCATTTTCGCCCTCCCTAGTCTTATTCTTGTCCAATTAGGGTTTTTATGCAATCTTGTGCATCCAATAGGTGTGTTTGTGTCATTGGAAGAACATTTAGGTCATTTTCGTCCTCCCTGGTCTAATTCTTGTCCAATTAGGGATTTTATTCAATCTTGTGCATCCAATAGGTGTGTTTGTGTCATTGGACGAACATTTAGGTCATTTTCGTCCTCTCTAGGCTTATTCTTGTGCAATTAGGGTTTTTAACCAACCTTGTGCATCCAATAAGTTCATTTGTGTCATTGGTTGAACATTTAGGTCATTTTCGTCCTCCCTAGGCTTATTCTTGTCCAATTAGGGTTTTTAACCAACCTTGTGCATCGAATAAGTTCATTTGTGTCATTGCAGGAACATTTAGGTCATTTTCGTCCTCCCTAGTCTTATTCTTGTCCAATTAGGGTTTTTATGCAATACTTGTGCATCCAATAGGTGTGTTTGTGTCATTGGAAGAACATTTAGGTCATTTTCGTCCTCCCTAGGCTTATTCTTTTCCAATTAGGGTTTTTAACCAATCTTGTGCATCCAACAAGTTCATTTGTGTCATTGGACGAACATTTAGTTCATTTTCGTCCTCCCTAGGCTTATTCTTGTGCAATTAGGGTTTTTAACCAACCTTGTGCATCCAATAAGTTCATTTTTGTCATTGGTTGAACATTAAGGTCATTTTCGTCCTCCCTAGGCTTAATTTTGTCCATTTAGGGTTTTTAACCAACCTTGTGCATCCAATAAGTTCATTTGTGTCATTGGAGGAACATTTAGGTCATTTTCGTCCTCCCTAGTCTTATTCTTGTCCAATTAGGGTTTTTATGCAATCTTGTGCCTCCAATAGGTGTGTTTGTGTCATTGGAGGAACATTTAGGTCATTTTCGTCCTCCCTAGGCTTATTCTTGTCCAATTAGGGTTTTTAATCAACCTTGTGCATCCAATAAGTTCATTTGTGTCATTGGTTGAACATTTAGGTCATTTTCGTACTCCCTAGGCTTATTCTTTTCCAATTAGGGTTTTTAACCAATCTTGTGCATCCAACAAGTTCATTTGTGTCATTGGATGAACATTTAGGTCATTTTCGTCCTCCCTAGGCTTATTCTTGTCCAATTAGGGTTTTTAACCAATCTTGTGCATCCAATAAGTTCATTTGTGTCATTGGATGTACATTTAGGTCATTTTCATCCACCCTAGGCTTATTCTTGTCCAATTAGGGTTTTTAACTAATCTTGTCCATCCAATAAGTTCATTTGTGTCATTGGATGAACATTTATGTCATTTTCGTCCTCCCAAGGCTTATTCTTGTCCAATTAGGGTTTTTAAACAAATCTTGTGCATCCAATAAGTTAATTTGTGTCATTGGATGAACATTTAGGTCATTTTCGTCCTCCCTAGGCTTATTCTTGTCCAATTAGGGTTTTTAACCAATCTTGTGCATCCAATAAGTTCATTTGTGTCATTGGATGAACATTTAGGTCATTTTCGTCAACCCTAGGCTTATTCTTGTCCAATTAGGGTTTTTAACCAATCTTGTGCATCCAATAAGGTCATTTGTGTCATTGGATGAACATTTAGGTCATTTTCGACCTCACTAGGCTTATTCTTGTCCAGTTAGGGTTTTTAACCATTCTTGTGCATCCAATAGGCGTATTTGTGTCATTGGACGAACATTTAGGTCATTTTTGTCCTCCCAAGGCTTATTCTTGTCCAATTAGGGTTTTTAACCAATCTTGTGCATCCAATAAGTTAATTTGTGTCATTGGATGAACATTTAGGTCATTTTCGTCCTCCCTAGGCTTATTCTTGTCCAATTAGGGTTTTTAACCAATCTTGTGCATCCAATAGGTGTGTTTGTGTCATTGGATGAACATTTAGGTCATTTTCGTCCTCCCTAGTCTTATTCTTGTCCAATTAGGCTTTTTAAGCAATCTTGTGCATCCAATAAGTTCATTTGTGTCATTGGATGAACATTTAGGTCATTTTCGTCCTCCCTAGGCTTATTCTTGTCCAATTAGGGTTTCTAACCAATCTTTTGCATCCAATAGGTGTGTTTGTGTCATTGGATGAACATTTAGGTCATTTTCGTCCTCCCTAGGCTTATTCTTGTCCAATTAGGGTTTTTAACCAATCTTGTGCATCCAATAAGTTCATTTGTGTCATTGGATGAACATTTAGGTCATTTTCGTCCTCCCTAAGCTTATTCTTGTCCAATTAGGGTTTTTAACCAATCTTGTGCATCCAATAAGTTCATTTGTGTCATTGGATGAACATTTAGGTTATTTTCGTCCTCCCTAGGCTTATTCTTGTCCAATTATGGTTTTTAACCAATCTTGTGCATCCAATAAGTTCATTTGTGTCATTGGATTAACATTTAGGTCATTTTCGTCCTCCCTTGGCTTATTCTTGTCCAATGACGGTTTCTAACCAATCTTGGGCATCCAATAGGTGTGTTTGTGTCATTGGATGAACATTTAGGTCATTTTCGTCCTCCCTAGGCTTATTCTTGTTCAATTAGGGTTTTTAACCAATCTTGTGCATCCAATAAGTTCATTTCTGTCATTGGATGAACATTTAGGTCATTTTCGTCCTCCCAAGGCTTATTCTTGTCCAATTAGGGTTTCTAACCAATCTTGTGCATCCAATAGGTGTGTTTGTGTCATTGGATGAACATTTAGGTCATTTTCGTCCTCCCTAGGCTTATTCTTGTCCAATTAGGGTTTTTGACCAATCTTGTGCATCCAATAAGTTCATTTGTGTCATTGGATAAACATTTAGGTCATTTTCGTCCACCCTAGGCTTATTCTTGTCCAATTAGGGTTTTTAACCAATCTTGTGCATCCAATAAGTTCATTTGTGTCATTGGATGAACATTTAGGTCATTTTCGTCCTCCCTAGTCTTATTCTTGTCCAATTAGGGTTTTTATGCAATCTTGTGCATCCAATAGGTGTGTTTGTGTCATTGGAGGAACATTTACGTCATTTTCGTCCTCCCTAGTCTTATTCTTGTCCAATTAGGGTTTTTAACCAATCTTGTGCATCCAATAAGTTCATTTGTGTCATTGGATGAACATTTAGGTCATTTTCGTCCTCCCTAGGCTTATTCTTGTCCAATTAGGGGTTTTAGCCAATCTTGTGCAACCAATAAGTTCATTTGTGTCATTGGATGAACATTTAGGTCATTTTCGTCCTCCCTAGTCTTATTCTTGTCCAATTAGGGTTTTTATGCAATCTTGTGCATCCAATAGGTGTGTTTGTGTCATTGGACGAACATTTAGGTCATTTTCGTCCTCCCTAGGCTTATTTTTGTCCAATTAGGGTTTTTATGCAATCTTGTGCATCCAATAGGTGTGTTTGTGTCATTGGAGGAACATTTAGGTCATTTTCGTCCTCCCTAGTCTTATTCTTGTCTAATTAGGGTTTTTATGCAATCTTGTGCATCCAATAGGTGTGTTTGTGTCATTGGATGAACATTTAGGTCATTTTCGTCCTCCCTAGGCTTATTCTTGTCCAATTAGGGTTTTTAACCAATCTTGTGCATCTAATAAGTTCATTTGTGTCATTGGATAAACATTTAGGTCATTTTCGTCCACCCTAGGCTTATTCTTGTCCAATTAGGGTTTTTAACCAATCTTGTGCATCCAATAAGTTCATTTGTGTCATTGGATGAACATTTAGGTCATTTTCGTTCTCCCAAGGCTTATTGTTGTCCAATTAGGGTTTTTAACCAATCTTGTGCATCCAATAAGTTCATTTGTGTCATTGGATGAACATTTAGGTCATTTTCGTCCTCCCTAGGCTTATTCTTGTCCAATTAGGGTTTTAAGCAATCTTGTGCATCCAATATGTGTGTTTGTGTCATTGGATGAACATTTAGGTCATTTTCATCCTCCCTATGCTTATTCTTGTCCAATTAGGGTTTTTAACCAATCTTGTGCATCCAATATGTGTGTTTGTGTCATTGGAGGAACATTTAGGTCATTTTCGTCCTCCCTAGGCTTATTCTTGTCCAATTAGGGTTTTTAACCAATCTTGTGCATCCAATAGGTGTGTTTGTGTCATTGGATAAACATTTAGGTCATTTTCGTCCTCCCTAGTCTTATTCTTGTCCAATTAGGGTTTTTATGCAATCTTCTGCATCCAATAGGTGTGTTTGTGTCATTGGATGAACATTTAGGTCATTTTCGTCCTCCCTAGGCTTATTCTTGTCGAATTAGGGTTTTTAACCAATCTTGTGCATCCAATAAGTTCATTTGTGTCATTGGATGAACATTTAGGTCATTTTCGTCCTCCCTAGACTTATTCTTGTCCAATTAGGGTTTTTAGCCAATCTTGTGCATCCAATAAGTTCATTTGTGTCATTGGAGGAACATTTATGTCATTTTCGTCCTCCCTAGTCTTATTCTTGTCCAATTAGGGTTTTTATGCAATCTTGTGCATCTAATAGGTGTGTTTGTGTCATTGGACGAACATTTAGGTCATTTTCGTCTTCCCTAGGCTTATTCTTGTCCAATTAGGGTTTTTAACCAATCTTGTGCATCCAATAGGTGTGTTTGTGTCATTGGAGGAACATTTAGGTCATTTTCGCCCTCCCTAGTCTTATTCTTGTCCAATTAGGGTTTTTACGCAATCTTGTGCATCCAATAGGTGTGTTTGTGTCATTGGACGGACATTTAGGTCATTTACGTCCTCCCTAGGCTTATTCTTGTCCAATTAGGGTTTTTAACCAATCTTTTGCATCCAATAGGTGTGTTTGTGTCATTGGAGGAACATTTAGGTCATTTTCGTCCTCCCTAGGCTTATTCTTGTCCAATTAGGGTTTTTAACCAATCTTGTGCATCCAATAGGTGTGTTTGTGTCATTGGATAAACATTTAGGTCATTTTCGTCCTCCCTAGTCTTATTCTTGTCCAATTAGGGTTTTTATGCAATCTTGTGAATCCAATAGGTGTGTTTGTGTCATTGGATGAACATTTAGGTCATTTTCGTCCTCCCTAGGCTTATTCTTGTCGAATTAGGGTTTTTAACCAATCTTGTGCATCCAATAAGTTCATTTGTGTCATTGGATGAACATTTAGGTCATTTTCGTCCTCCCTAGGCTTATTCTTGTCCAATTAGGGTTTTTAATCAACCTTGTGCATCCAATAAGTTCATTTGTGTCATTGGTTGAACATTTAGGTCATTTTCGTACTCCCTAGGCTTATTCTTTTCCAATTAGGGTTTTTAACCAATCTTGTGCATCCAACAAGTTCATTTGTGTCATTGGATGAACATTTAGGTCATTTTCGTCCTCCCTAGTCTTATTCTTGTCCAATTAGGGTTTTTATGCAATCTTGTGCATCCAATAGGTGTGTTTGTGTCATTGGATGAACATTTAGGTCATTTTCATCCTCCCTAGGCTTATTCTTGTCCAATTAGGGTTTTTAACCAATGTTGTGCATCCATTAAGTTCATTTGTGTCATTGGATGAACATTTAGGTCATTTTCGTCCTCCGTAGTCTTATTCTTGTCCAATTAGGGTTTTTATGCAATCTTGTGCATCCAATAGGTGTGTTTGTGTCATTGGATGAACATTTAGGTCATTTTCATCCTCCCTAGGCTTATTCTTGTCCAATTAGGGTTTTTAACCAATCATGTGCATACAATAAGTTCATTTGTGTCATTGGATGAACATTTAGGTCATTTTCGTCCTCCCTAGTCTTATTCTTGTCCAATTAGGGTTTTTATGCAATCTTGTACATCCAATAGGTGTGTTTGTGTCATTGGACGGACATTTAGGTCATTTTCGTCCTCCCTAGGCTTATTCTTGTCCAATTAGGGTTTTTAGCCAATGTTGTGCATTCAATAAGTTCATTTGTGTCATTGGAGGAACATTTAGGTCATTTTCGTCCTCCCTAGTCTTATTCTTGTCCAATTAGGGTTTTTTATGCAATCTTGTGCATCCAATAGGTGTGTTTGTGTCATTGGACGAACATTTAGGTCATTTTCGTCCTCCCTAGGCTTATTCTTGTCCAATTAGGGTTTTTAACCAATCTTGTGCATACAATAAGTTCATTTGTGTCATTGGATGAACATTTAGGTCATTTTCGTCCTCCCTAGACTTATTCTTGTCCAATTAGGGTTTTTATGCAATCTTGTGCATCCAATAGGTGTGTTTGTGTCATTGGAGGAACATTTAGGTCATTTTCGTCCTCCCTAGGCTTATTCTTGTCCAATTAGGGTTTTTAACCAATCTTGTGCATCCAACAAGTTCATTTGTGTCATTGGATGAACATTTAGGTCATTTTCGTCCTCCCTAGTCTTATTCTTGTCCAATTAGGGTTTTTATGCAATCTTGTGCATCCAATAGGTGTGTTTGTGTCATTGGAGGAACATTTAGGTCATTTTCGTCCTCCCTAGTCTTATTCTTGTCCAATTAGGGTTTTTATGCAATCTTGTGCATCCAATATGTATGTTTGTGTCATTGGAAGAACACTTAGGTCATTTTCGACCTCCCTAGGCATATTCTTGTCCAATTAGGGTTTTTAACCAATCTTGTGCATTCAATAAGTTCATTTGTGTCATTGGATGAACATTTAGGTGATTTTCATCCTCCCTAGTCTTATTCTTGTCCAATTAGGGTTTTAAGCAATCTTGTGCATCCAATATGTGGGTTTGTGTCATTGGATGAACGTTTAGGTCATTTTCGTCCTCCCTATGCTTATTCTTGTCCAATTAGGGTTTTTAACCAATCTTGTGCATCCAATAAGTTCATTTGTGTCATTGGATGAACATTTAGGTCATTTTCGTCCTCCCTAGTCTTATTCTTGTCCAATTAGGGTTTTTATGCAATCTTGTGCATCCAATAGGTGTGTTTGTGTCATTGGAGGAACATTTAGGTCATTTTCGTCCTCCCTAGTCTTATTCTTGTTCAATTAGGGTTTTTATGCAATCTTGTGCATCCAATAGGTGTGTTTGTGTCATTGGAAGAACATTTAGGTCATTTTCATCCTCCCTAGGCTTATTCTTGTCCGATTAGGGTTTTTGACCAATCTTGTGCATTCAATAAGTTCATTTGTGTCATTGGATGAACATTTAAGTCATTTTCGTCCTCCCTAGTCTTATTCTTGTCCAATTAGGGTTTTAAGCAATCTTGTGCATCCAATATGTGGGTTTGTGTCATTGGATGAACGTTTAGGTCATTTTCGTCCTCCCTATGCTTATTCTTGTCCAATTAGGGTTTTTAACCAATCTTGTGCATCCAATAAGTTCATTTGTGTCATTGGATGAACATTTAGGTCATTTTCGTCCTCCCTAGTCTTATTCTTGTCCAATTAGGGTTTTTATGCAATCTTGTGCATCCAATAGGTGTGTTTGTGTCATTGGACGAACATTTAGGTCATTTTCGTCCTCCCTAGGCTTATTCTTGTCCAATTAAGGTTTTTAACCAATCTTGTGCATGCAATAAGTTCAATTGTGTCATTGGATGAACATTTAGGTCATTTTCGTCCTCCCTAGTCTTATTCTTGTCCAATTAGGGTTTTTATGCAATCTTGTGCATCCAATAGGTGTGTTTGTGTCATTGGAGGAACATTTAGGTCATTTTCGTCCTCCCTAGTCTTATTCTTATCCAATTAGGGTTTTTATACAATCTTGTGCATCCAATAGGTGTGTTTGTGTCATTGGACGAACATGTATGTCATTTTCGTCCTCCCTAGGCTTATTCTTGTCCAATTAGGGTTTTTAACCAATCTTGTGCATCCAATAAGTTCATTTGTTTCATTGGATGAACATTTAGGTCATTTTCGTAACCCCTAGTCTTATTCTTGTCCAATTAGGGTTTTAAGCAATATTGTGCATCCAATAAGTTCATTTGTGTCATTGGATGAACATTTAGGTCATTTTCGTCCTCCCTAGTCTTATTCTTGTCCAATTAGGGTTTTTATGCAATCTTGTGCATCCAATAGGTGTGTTTGTGTCATTGGAGGAACATTTAGGTCATTTTCGTCCTCCCTAGTCTTATTCTTGTCCAATTAGGGTTTTTAAGCAATCTTGTGCATCCAATATGTGGGTTTGTGTCATTGGATGAACGTTTAGGTCATTTTCGTTCTCCCTATGCTTATTCTTGTCCAATTAGGGTTTTTAACCAGTCTTGTGCATCCAATAAGTTCATTTGTGTCATTGGATGAACATTTAGGTCATTTTCGTCCTCCCTAGTCTTATTCTTGTCCAATTAGGGTTTTTATGCAATCTTGTGCATCCAATAGGTGTGTTTGTGTCATTGGACGAACATTTAGGTCATTTTCGTCCTCCCTAGGCTTATTCTTTTCCAATTAGGGTTTTTAACCAATCTTGTGCATCCAATAAGTTCATTTATGTCATTGGAGGAATATTTAGGTCATTTTCGTCCTCCCTAGTCTTATTCTTGTCCAATTAGGGTTTTTATGCAATCTTGTGCATCCAATAGGTGTGTTTGTGTCATTGGAAGAACATTTAGGTAATTTTCGTCCTCCCTAGGCTTATTCTTGTCCGATTAGGGTTTTTAACCAATCTTGTGCATTCAATAAGTTCATTTGTGTCATTGGACGAACATTTAGGTCATTTTCGTCCTCCCTAGGCTTATTCTTGTCCGATTAGGGTTTTTAATCAATCTTGTGCATCCAATATGTGGGTTTGTGTCATTGGATGAACGTTTAGGTCATTTTCGTCCTCCCTATGCTTATTCTTGTCCAATTAGGGTTTTTAACCAATCTTGTGCATCCAATAAGTTCATTTGTGTCATTGGATGAACATTTAGGTCATTTTCGTCCTCCCTAGTCTTATTCTTGTCCAATTAGGGTTTTTATGCAATCTTGTGCATCCAATAGGTGTGTTTGTGTCATTGGACGAACATTTAGGTCATTTTCGTCCTTCCTAGGCTTATTCTTGTCCAATTAGGGTTTTTAACCAATCTTGTGGATCCAATAAGTTCATTTGTGTCATTGGATGAACATTTAGGTAATTTTCGTCCTCCCTAGTCTTATTCTTGTCCAATTAGGGTTTTTATGCAATCTTGTGCATCCAATAGGTGTGTTTGTGTCATTGGAGGAACATTTAGGTCAGTTTCGTCCTCCCTAGTCTTATTCTTGTCCAATTAGGGTTTTTATGCAATCTTGTGCATCCAATAGGTGTGTTTGTGTCATTGGACGAACATTTAGGTCATTTTCGTCCTCCCTAGGCTTATTCTTGTCCGATTATGGTTTTTAACCAATCTTGTGCATCCAATAAGTTCATTTGTGTCATTGGATGAACATTTAGGTCATTTTCGTCCTCCCTAGTCTTATTCTTGTCCAATTAGGGTTTTAAGCAATCTTGTGCATCCAATATATGTGTTTGTGTCATTGGATGAACATTTAGGTCATTTTCGTCCTCCCTAGTCTTATTCTTGTCCAATTAGGGTTTTTATGCAATCTTGTGCATCCAATAGGTGTGTTTGTGTCATTGGACGAACATTTAGGTCATTTTCGTCCTCTCTAGGCTTATTCTTGTCCAATTAGGGTTTTTAACCAATCATGTGCATCCAATAAGTTCATTTGTGTCATTGGATGAACATTTAGGTCATTTTCGTCCTCCCTAGTCTTATTCTTGTCCAATTAGGGTTTTTATGCAATCTTGTGCATCCAATAGGTGTGTTTGTGTCATTGGACGAACATTTAGGTCATTTTCGTCCTCCCTAGGCTTATTCTTGTCCGTTTAGGGTTTTTAAACAATCTTGTGCATTCAATAAGTTCATTTGTGTCATTGGATGAACATTTAGGTCATTTTCGTCCTCCCTAGTCTTATTCTTGTCCAATTAGGGTTTTAAGCAATCTTGTGCATCCAATATGTGGGTTTGTGTCATTGGATGAACGTTTAGGTCATTTTCGTCCTCCCTATGCTTGTTCTTGTCCCATTAGGGTTTTTAACCAATCTTGTGCATCCAATAAGTTCATTTGTGTCATTGGATGAACATTTAGGTCATTTTCGTCCTCCCTAGTCTTATTCTTGTCCAATTAGGGTTTTTATGCAATCTTGTGCATCCAATAGGTGTGTTTGTGTCATTGGACGAACATTTAGGTCATTTTCGTCCTCCCTAGGCTTATTCTTGTCCGTTTAAGATTTTTAACCAATCTTGTGCATTCAATAAGTTCATTTGTGTCATTGGATGAACATTTAGGTCATTTTCGTCCTCCCTAGTCTTATTCTTGTCCAATTAGGGATTTTATGCAATCTTGTGCATCCAATAGGTGTGTTTGTGTCATTGGAGGAACATTTAGGTCATTTTCGTCCTCCCTAGGCTTATTCTTGTCCAATTAGGGTTTTTATGCAATCTTGTGCATCCAATAGGTGTGTTTGTGTCATTGGTGGAACATTTAGGTCATTTTCGTACTCCATAGGCTTATTCTTGCCCAATTAGGGTTTTTAACCAATCTTGTGCATCCAATAAGTTCATTTGTGTCATTGGATGAACATTTAGGTCATTTTCGTCCTCCCTAGTCTTATTCTTGTCCAATTAGGGTTTTTATGCAATCTTGTGCATCCAATAGGTGTGTTTGTGTCATTGGAGGAACATTTAGGTCAGTTTCGTCCTCCCTAGTCTTATTCTTGTCCAATTAGGGTTTTTATGCAATCTTGTGCATCCAATAGGTGTGTTTGTGTCATGGGACGAACATTTAGGTCATTTTCGTCCTCCATAGGCTTATTCTTGTCCGATTAGGGTTTTTAACCAATCTTGTGCATCCAATAGGTGTGTTTGTGTCATTGGAAGAACATTTAGGTCATTTTCGTCCTCCCTAGGCTTATTCTTGTCCGATTAGGGTTTTAAGCAATCTTGTGCATCCAATATGAGGGTTTGTGTCATTGGATGAACGTTTAGGTCATTTTCGTCCTCCCTAGCCTTATTCTTGTCCAATTAGGGTTTTAAGCAATCTTGTGCATCCAATATGAGGGTTTGTGTCATTGGATGAACGTTTAGGTCATTTTCGTCCTCCCTATGCTTATTCTTGTCCAATTAGGGTTTTTAACCAATCTTGTGCATCCAATAAGTTCATTTGTGTCATTGGATGAACATTTAGGTCATTTTCGTCCTCCCTAGTCTTATTCTTGTCCAATTAGGGTTTTTATGCAATCTTGTGCATCCAATAGGTGTGTTTGTGTCATTGGAAGAACATTTAGGTCGTTTTCGTCCTCCCTAGGCTTATTCTTGTCCGATTAGGGTTTTTATCCAATCTTGTGCATTCAATAAGTTCATTTGTGTCATTGGATGAACATTTAGGTCATTTTCGTCCTCCCTAGTCTTATTCTTGTCCAATTAGGGTTTTAAGCAATCTTGTGCATCCAATATGTGGGTTTGTGTCATTGGATGAACGTTTAGGTCATTTTCGTCCTCCCTATGCTTGTTCTTGTCCCATTAGGGTTTTTAACCAATCTTGTGCATCCAATAAGTTCATTTGTGTCATTGGATGAACATTTAGGTCATTTTCGTCCTCCCTAGTCTTATTCTTGTCCAATTAGGGTTTTTATGCAATCTTGTGCATCCAATAGGTGTGTTTGTGTCATTGGACGAACATTTAGGTCATTTTCGTCCTCCCTAGGCTTATTCTTGTCCAATTAGGGTTTCTAACCAATCTTGTGCATCCAATAAGTTCATTTGTGTCATTAGATGAACATTTAGGTCATTTTCGTCCTCCCTAGTCTTATTCTTGTCCAATTAGGGTTTTTATGCAATCTTGTGCATCCAATAGGTGTGTTTGTGTCATTGGATGAACATTTAGGTCATTTTCGTCCTCCCTAGGCTTATTCTTGTCGAATTAGGGTTTTAACCAATCTTGTGCATCCAATAAGTTCATTTGTGTCATTGGATGAACATTTAGGTCATTTTCGTCCTCCCTAGACTTATTCTTTTCCAATTAGGGTTTTTTGCCAATCTTGTGCATCCAATAAGTTCATTTGTGTCATTGGAGGAACATTTAGGTCATTTTCGTCCTCCCTAGTCTTATTCTTGTCCAATTAGGGTTTTTATGCAATATTGTGCATCAAATAGGTGTGTTTGTGTCATTGGACGAACATTTAGGTCATTTTCGTCTTCCCTAGGCTTATTCTTGTCCAATTAGGGTTTTTAACCAATCTTGTGCATCCAATAGGTGTGTTTGTGTCATTGGAGGAACAATTAGGTCATTTTCGCCCTCCCTAGTCTTATTCTTGTCCAATTAGGGTTTTTATGCAATCTTGTGCATCCAATAGGTGTGTTTGTGTCATTGGAAGAACATTTAGGTCATTTTCGTCCTCCCTGGTCTTATTCTTGTCCAATTAGGGATTTTATTCAATCTTGTGCATCCAATAGGTGTGTTTGTGTCATTGGACGAACATTTAGGTCATTTTCGTCCTCTCTAGGCTTATTCTTGTGCAATTAGGGTTTTTAACCAACCTTGTGCATCCAATAAGTTCATTTGTGTCATTGGTTGAACATTTAGGTCATTTTCGTCCTCCCTAGGCTTATTCTTGTCCAATTAGGGTTTTTAACCAACCTTGTGCATCCAATAAGTTTATTTGTGTCATTGGAGGAACATTCAGGTCATTTTCGTCCTCCCTAGTCTTATTCTTGTCCAATTACGGTTTTTATGCCATCTTGTGCCTCCAATAGGTGTGTTTGTGTCATTGGAGGAACATTTAGGTCATTTTCGTCCTCCCTAGGCTTATTCTTTTCCAATTAGGGTTTTTAACCAATCTTGTGCATCCAACAAGTTCATTTGTGTCATTGGACGAACATTTAGGTCATTTTCGTCCTCCCTAGGCTTATTCTTGTGCAATTAGGGTTTTTAACCAACCTTGTGCATCCAATAAGTTCATTTTTGTCATTGGTTGAACATTTAGGTCATTTTCGTCCTCCCTAGGCTTATTTTTGTCCATTTAGGGTTTTTAACCAACCTTGTGCATCCAATAAGTTCATTTGTGTCATTGGAGGAACATTTAGGTCATTTTCGTCCTCCCTAGTCTTATTCTTGTCCAATTAGGGTTTTTATGCAATCTTGTGCCTCCAATAGGTGTGTTTGTGTCATTGGAGGAACATTTAGGTCATTTTCGTCCTCCCTAGGGTTATTCTTGTCCAATTAGGGTTTTTAATCAACCTTGTGCATCCAATAAGTTCATTTGTGTCATTGGTTGAACATTTAGGTCATTTTCGTACTCCCTAGGCTTATTCTTTTCCAATTAGGGTTTTTAACCAATCTTGTGCATCCAACAAGTTCATTTGTGTCATTGGATGAACATTTAGGTCATTTTCGTCCTCCCTAGGCTTATTCTTGTCCAATTAGGGTTTTTATGCAATCTTGTGCATCCAATAGGTGTGTTTGTGTCATTGGACGAACATTTAGGTCATTTTCGTCCTCCCTAGGCTTATTCTTGTCCAATTAGGGTTTTTAGCCAATCTTGTGCATCCAATAAGTTCATTTGTGTCATTGGAGGAACATTTGGGTCATTTTCGTCCTCCCTAGGCTTATTCTTGTCCAATTAGGGTTTTTAACCAATCAGGTGCATCCAATAAGTTGATTTGTGTCATTGGATGAACATTTAGGTCATTTTCGTCCTCCCTAGGCTTATTCTTGTCCAATTAGGGTTTTTAACAAATCTTGTGCATCCTATAAGTTCATTTGTGTCAATGGATGAACATTTAGGTCATTTTCGTCCTCCCTAGGCTTATTCTTGTCCAATTAGGGTTTTTATGCAATCTTGTGCATCCAATAGGTGTGTTTGTGTCATTGGACGAACATTTAGGTCATTTTCGTCCTCCCTAGGCTTATTCTTGTCCAATTAGGGTTTTTAGCCAATCATGTGCATCCAATAAGTTCATTTGTGTCATTGGAGGAACATTTGGGTCATTTTCGTCCTCCCTAGGCTTATTCTGGTCCAATTAGGGTTTTTAACCAATCAGGTGCATCCAATAAGTTGATTTGTGTCATTGGATGAACATTTACGTCATTTTCGTCCTCCCTAGGCTTATTCTTGTCCAATTAGGGTTTTTAACAAATCTTGTGCATCCTATAAGTTCATTTGTGTCATTGGATGAAAATTTAGGTCATTTTCGTCCTCCCTAGGCTTATTCTTGTCCAATAAGGGTTTTTAGCCAATCTTGTGCATCCAATAAGTTCATTTGTGTAATTGGAGGAACATTTAGGTCATTTTCGTCCTCCCTAGTCTTATTCTTGTCCAATTAGGGTTTTTATGCAATCTTGTGCATCCAATAGGTGTGTTTGTGTCATTGGACGAACATTTAGGTCATTTTCGTCCTCTCTAGGCTTATTCTTGTCCAATTAGGGTTTTTAACCAATCATGTGCATCCAATAAGTTCATTTGTGTCATTGGATGAACATTTAGGTCATTTTCGTCCTCCCTAGTCTTATTCTTGTCCAATTAGGGTTTTTATGCAATCTTGTGCATCCAATAGGTGTGTTTGTGTCATTGGACGAACATTTAGGTCATTTTCGTCCTCCCTAGGCTTATTCTTATCCAATTAGGGATTTTAACCAATCTTGTGCATCCAATAAGTTCATTTGTGTCATTGGATGAACATTTAGGTCATTTTCGTCCTCCCTAGTCTTATTCTTGTCCAATTAGGGTTTTTATGCAATCTTGTGCATCCAATAGGTGTGTTTGTGTCATTGGAGGAACATTTAGGTCATTTTCGTCCTCCCTAGTCTTATTCTTGTCCAATTAGGGTTTTTATGCAATCTTGTGCATCCAATAGGTGTGTTTGTGTCATTGGAAGAACATTTAGGTCATTTTCATCCTCCCTAGGCTTATTCTTGTCCGATTAGGGTTTTTAACCAATCTTGTGCATTCAATAAGTTCATTTGTGTCATTGGATGAACATTTAGGTAATTTTCGTCCTCCCTAGCCTTATTCTTGTCCAATTAGGGTTTTAAGCAATCTTGTGCATCCAATATGTGGGTTTGTGTCATTGGATGAACGTTTAGGTCATTTTCGTCCTCCCTATGCTTATTCTTGTCCAATTAGGGTTTTTATGCAATCTTGTGCATCCAATAGGTGTGTTTGTGTCATTGGAGGAACATTTAGGTCATTTTCGTCCTCCCTAGTCTTATTCTTGTCCAATTAGGGTTTTTATGCAATCTTGTGCATCCGATAGGTGTGTTTGTGTCATTGGAGGAACATTTAGGTCATTTTCGTCCTCCCTAGTCTTATTCTTGTCCAATTAGGGTTTTTATGCAATCTTGTGCATCCAATAGGTGTGTTTGTGTCATTGGAGGAACATTTAGGTCATTTTCGTCCTCCCTAGTCTTATTCTTCTCCAATTAGGGATATTATTGAATCTTGTGCATCCAATAGGTGTGTTTGTTTCATTGGACGAATATTTAGGTCATTTTTCGTCCTCTCTAGGCTTATTCTTTTGCAATTAGGGTTTTTAACCAACCTTGTGCATCCAATAAGTTCATTTGTGTCATTGGTTGAACATTTAGGTCATTTTCGTACTCCCTAGGCTTATTCTTGTCCAATTAGGGTTTTTAACCAACCTTGTGCATCCAATAAGTTCATTTGTGTCATTGGAGGAACATTTAGGTCATTTTCGTCCTCCCTAGTCTTATTCTTGTCCAATTAGGGTTTTTATGCAATCTTGTGCCTCCAATAGGTGTGTTTGTGTCATTGGAGGAACAGTTAGGTCATTTTCGTCCTCCCTAGGCTTATTCTTGTCCAATTAGGGTTTTTAATCAACCTTGTGCATCCAATAAGTTCATTTGTGTCATTGGTTGAACATTTAGGTCAATTTCGTCCTCCCTAGGCTTATTCTTTTCCAATTAGGGTTTTTAACCAATCTTGTGCATCCAACAAGTTCATTTGTGTCATTGGATGAACATTTAGGTCATTTTCGTCCTCCCTAGGCTTATTCTTGTCCAATTAGGGTTTTTATGCAATCTTGTGCATCCAATAGGTGTGTTTGTGTCATTGGACGAACATTTAGGTCATTTTCGTCCTCCCTAGGCATATTCTTGTCCAATTAGGGTTTTTAACCAATCTTGTGCATCCAATAGGTGTGTTTGTGTCATTGGATGATCAATTAGGTCATTTTCGTCCTCCCTAGGCTTATTCTTGTCCAATTAGGGTTTTTAACCAATCTTGTGCATCCAATATGTGTGTTTGTGTCATTGGATGACCAATTAGGTCATTTATGTCCTCCCTAGGCATATTCTTGTCCAATTAGGGTTTTTAACCAAACTGGTGCATCCATTAGGTGTGTTTGTGGCAATGGATGATCAATTAGGTCATTTTCGTCCTCCATAGGCTTATTCTTGTCCAATTAGGGTTTTTAACCAATCTTGTGCATCCAATAGGTGTGTTTGTGTCATTGGATGATCAATTAGGTCATTTTCGTCCTCCCTAGGCTTATTCTTGTCCAATTAGGGTTTTTAACCAATCTTGTGCATCCAATAGGTGTGTTTGATTCATTGGATGATCAATTAGGTCATTTTCGTCCTCCCTAGGCTTATTCTTGTCCAATTAGGGTTTTTAACCAATCTTGTGCATCCAATAGGTGTGTTTGTGTCATTGGATGATCAATTAGGTCATTTTCGTCCTCCCTAGGCTTATTCTTGTCCAATTAGGGTTTTTAACCAATCTTGTGCATCCAATAGGTGTGTTTGTGTCATTGGAGGAACATTTAGGTCATTTTCGCCCTCCCTAGTCTTATTCTTGTCCAATTAGGATTTTTATGCAATCTTGTGCATCCAATAGGTGTGTTTGTGTCATTGGGGGAACATTTAGGTCATTTTGGTCCTCCCTAGTCTTATTCTTGTCCAATTAGGAATTTTATTCAATCTTGTGCATCCAACAGGTGTGTTTGTGTCATTGGACGAACATTTAGGTCATTTTCGTCCTCTCTAGGCTTATTCTTGAGCAATTAGGGTTTTTAACCAACCTTGTGCATCCAATAAGTTCATTTGTGTCATTGGAGGAACATTTAGGTCATTTTCGTCCTCCCTAGTCTTATTCTTGTCCAATTAGGGTTTTTATGCAATCTTGTGCCTCCAATAGGTGTGTTTGTGTCATTGGAGGAACAGTTAGGTCATTTTCGTCCTCCCTAGGCTTATTCTTGTCCAATTAGGGTTTTTAATCAACCTTGTGCATCCAATAAGTTCATTTGTGTCATTGGTTGAACATTTAGGTCATTTTCGTCCTCCCTAGGCTTATTCTTTTCCAATTAGGGTTTTTAACCAATCTTGTGCATCCAACAAGTTCATTTGTGTCATTGGATGAACATTTAGGTCATTTTCGTCCTCCCTAGGCTTATTCTTGTCCAATTAGGGTTTTTATGCAATCTTGTGCATCCAATAGGTGTGTTTGTGTCATTGGACGAACATTTAGGTCATTTTCGTCCTCCCTAGGCTTATTCTTGTCCAATTAGGGTTTTTAACCCTCCTTGTGCATCCAATAAGTTTATTTGTGTCATTGGTTGAACATTTAGGTCATTTTCGTCCTCCCTAGGCTTATTTTTGTCCAATTAGGGTTTTTAACCAATCTATTGCATCCAATAAGTTCATTTGTGTCATTGGTTGAACATTTGTGTCATTTTCGTCCTCCCTAGGCTTATTCTTGTCCAATTAGGGTTTTTAACCAACCTTGTGCATCCAATAAGTTCATTTGTATCGTTGGTTGAACATTTAGGTCATTTTCTTCCTCCCTAGGCTTATTCTTGTCCAATTAGGGTTTTTAACCAACCTTGTGCATCAAATAAGTTCATTTGTGTCATTGGAGGAACATTTAGGTCATTTTCGTCCTCCCTAGTCTTATTCTTGTCCAATTAGTGTTTTTATGCAATCTTGTGCATCCAATAGGTGTGTTTGTGTCATTGGACGGACATTTAGATCATTTTCGTCCTCCCTAGGCTTATTCTTTTCCAATTAGGGTTTTTAACCAATCTTGTGCATCCAATAAGTTCATTTGTGTCATTGGATGAACATTTAGGTTATTTTCGTCATCCCAAGGCTTATTCTTGTCCAATTAGGGTTTTAAGCAATCTTGTGAATCCAATATGTGTGTTTGTGTCATTGGATGAACATTTAGGTCATTTTCATCCTCCCTATGCTTATTCTTGTCCAATTAGGGTTTTTAACCAATGTTGTGCATACAATAAGTTCATTTGTGTCATTGGATGAACATTTAGGTCATTTTCGTCCTCCCTAGTCTTATTCTTGTCCAATTAGGGTTTTTATGCAATCTTGTGCATCCAATAGGTGTGTTTGTGTCATTGGACGGACATTTAGGTCATTTTCGTCCTCCCTAGGCTTATTCTTGTCCAATTAGGGTTTTTAGCCAATGTTGTGCATTCAATAAGTTCATTTGTGTCATTGGAGGAACATTTAGGTCATTTTCGTCCTCCCTAGTCTTATTCTTGTCCAATTAGGGTTTTTTATGCAATCTTGTGCATCCAATAGGTGTGTTTGTGTCATTGGACGAACATTTAGGTCATTTTCGTCCTCCCTAGGCTTATTCTTGTCCAAATAGGGTTTTTAACCAATCTTGTGCATCCAATAGGTGTGTTTGTGTCATTGGATAAACATTTAGGTCATTTTCGTCCTCCCTAGTCTTATTCTTGTCCAATTAGGGTTTTTATGTAATCTTGTGCATCCAATAGGTGTGTTTGTGTCATTGGATAAACATTTAGGTCATTTTCGTCCTCCCTAGTCTTATTCTTGTCCAATTAGGGTTTTTATGTAATCTTGTGCATCCAATAGGTGTGTTTGTGTCATTGGATGAACATTTAGGTCATTTTCGTCCTCCCTAGGCTTATTCTTGTAGAATTAGGGTTTTTTACCAATCTTGTGCATCCAATAAGTTCATTTGTGTCATTGGATGAACATTTAGGTCATTTTTGTCCTCCCTCGGCTTATTCTTGTCCAATTAGGGTTTTTAGCCAATCTTGTGCATCCAATAAGTTCATTTGTGTCATTCGAGGAACATTTAGGTAATTTTCGTCCTCCCTAGTCTTATTCTTGTCCAATTAGGGTTTTTATGCAATCTTGTGCATTCAATAGGTGTGTTTGTGTCATTGGACGAACATTTAGGTCATTTTCGTCTTCCCTAGGCTTATTCTTGTCCAATTAGGGTTTTTAACCAATCTTGTGCATCCAATAGGTGTGTTTGTGTCATTGGAGGAACATTTAGGTCATTTTCGCCCTCCCCAGTCTTATTCTTGTCCAATTAGGGTTTTTATGCAATCTTGTGCATCCAATAGGTGTGTTTGTGATATTGGACGGACATTTAGGTCATTTTCGTCCTCCCTAGGCTTATTCTTGTCCAATTAGGGTTTTTAACCAATCTTGTGCATCCAATAGGTGTGTTTGTGTCATTGGAGAAACATTTAGGTCATTTTCGTCCTCCCTAGGTTTATTCTTGTCCAATTAGGGTTTTTAACCAATCTTGTGCATCCAATAGGTGTGTTTGTGTCATTGGATAAACATTTAGGTCATTTTCGTCCTCCCTAGTCTTATTCTTGTCCAATTAGGGTTTTTATGCAATCTTGTGAATCCAATAGGTGTGTTTGTGTCATTGGATGAACATTTAGGTCATTTTCGTCCTCCCTAGGCTTATTCTTGTCGAATTAGGGTTTTTAACCAATCTTGTGCATCCAATAAGTTCATTTGTGTCATTGGATGAACATTTAGGTCATTTTCGTCCTCCCTAGGCTTATTCTTGTCCAATTAGGGTTTTTAATCAACCTTGTGCATCCAATAAGTTCATTTGTGTCATTGGTTGAACATTTAGGTCATTTTCGTACTCCCTAGGCTTATTCTTTTCCAATTAGGGTTTTTAACCAATCTTGTGCATCCAACAAGTTCATTTGTGTCATTGGATGAACATTTAGGTCATTTTCGTCCTCCCTAGTCTTATTCTTGTCCAATTAGGGTTTTTATGCAATCTTGTGCATCCAATAGGTGTGTTTGTGTCATTGGATGAACATTTAGGTCATTTTCATCCTCCCTAGGCTTATTCTTGTCCAATTAGGGTTTTTAACCAATGTTGTGCATCCATTAAGTTCATTTGTGTCATTGGATGAACATTTAGGTCATTTTCGTCCTCCGTAGTCTTATTCTTGTCCAATTAGGGTTTTTATGCAATCTTGTGCATCCAATAGGTGTGTTTGTGTCATTGGATGAACATTTAGGTCATTTTCATCCTCCCTAGGCTTATTCTTGTCCAATTAGGGTTTTTAACCAATCATGTGCATACAATAAGTTCATTTGTGTCATTGGATGAACATTTAGGTCATTTTCGTCCTCCCTAGTCTTATTCTTGTCCAATTAGGGTTTTTATGCAATCTTGTGCATCCAATAGGTGTGTTTGTGTCATTGGACGGACATTTAGGTCATTTTCGTCCTCCCTAGGCTTATTCTTGTCCAATTAGGGTTTTTAGCCAATGTTGTGCATTCAATAAGTTCATTTGTGTCATTGGAGGAACATTTAGGTCATTTTCGTCCTCCCTAGTCTTATTCTTGTCCAATAAGGTTTTTTATGCAATCTTGTGCATCCAATAGGTGTGTTTGTGTCATTGGACGAACATTTAGGTCATTTTCGTCCTCCCTAGGCTTATTCTTGTCCAATTAGGGTTTTTAACCAATCTTGTGCATCCAATAGGTGTGTTTGTGTCATTGGATAAACATTTAGGTCATTTTCGTCCTCCCTAGTCTTATTCTTGTCCAATTAGGGTTTTTATGTAATCTTGTACATCCAATAGGTGTGTTTGGTCATTGGACGAACATTTAGGTCATTTTCGTCCTCCCTAGGCTTATTCTTGTCCAATTAGGGTTTTTAACCAATCATGTGCATCCAATAAGTTCATTTGTGTCATTGGATGAACATTTAGGTCATTTTCGTCCTCCCTAGTCTTATTCTTGTCCAATTAGGGTTTTTATGCAATCTTGTGCATCCAATAGGTGTGTTTGTGTCATTGGAGGAACATTTAGGTCATTTTCGTCCTCCCTAGTCTTATTCTTGTCGAATTAGGGTTTTTATGCAATCTTGTGCATCCAATAGGTCTGTTTGTGTCATTGGAGGAACATTTAGGTCATTTTCGTCCTCCCTAGTCTTATTCTTGTCCAATTAGGGTTTTTATACAATCTTGTGCATCCAATAGGTGTGTTTGTGTCATTGGACGAACATTTAGGTCATTTTCGTCCTCCCTAGGCTTATTCTTGTCCAATTAGGGTTTTTAACCAATCTTGTGCATCCAATAAGTTCATTTGTGTCATTGGATAAACATTTAGGTCATTTTCATCCTCCCTAGGCTTATTCTTGTCCAATTAGGGTTTTTAACCAATCTTGTGCATCCAATAGGTGTGTTTGTGTCATTGGATGAACATTTAGGTCATTTTTGTCCTCCCTAGGCTTATTCTTGTCCAATTAGGGTTTTTAACCAATCTTGTGCATCTAATAAGTTCATTTGTGTCATTGGATAAACATTTAGGTCATTTTCGTCCACCCTAGGCTTATTCTTGTCCAATTAGGGTTTTTAACCAATCTTGTGCATCCAATAAGTTCATTTGTGTCATTGGATGAACATTTAGGTCATTTTCGTTCTCCCAAGGCTTATTGTTGTCCAATTAGGGTTTTTAACCAATCTTGTGCATCCAATAAGTTCATTTGTGTCATTGGATGAACATTTAGGTCATTTTCGTCCTCCCTAGGCTTATTCTTGTCCAATTAGGGTTTTCAACCAATCTTGTGCATCCGATAAGTTCATTTGTGTCATTGGATGAACATTTAGGTCATTTTCGTCCTCCCTAGTCTTATTCTTGTCCAATTAGGGTTTTTATGCAATCTTGTGCATCCAATAGGTGTGTTTGTGTCATTGGAGGAACATTTAGGTCATTTTCGTCCTCCCTAGTCTTATTCTTGTCCAATTAGGGTTTTAAGCAATCTTGTGCATCCAATATGTGGGTTTGTGTCATTGGATGAACGTTTAGGTCATTTTCGTCCTCCCTATGCTTGTTCTTGTCCCATTAGGGTTTTTAACCAATCTTGTGCATCCAATAAGTTCATTTGTGTCATTGGATGAACATTTAGGTCATTTTCGTCCTCCCTAGTCTTATTCTTGTCCAATTAGGGTTTTTATGCAATCTTGTGCATCCAATAGGTGTGTTTGTGTCATTGGACGAACATTTAGGTCATTTTCGTCCTCCCTAGGCTTATTCTTGTCCAAGTAGGGTTTTAAACCAATCTTGTGCATCCAATAAGTTCATTTGTGTCATTGGATGAACATTTAGGTCATTTTCGTCCTCCCTAGTCTTATTCTTGTCCAATTAGGGTTTTTATGCAATCTTGTGCATCCAATAGGTGTGTTTGTGTCATTGGACGAACATTTAGGTCATTTTCTTCCTCCGTAGGCTTATTCTTGTCCAATTACGGTTTTTAACCAACCTTGTGCATCCAATAAGTTCATTTGTGTCATTGGTTGAACATTTAGGTAATTTTCGTCCTCCCTAGGCTTATTCTTGTCCAATTAGGGTTTTTAACCAACCTTGTGCATCCAATAAGTTCATTTGTGTCATTGGAGGAACATTTGGGTCATTTTCGTCCTCCCTAGTCTTATTTTTGTCCAATTAGGGTTTTTATGCAAACTTGTCCATCCAATACGTGTGTTTGTGTCATTGGACGAACATTTAGGTCATTTTCGCCCTCCCTAGGCTTATTCTTGTCCAATTAGGGTTTTTAACCAATCTTGTGCATCCAATAAGTTCATTTGTGTCATTGGATGAACATTTAGGTCATTTTCGTCCTCCCTAGTCTTATTCTTGTCCAATTAGGGTTTTTATGCAATCTTGTGCATCCAATAGGTGTGTTTGTGTCATTGGACGGACATTTAGGTCATTTTCGTCCTCCCTAGGCTTATTCTTGTCCAATTAGGGTTTTTAACCAATCTTGTGCATCCAATAAGTTCATTTTGTCATTGGAGGAACATTTAGGTCATTTTCGTCCTCCCTAGTCTTATTCTTGTCGAATTAGGGTTTTTAACCAGTCTTGTGCATCCAATAGGTTCATTTGTATCATTGGATGAACATTTAGGTCATTTTCGTCCTCCCTAGGCTTATTCTTGTCCAATTAGGGTTTTTAGCCAATCTTGTGCATCCAATAAGTTCATTTGTGTCATTGGATGAACATTTAGGTCATTTTCGTCCTCCCTAGTCTTATTCTTGTCCAATTAGGGTTTTTATGCAATCTTGTGCATCCAATAGGTGTGTTTGTGTCATTGGACGAACATTTAGGTCATTTTCGTCTTCCCTAGGCTTATTCTTGTCCAATTTGGGTTTTTAACCAATCTTGTGCATCCAATAGGTGTGTTTGTGTCATTGGAGGAACAATTAGGTCATTTTCGCCCTCCCTAGTCTTATTCTTGTCCAATTAGGGTTTTTATGCAATCTTGTGCATCCAATAGGTGTGTTTGTGTCATTGGAAGAACATTTAGGTCATTTTCGTCCTCCCTGGTCTAATTCTTGTCCAATTAGGGATTTTATTCAATCTTGTGCATCCAATAGGTGTGTTTGTGTCATTGGACGAACATTTAGGTCATTTTCGTCCTCTCTAGGCTTATTCTTGTGCAATTAGGGTTTTTAACCAACCTTGTGCATCCAATAAGTTCATTTGTGTCATTGGTTGAACATTTAGGTCATTTTCGTCCTCCCTAGGCTTATTCTTGTCCAATTAGGGTTTTTAACCAACCTTGTGCATCGAATAAGTTCATTTGTGTCATTGGAGGAACATTTAGGTCATTTTCGTCCTCCCTAGTCTTATTCTTGTCCAATTAGGGTTTTTATGCAATCTTGTGCATCCAATAGGTGTGTTTGTGTCATTGGAAGAACATTTAGGTCATTTTCGTCCTCCCTGGTCTTATTCTTGTCCAATTAGGGATTTTATTCAATCTTGTGCATCCAATAGGTGTGTTTGTGTCATTGGACGAACATTTAGGTCATTTTCGTCCTCTCTAGGCTTATTCTTGTGCAATTAGGGTTTTTAACCAACATTGTGCATCCAATAAGTTCATTTGTGTCATTGGTTGAACATTTAGGTCATTTTCGTCCTCCCTAGGCTTATTCTTGTCCAATTAGGGTTTTTAACCAACCTTGTGCATCCAATAAGTTCATTTGTGTCATTGGAGGAACATTTAGGTCATTTTCGTCCTCCCTAGTCTTATTCTTGTCCAATTAGGGTTTTTATGCAATCTTGTGCATCCAATAGGTGTGTTTCTGTCATTGAACGGACATTTAGGTTATTTTCGTCCTCCCTAGGCTTATTCTTGTCCAATTAGGGTTTTTAGCCAATCTTGTGCATTCAATAAGTTCATTTGTGTCATTGGAGGAACATTTAGTTCATTTTCGTCCTCCCTAGTCTTATTCTTGTCCAATTAGGGTTTTTTATGCAATCTTGTGCATCCAATAGGTCTGTTTGTGTCATTGGACAAACATTTAGGTCATTTTCGTCCTCCCTAGGCTTATACTTGTCCAATTATGGTTTTTAACCAATCTTGTGCATCCAATAGGTGTGTTTGTGTCATTGGATAAACATTTTGGTCATTTTCGTCCTCCCTAGTCTTATTCTTGTCCAATTAGGGTTTTTATGCAATCTTGTGCATCCAATAGGTGTGTTTGTGTCATTGGATGAACATTTAGGTCATTTTCGTCCTCCCTAGGCTTATTCTTGTAGAATTAGGGTTTTTAACCAATCTTGTGCATCCAATAAGTTCATTTGTGTCATTGGATGAACATTTAGGTCATTTTTGTCCTCCCTCGGCTTATTCTTGTCCAATTAGGGTTTTTAGCCAATCTTGTGCATCCAATAAGTTCATTTGTGTCATTCGAGGAACATTTAGGTCATTTTCGTCCTCCCTAGTCTTATTCTTGTCCAACTAGGGTTTTTATGCAATCTTGTGCATTCAATAGGTGTGTTTGTGTCATTGGACGAACATTTAGGTCATTTTCGTCTTCCCTAGGCTTATTCTTGTCCAATTAGGGTTTTTAACCAATCTTGTGCATCCAATAGGTGTGTTTGTGTCATTGGAGGAACATTTAGGTCATTTTCGCCCTCCCTAGTCTTATTCTTGTCCAATTAGGGTTTTTATGCAATCTTGTGCATCCAATAGGTGTGTTTGTGATATTGGACGGACATTTAGGTCATTTTCGTCCTCCCTAGGCTTATTCTTGTCCAATTAGGGTTTTTAACCAATCTTGTGCATCCAATAGGTGTGTTTGTGTCATTGGAGAAACATTTAGGTCATTTTCGTCCTCCCTAGGTTTATTCTTGTCCAATTAGGGTTTTTATCCAATCTTGTGCATCCAATAGGTGTGTTTGTGTCATTGGATAAACATTTAGGTCATTTTCGTCCTCCCTAGTCTTATTCTTGTCCAATTAGGGTTTTTATGCAATCTTGTGAATCCAATAGGTGTGTTTGTGTCATTGGATGAACATTTAGGTCATTTTCGTCCTCCCTAGGCTTATTCTTGTCGAATTAGGGTTTTTAACCAATCTTGTGCATCCAATAAGTTCATTTGTGTCATTGGATGAACATTTAGGTCATTTTCGTCCTCCCTAGGCTTATTCTTGTCCAATTAGGGTTTGTATGCAATCTTGTGCATCCAATAGGTATGTTTGCGTCATTGGACGAACATTTAGGTCATTTTCGTCCTTCCTAGGCTTATTCTTGTCCAATGAGTGTTTTTAACCAACCTTGTGCATCCAATAAGTTCATTTTTGTTATTGGTTGAACATTTAGGTCATTTTCGTCCTCCCTAGGCTTATTTTTGTCCAATTAGGGTTTTTAACAAATCTTGTGCATCCAATAAGTTCATTTGTGTCATTGGTTGAACATTTAGGTCATTTTCGTCCTCCCTAGGCTTATTCTTGTTTAATTAGGGTTTTTAACCAACCTTGTGAATCCAATAAGTTCATTTGTGTCATTGGAGGAACATTTAGGTCATTTTCGTCCTCCCTAGTCTTATTCTTGTCCAATTAGGGTTTTTATGCAATCTTGTGCATCCAATAGGTGTGTTTGTGTCATTGGACGAACATTTAGGTCATTTTCGTCCTCCCTAGGCTTATTCTTGTACAAAGAGGTTTTTAACCAAACTTGTGCATCCAATAAGTTCATTTGTGTCATTGGATGAACATTTAGGTCATTTTCATCCTCCCTAGTCTAATTCTTGTCTAATTAGGGTTTTTATGCAATCTTGTGCATCGAATCGGTGTGTTTGTGTCATTCGACGAACATTTAGGTCATTTTCGTCCTCCCTAGGCTTATTCTTGTCCAATTAGGGTTTTAAACCAACCTTGTGCATCCAATAAGTTCATTTGTGTCGTTGTTTGAACGTTTAGGTCATTTTCGTCCTCCCTAGGCTTATTCTTGTCCAATTAGGGTTATTAACCAATCTTGTGCATCCAATAAGTTCATTTGTGTCATTGGATGAACATTTAGGTCATTTTCGTCCTCCCTAGTCTTATTCTTGTCCAATTAGGGTTTTTATGCAATCTTGTGCATCCAATAGGTGTGTTTGTGTCATTGGACGAACATTTAGGTCATTTTCGTCCTCCCTAGGCTTATTTTTGTCCAATTAGGGTTTTTAACCAATCTTGTGCATCCAATAAGTTCATTACTGTCATTGGATGAACATTTAGGTCATTTTCGTCCTCCCTAGTCTTATTCTTGTCCAATTAGGGTTTTTATGCAATCTTGTGCATCCAATTGGTGTGTTTGTGTCATTGGAGGAACATTTAGGTCATTTTCGTCCTCCTTAGTCTTATTCTTGTCCAATTAGGGTTTTTATGCAATCTTGTGCATCCAATAGGTGTGTTTGTGTCATTGGACGAACATTTAGGTCATTTTCCTCCTCCCAAGGCGTATTCTTATCTAATTAGGGTTTTTAACCAATCTTGTGCATCCAATAGGTGTGTTTGTGTCATTGGACGAACATTTAGGTCATTTTCGTCCTCCCTAGGCTTATTCTTGTCCAATTAGGGTTTTTAACCAATCTTGTGCATCCAATAAGTTCATTTGTGTCATTGGATGAACATTTAGGTCATTTTCGTCCTCCCTAGTCTTATTCTTGTCCAATTAGGGTTTTTATGCAATCTTGTGCATCCAATAGGTGTGTTTGTGTCATTGGAGGAACATTTAGGCCATTGTCGTCCTCCCTAGTCTTATTCTTGTCGAATTAGGGTTTTTATGCAATGTTGGGTATCCAATAGGTGTGTTTGTGTCATTGGAGGAACATTTAGGTCATTTTCGTCCTCCCTAGTCTTATTCTTTTCCTATTAGGGTTTTTATGCAATCTTGTGCATCCAATAGGTGTGTTTGTGTCATTGGACGAACATTTAGGTCATTTTCGTCCTCCCTAGGCTTATTCTTGTCCAATTAGGGTTTTTAACCAATCTTGTGCATCCAATAAGTTCATTTGTGTCATTGGATGAACATTTTGGTCATTTTCGTCCTCGCTAGTCTTATTCTTGTCCAATTAGGGTTTTTATGCAATTTTGTGCATCCAATAGGTGTGTTTGTGTCATTGGAGGAACATTTAGGCCATTTTTGTCCTCCCTAGTCTTATTCTTGTCGAATTAGGGTTTTTATGCAATGTTGGGCATCCAATAGGTGTGTTTGTGTCATTGGAGGAACATTTAGGTCATTTTCGTCCTCCCTAGTCTTATTCTTGTCCAATTAGGGTTTTTATGCAATCTTGTGCATCCAATAGGTGTGTTTGTGTCATTGGATGAACATTTAGGTCATTTTCATCCTCCCTAGGCTTATTCTTGTCCGATTAGGGTTTTTGACCAATCTTGTGCATTCAATAAGTTCATTTGTGTCATTGGATGAACATTTAGGTCATTTTCGTCCTCCCTAGTCTTATTCTTGTCCAATTAGGGTTTTAAGCAATCTTGTGCATCCAATATGTGGGTTTGTGTCATTGGATGAACGTTTAGGTCATTTTCGTCCTTCTATGCTTATTCTTGTCCAATTAGGGTTTTTAACCAATCTTGTGCATCCAATAAGATCATTTGTGTCATTGGATGAACATTTAGGTCATTTTCGTCCTCCCTAGTCTTATTCTTGTCCAATTAGGGTTTTTATGCAATCTTGTGCATCCAATAGGTGTGTTTGTGTCATTGGACGAACATTTAGGTCATTTTCGTCCTCCCTAGGCTTATTCTTGTCCTATTAGGGTTTTTTACCAATCTTGTGCATCCAATAAGTTCATTTGTGTCATTGGATGAACATTTAGGTCATTTTCGTCCTCCCTAGTCTTATTCTTGTCCAATTAGGGTTTTTATGCAATCTTGTGCATCCAATAGGTGTGTTTGTGTCATTGGAGGAACATTTAGGTCATTTTCGTCCTCCCTAGTCTTACTCTTGTCCAATTAGGGTTTTTATGCAATCTTGTGCATCTAATAGGTGTGTTTGTGTCATTGGACGAACATTTAGGTCATTTTCGTCCTCCCTAGGCTTATTCTTGTCCAATTAGGGTTTTTAACCAATCTTGTGCATCCAATAAGTTCATTTGTGTCATTGGATGAACATTTAGGTCATTTTCGTCCTCCCTAGTCTTATTCGTGTCCAATTAGGGTTTTTATGCAATCTTGTGCATCCTATAGGTGTGTTTGTGTCATTGGTGGAACATTTAGGTCATTTTCGTCCTCCCTAGTCTTATTCTTGTCGAATTAGGGTTTTTATGCAATCTTGTGCATCCAATAGGTGTGTTTGTGTCATTGGAGGAACATTTAGGTCATTTTCGTCCTCCCTAGTCTTATTCTTGTCTAATTAGGGTTTTTATGCAATCTTGTGCATCCAATAGGTGTGTTTGTGTCATTGGACGAACATTTAGGTCATTTTCGTCCTCTGTAGGCTTATTCTTGTCCAATTAGGGTTTTTAACCAATCTTGTGCATCCAATAAGTTCATTTGTGTCATTGGATGAACATTTAGGTCATTTTCGTCCTCCCTAGGCTTATTCTTGTCCAATTAGGGTTTGTAAACAATCTTGTGCATCCAATAGGTGTGTTTGTGTCATTGGATGAACATTTAGGTCATTTTCGTCCTCCCTAGGCTTATTCTTGTCCAATTAGGGTTATTAACCAATCTTGTGCATCCAATAAGTTCATTTGTGTCATTGGATGAACATTTAGGTCATTTTCGTCCTCCCTAGTCTTATTCTTGTCTAATTAGGGTTTTTATGCAATCTTGTGCATCGAATCGGTGTGTTTGTGTCATTCGACGAACATTTAGGTCATTTTCGTCCTCCCTAGGCTTATTCTTGTCCAATTAGGGTTTTAAACCAACCTTGTGCATCCAATAAGTTAATTTGTGTCGTTGTTTGAACATTTAGGTCATTTTCGTCCTCCCTAGGCTTATTCTTGTCCAATTATGGTTTTTAACCAACCTTGTGCATCCAATAAGTTCATTTGTGTCATTGGAGGAACATTTAGGTCATTTTCGTCCTCCCTAGTCTTATTCTTGTCCAATTAGGGTTTTTATGCAATCTTGTGCATCCAATAGGTCTGTTTGTGTCATTGGACGGACATTTAGGTCATTTTCGTCCTCCTTAGGCTTATTCTTGTCCAATTAGGGTTTTTAACCAATCTTGTGCATTCAATAAGTTCTTTTGTGTCATTGGATGAACATTTAGGTCATTTTCGTCCTATCTAGTCTTATTCTTGTCCAATTAGGGTTTTTATGCAATCTTGTGCATCCAATAGGTGTGTTTGTGTCATTGGATGAACATTTAGGTCATTTTCATCCTCCCTAGGCTTATTCTTGTCCAATTAGGGTTTTTAACCAATCTTGTGCATCCAATAGGTGTGTTTGTGTCATTGGATGAACATTTAGGTCATTTTCGTCCTCCCTAGGCTTATTCTTGTCCAATTAGGGTTTTTAACCAATCTTGTGCATCCAATAGGTGTGTTTGTGTCATTGGATAAACATTTAGGTCATTTTCGTCCTCCCTAGGCTTATTCTTTTCCAATTAGGGTTTTTAACCAATCTTGTGCATCCAACAAGTTCATTTGTGTCACTGGATGAACATTTAGGTCATTTTCGTCCTCCCTAGGCTTATTCTTGTCCAATTAGTGTTTGTATGCAATCTTGTGCATCCAATAGGTATGTTTGTGTCATTGGACGAACATTTAGGTCATTTTCGTCCTCCCTAGGCTTATTCTTGTCCAATTAGTGTTTTTAACCAACCTTGTGCATCCAATAAGTTCATTTGTGTTATTGGTTGAACATTTAGGTCATTTTCGTCCTCCCTAGGCTTATTCTTGTCCAATTAGGGTTTTTAACCAACCTTGTGAATCCAATAAGTTCATTTGTGTCATTGGAGAAACATTTAGGTCATTTTGGTCCTCCCTAGTCTTATTCTTGTCCAATTAGGGTTTTTATGCAATCTTGTGCATCCAATAGGTGTGTTTGTGTCATTGGACGAACATTTAGGTCATTTTCGTCCTCCCTAGGTTTATCCTTGTACAATTAGGGTTCTTAACCAAACTTGTGCATCCAATAAGTTTATCTGTGTCATTGGATGAACATTTAGGTCATTTTCATCCTCCCTTGTCTTATTCTTGTCCAATTAGGGTTTTTAACCAATCTTGTGCATCCAATAAGTTCATTTGTGTCATTGGAAGAACATTTAGGTCATTTTCGTCCTCCCTAGTCTTATTCTTGTCTAATTAGGGTTTTTATGCAATCTTGTGTATCGAATCGGTGTGTTTGTGTCATTCGACGAACATTTAGGTCATTTTCGTCCTCCCTAGTCTTATTCTTGTCCAATTAGGGTTTTTAACCAACCTTGTGCATCCAATAAGTTCATTTGTGTCGTTGTTTGAACATTTAGGTCATTTTCGTCTTCCCTAGGCTTATTCTTGTCCAATTAGGGTTTTTAACCAACCTTGTGCATCCAATAAGTTCATTTGTGTCATTGGAGGAACATTTAGGTCATTTTCGTCCTCCCTAGTCTTATTCTTGTCCAATTAGGGTTTTTATGCAATCTTGTGCATCCAATAGGTGTGTTTGTGTCATTGGACGGACATTTAGGTCATTTTCGTCCTCCTTAGGATTATTCTTGTCCAATTAGGGTTTTTAACCAATCTTGTGCTTCCAATAAGTTCATTTATGTCATTGGATGAACATTTAGGTCATTTTCGTCCTCCCTAGTCTTATTCTTGTCCAATTAGGGTTTTTATGCAATCTTGTGCATCCAATAGGTGTGTTTGTGTCATTGGACGAACATTTAGGTCACTTTCGTCCTCCCTAGGCTTATTCTTGTCCAATTAGGGTTTTTAACCAATCTTGTGCATCCAATAAGTTCATTTGTGTCATTGGATGAACATTTAGGTCATTTTCGTCCTCCCTAGGCTTATTCTTGTCCAATTAGGGTTTTAAACCAACCTTGTGCATCCAATAAGTTCATTTGTGTCGTTGTTTGAACATTTAGGTCATTTTCGTCCTCCCTAGGCTTATTCTTGTCCAATTAGGGTTTTTAACCAACCTTGTGCATCCAATAAGTTCATTTGTGTCATTGGAGGAACACTTAGGTCATTTTCGTCCTCCCTAGTCTTATTCTTGTCCAATTAGGGTTTTTATGCAATCTTGTGCATCCAATAGGTCTGTTTGTGTCATTGGACGGACATTTAGGTCATTTTCGTCCTCCTTAGGCTTATTCTTGTCCAATTAGGGTTTTTAACCAATCTTGTGCATCCAATAAGTTCATTTGTGTCATTGGATGAACATTTAGGTCATTTTCGTCCTATCTAGTCTTATTCTTGTCCAATTAAGGTTTTTATGCAATCTTGTGCATCCAATAGGTGTGTTTGTGTCATTGGATGAACATTTAGGTCATTTTCATCCTCCCTAGGCTTATTCTTGTCCAATTAGGGTTTTTAACCAATCTTGTGCATCCAATAGGTGTGTTTGTGTCATTGGATGAACATTTAGGTCATTTTCGTCCTCCATATGCTTATTCTTGTCCAATTAGGGTTTCTAAACAATCTTGTGCATCCAATAGGTGTGTTTGTGTCATTGGATGAACATTTAGGTCATTTTCGTCCTCCCTAGGCTTATTCTTGTCCAATTAGGGTTTTTAACCAATCTTGTGCATCCAATAGGTGTGTTTGTGTCATTGGATGAACATTTAGGTCATTTTCGTCTTCCCTAGGCTTATTCTTGTCCAATTAGGGTTTTTAACCAATCTTGTGCATCCAATATGTTCATTTGTGTCATTGGATGAACATTTTTGTCATTTTCGTCCTCCCTAGGCTTATTCTTGTCCAATTAGGGTTTCTAAACAATCTTGTGCATCCAATAGGTGTGTTTGTGTCATTGGATGAACATTTAGGTCATTTTCGTCTTCCCTAGGCTTATTCTTGTCCAATTAGGGTTTTTAACCAATCTTGTGCATCCAATATGTTCATTTGTGTCATTGGATGAACATTTAGATCATTTTCGTCCTCCCTAGGCTTATTCTTGTCCAATTATGTTTTCTAAACAATCTTGTGCATCCAATAGGTGTGTTTGTGTCATTGGATGAACATTTAGGTCATTTTTGTCCTCCCTAGGCTTATTCTTGTCCAATTAGGGTTTTTAACCAATCTTGTGCATCCAATAAATTCATTTGTGTCATTGGATTAACATTTAGGTCATTTTCGTCCTCCCTAGGCTTATTCTTGTCCAATTAGGGTTTTTAACCAATCTTGTGCATCCAATAGGTGTGTTTGTGTCATTGGATGAACATTTAGGTCATTTTCGTCCTCCCTAGGCTTATTCTTGTCCAATTAGGGTTTCTAACCAATCTTGTGCATCCAATAAGTTCATTTGTGTTATTGGATGAACATTTAGGTCATTTTCGTCCTCACTAGGCTTATTCTTGTCCAATTAGGGTTTCTAACCAATCTTGTGCATCCAATAGGTGTATTTGTGTCATTGGATGAACATTTAGGTCATTTTCGTCCTCCCTAGGCTTATTCTTGTCCAATTAGGGTTTTTAACCAATCTTGTGCATCCAATAAGTTCATTTGTGTCATTGGATGAACATTTAGGTCATTTTCGTCCTCCCTAGGCTTATTCTTGTTCAATTAGGGTTTTTAAGCAATGTTGTGCATCCAATAGGAGTATTTGTGTCATTGGATGAACATTTAGGTCATTTTCGTCCTTCCTAGGCTTATTCTTGTCCAATTAAGGTTTTTAACCAATCTTGTGCATCCAATAATTTCATTTGTGTCATTGGATGAACATTTAGGTCTTTTTCGTCCTCCCTAGGCTTATTCTTGTCCAATTAGGGTTTCTAACCAATCTTGTGCATCCAATAGGTGTATTTGTGTCATTGGATGAACATTTAGGTCATTTTCGTCCTCCCTAGGCTTATTCTTGTCCAATTAGGGTTTTTAACCAATCTTGTGCATCCAATAAGTTCATTTGTGTCATTGGATAAACATTTAGGTCATTTTCGTCCACCCTAGGCTTATTCTTGTCCAATTAGGGTTTTTAACCAATCTTGTGCATCCAATAAGTTCATTTGTGTCATTGGATGAACATTTAGGTCATTTTCGTCCTCCCATGGCTTATTCTTGTCAAATTAGGGTTTTTAAGCAATCTTGTGCATCTAATAGGTGTGTTTGTGTCATTGGATGAACATTGAGGTCATCTTCGTCCTCCCTAGGCTTATTCTTGTCCAATTAGGGTTTCTAACCAATCTTGTGCATCCAATAGGTGTATTTGTGTCATTGGATGAACATTTAGGTCATTTTCGTCCTCCCTAGGCTTATTCTTGTCCAATTAGGGTTTTTAACCAATCTTGTGCATCCAATAAGTTCATTTGTGTCATTGGATGAACATTTAGGTCATTTTCGTCCTCCCTAGGCTTATTCTTGTCGAATTAGGGTTTTTAACCAATCTTGTGCATCCAATAGGTGTGTTTGTGTCATTGGATGAACATTTAGGTCATTTTCGTCCTACCTAGGCTTATTCTTGTCCAATTAAGGTTTCTAACCAATCTTGTGCATCCAATAGGAGTATTTGTGTCATTGGATGAACATTTAGGTCATTTTCGTCTTCCCTAGGCCTATTCTTGTCCAATTAGTTTTTTTAAGCAATCTTGTGCATCCAATAAGTTCATTTGTGTCATTGGATGAACATTTAGGTCATTTTCGTCCTCCCTGGGCTTATTCTTGTCCAATTAGGGTTTTTAACCAATCTTGTGAATCCAATAGGTGTGTTTGTGTCATTGGATGAACATTTAGGTCATTTTCGTCCTCCCTAGGCTTATTCTTGTCCAATTAGGATTTTTAACCAATCTTGTGCATCCAATAAGTTCATTTGTGTCATTGGATGAACATTTAGGTCATTTTCCTCGTCCCTAGAATTATTCTTGTCCAATTAGGGTTTCTAACCAATTTTGTGCATGCAATAAGTTCGTTTGTGTCATTGGATGAACATTTAGGTCATTTTCGTCCTCCCTAGGCTTATTCTTGTCCAATTAGGGTTTTTAACCAATCTTGTGCATCCAATAGGTGTGTTTGTGTCATTGGATGAACATTTAGGTCATTTTCGTCCTCCCTAGGCTTATTCTTGTCCAATTAGGGTTTTTAACCAATCTTGTGCATCCAATAGGTGTGTTTGTGTCATTGGATAAACATTTAGGTCATTTTCGTCCACCCTAGGCTTATTCTTGTCCAATTAGGGTTTTTAACCAATCTTGTGCATCCAATAAGTACATTTGTGTCATTGGATGAACATTTAGGTCATTTTCGTCCTCCCAAGGCTTACTGTTGTCCAATTAGGGTTTTTAACCAATCTTGTGCATCCAATAGGTGTGTTTGTGTCATTGGATGAACATTTAGGTCATTTTCGTCCTCCCTAGGCTTATTCTTGTCAAATTAGGGTTTCTAACCAATCTTTTGCATCCAATAGGTGTATTTGTGTCATTGGATGAACATTTAGGTCATTTTCGTCCTCCCTAGGCTTATTCTTGTCCAATTAGGGTTTTTAAGCAATCTTGTGCATCCAATAAGTTCATTTGTGTCATTGGATGAACATTTAGGTCATTTTCGTCCTCCCTAGGCTTATTCTTGTCCAATTAGGGTTTTCAACCAATCTTGTGCATCCAATAAGTTCATTTGTGTTATGGACGAACATTTAGGTCATTTTCGTCCTCCCTAGGCTTATTCTTGTCCAATTAGGGTTTTTAACCAATCTTGTGCATCCAATAAGTTCATTTGTGTCATTGGATGAACATTTAGGTCATTTTCGTCCTCCCTAGGCTTATTCTTGTCCAATTAGGGTTTTCAACCAATCTTGTGCATCCAATAAGTTCATTTGTTTCATTGGACGAACATTTAGGTCATTTTCGTCCTCCCTAGGCTTATTCTTGTCCAATTAGGGTTTTTAACCAATCTTGTGCATCCAATAAGTTCATTTGTGTCATTGGATGAACATTTAGGTCATTTTCGTCCTCCGTAGTCTTATTCTTGTCTAATTAGGGTTTTTAACCAATCCTGTGCATCCAATAAGTTCATTTCTGTCATTGGATGAACATTTAGGTCATTTTCGTCCTCCGTAGTCTTATTCTTGTCTAATTAGGGTTTTTAACCAATCTTGTGCATCCAATAAGTTCATTTGTGTCATTGGATGAACATTTAGGTCATTTTCGTCCTCCCTAGGCTTATTCTTGTCCAATTAGGGTTTTTAACCAATCTTGTGCATCCAATAAGTTCATTTGTGTCATTGGATGAACATTTAGGTCATTTTTGTCCTCCCTAGGCTTATTCCTGTCCAATTAGGGTTTTTAACCAATCTTGTGCATCCAATAAGTTCATTTGTGTCATTGGATGAACATTTAGGTCTTTTTTAAACCTCCCTAGGCTTTTTGTTGTCCAATTAGGGTTTTTATGCAATCTTGTGCATCCAATAAGTGTGTTTGTGTCATTGGACGAACATTTAGGTCATTTTCGTCCTCCCTAGGCTTATTCTTGTCCAATTAGGGTTTTTAACCAATCTTGTGCATCCAATAGGTGTGTTTGTGTCATTGGAGGAACATTTAGGTCATTTTCGTCCTCCCTAGTCTTATTCTTGTCCAATTAGGGTTTTTATGCAATCTTGTGCATCCAATAGGTGTGTTTGTGTCATTGGACGGACATTTAGGTGATTTTCGTCCTCCCTAGGCTTATTCTTGTCCAATCAGGGTTTTTAACCAATCTTGTGCATCCCATAAGTTCATTTGTGTCATTGGATGAATATTTAGGTCATTTTCGTCTTCCCTAGGCTTATTCTTGTCCAATTAGGGATTTTAACCAATCTTGTGCATCCAATAGGTGTGTTTGTGTCATTGGATAAACATTTAGGTCATTTTCTTCCTCCGTAGTCTTATTCTTGTCCAATTAGGGTTTTTATGCAATCTTGTGCATCCAATAGGTGTGTTTGTGTCATTGGACGAACATTTAGGTCATTTTCGCCCTCCCTAGGCTCATTCTTGTCCAATTAGGGTTTTTAACCAACCTTGTGCATCCAATAAGTTCATTTGTCTCATTGGAGGAACATTTAGGTCATTTTCGTCCTCCCTAGTCTTATTCTTGTCCAATTAGGGTTTTTATGCAATCTTGTGCATCCAATAGGTGTGTTTGTGTCATTGGACGAACATTTAGGTCATTTTCGTCCTCCCTAGGCTTATTCTTGTCCAATTAGGATTTTTATGCAATCCTTTGCATCCAATAGGTGTGTTTGTGTCATTGGACGAACATTTAGGTCATTTTCGTCCTCCCTAGGCTTATTTTTGTCCAATTAGGGTTTTTAACCAACCTTGTGCATCCAATAAAGTTCATTTGTGTCATTGGTTGAACATTTAGGTCATTTTCGTCCTCCCTAGGCTTATTCTTGTCCAATTAGGGTTTTTAACCAATCTTGTGCATCCAATAAGTTCATTTGTGTCATTGGATGAACATTTAGGTCATTTTCGTCCTCCCTAGTCTTATTCTTGTCCAATTAGGGTTTTTATGCAATCTTGTGCATCTAATAGGTGTGTTTGTGTCATTGGAGGAACATTTAGGTCATTTTCGTCCTCCCTAGGCTTATTCTTGTCCAATTAGGGTTTTTAACCAATCTTGTGCATCCAATAAGTTCATTTGTGTCATTGGATGAACATTTAGGTCATTTTCGTCCTCCCTAGGCTTATTCTTGTCCAATTAGGGTTTTTATGCAATCTTGTGCATCCAATAGGTGTGGTTGTGTCATTGGACGAACATTTAGGTCATTTTCGGCCTCCCTAGGCTTATTCTTGTCCAATTAGGGTTTTTATGCAATCCTTTGCATCCAATATGTGTGTTTGTGTCATTGGACGAACATTTAGGTCATTTTCGTCCTCCCTAGGCTTATTCTTGTCCAATTAGGGTTTTTAACCAATCTTGTGCATCCAATAAGTTCATTTGTGTCATTGGATGAACATTTAGGTCATTTTCGTCCTCCCTAGGCTTATTCTTGTCCAATTAGGGTTTTTATGAAATCTTGTGCATCCAATAAGTTCATTTGTGTCATTGGAGGAACATTTAGGTCATTTTCGTCCTCCTAGTCTTATTCTTGTCCAATTAGGGTTTTTATGCAATCTTGTGCATCCAATAAGTGTGTTTGTGTCATTGGACCAACATTTAGGTCATTTTCGTCTTCCCTAGGCTTATTCTTGTCCAATTAGGGTTTTTAACCAATCTTGTGCATCCAATAGGTGTGTTTGTGTCATTGGAGGAACATTTAGGTCATTTTCGCCCTCCCTAGTCTTATTCTTGTCCAATTAGGGTTTTTATGCAATCTTGTGCATCCAATAGGTGTGTTTGTGTCATTGGACGGACATTTAGGTCATTTTCGTCCTCCCTAGGCTTATTCTTGTCCAATTAGGGTTTTTAACAAATCTTGTGCATCCAATAGGTGTGTTTGTGTCATTGGAGGAACATTTAGGTCATTTTCGTCCTCCCTAGGCTTATTCTGGTCCAATTAGGGTTTTTAACCAATCTTGTGCATCCAATAGGTGTTTTTTGTGTCATTGGATAAACATTTAGGTCATTTTCGTCCTCCCTAGTCTTATTCTTGTCCAATTAGGGTTTTTATGCAATCTTGTGCATCCAATTGGGGTGTTTGTGTCATGGATGAACATTTAGGTCATTTTCGTCCTCCCTAGGCTTATTCTTGTCGAATTAGGGTTTTAAACCAATCTTGTCCATCCAATAAGTTCATTTGTGTCATTGGATGAACATTTAGGTCATTTTCGTCCTCCCTAGACTTATTCTTGTCCAATTAGGGTTTTTAGCCAATCTTGTGCATCCAATAAGTTCATTTGTGTCATTGGAGGAACATTTAGGTCATTTTCGTCCTCCCTAGTCTTGTTCTTGTCCAATTAGGGTTTTTATGCAATCTTGTGCATCCAATAGGTGTGTTTGTGTCATTGGACGAACATTTAGGTCATTTTCGTCTTCCCTAGGCTTATTCTTGTCCAATTAGGGTTTTTAACCAATCTTGTGCATCCAATAGGTGTGTTTGTGTCATTGGAGGAACATTTAGGTCATTTTCGCCCTCCCTAGTCTTATTCTTGTCCAATTAGGGTTTTTATGCAATCTTGTGCATCCAATAGGTGTGTTTGTGATATTGGACGGACATTTAGGTCATTTTCGTCCTCCCTAGGCTTATTCTTGTCCAATTAGGGTTTTTAACCAATCTTGTGCATCCAATAGGTGTGTTTGTGTCATTGGAGAAACATTTAGGTCATTTTCGTCCTCCCTAGGTTTATTCTTGTCCAATTAGGGTTTTTATCCAATCTTGTGCATCCAATAGGTGTGTTTGTGTCATTGGATAAACATTTAGGTCATTTTCGTCCTCCCTAGTCTTATTCTTGTCCAATTAGGGTTTTTATGCAATCTTGTGAATCCAATAGGTGTGTTTGTGTCATTGGATGAACATTTAGGTCATTTTCGTCCTCCCTAGGCTTATTCTTGTCGAATTAGGGTTTTTAACCAATCTTGTGCATCCAATAAGTTCATTTGTGTCATTGGATGAACATTTAGGTCATTTTCGTCCTCCCTAGGCTTATTCTTGTCCAATTAGGGTTTGTATGCAATCTTGTGCATCCAATAGGTATGTTTGTGTCATTGGACGAACATTTAGGTCATTTTCGTCCTTCCTAGGCTTATTCTTGTCCAATGAGTGTTTTTAACCAACCTTGTGCATCCAATAAGTTCATTTTTGTTATTGGTTGAACATTTAGGTCATTTTCGTCCTCCCTAGGCTTATTTTTGTCCAATTAGGGTTTTTAACAAATCTTGTGCATCCAATAAGTTCATTTGTGTCATTGGTTGAACATTTAGGTCATTTTCGTCCTCCCTAGGCTTATTCTTGTCCAATTAGGGTTTTTGACCAACCTTGTGAATCCAATAAGTTCATTTGTGTCATTGGAGGAACATTTAGGTCATTTTCGTCCTCCCTAGTCTTATTCTTGTCCAATTAGGGTTTTTATGCAATCTTGTGCATCCAATAGGTGTGTTTGTGTCATTGGACGAACATTTAGGTCATTTTCGTCCTCCCTAGGCTTATTCTTGTACAAAGAGGTTTTTAACCAAACTTGTGCATCCAATAAGTTCATTTGTGTCATTGGATGAACATTTAGGTCATTTTCATCCTCCCTAGTCTTATTCTTGTCTAATTAGGGTTTTTATGCAATCTTGTGCATCGAATCGGTGTGTTTGTGTCATTCGACGAACATTTAGGTCATTTTCGTCCTCCCTAGGCTTATTCTTGTCCAATTAGGGTTTTAAACCAACCTTGTGCATCCAATAAGTTCATTTGTGTCGTTGTTTGAACATTTAGGTCATTTTCGTCCTCCCTAGGCTTATTCTTGTCCAATTAGGGTTATTAACCAATCTTGTGCATCCAATAAGTTCATTTGTGTCATTGGATGAACATTTAGGTCATTTTCGTCCTCCCTAGTCTTATTCTTGTCTAATTAGGGTTTTTATGCAATCTTGTGCATCGAATCGGTGTGTTTGTGTCATTCGACGAACATTTAGGTCATTTTCGTCCTCCCTAGGCTTATTCTTGTCCAATTAGGGTTTTAAACCAACCTTGTGCATCCAATAAGTTAATTTGTGTCGTTGTTTGAACATTTAGGTCATTTTCGTCCTCCCTAGGCTTATTCTTGTCCAATTATGGTTTTTAACCAACCTTGTGCATCCAATAAGTTCATTTGTGTCATTGGAGGAACATTTAGGTCATTTTCGTCCTCCCTAGTCTTATTCTTGTCCAATTAGGGTTTTTATGCAATCTTGTGCATCCAATAGGTCTGTTTGTGTCATTGGACGGACATTTAGGTCATTTTCGTCCTCCTTAGGCTTATTCTTGTCCAATTAGGGTTTTTAACCAATCTTGTGCATTCAATAAGTTCATTTGTGTCATTGGATGAACATTTAGGTCATTTTCGTCCTATCTAGTCTTATTCTTGTCCAATTAGGGTTTTTATGCAATCTTGTGCATCCAATAGGTGTGTTTGTGTCATTGGATGAACATTTAGGTCATTTTCATCCTCCCTAGGCTTATTCTTGTCCAATTAGGGTTTTTAACCAATCTTGTGCATCCAATAGGTGTGTTTGTGTCATTGGATGAACATTTAGGTCATTTTCGTCCTCCCTAGGCTTATTCTTGTCCAATTAGGGTTTTTAACCAATCTTGTGCATCCAATAGGTGTGTTTGTGTCATTGGATAAACATTTAGGTCATTTTCTTCCTCCCTAGGCTTATTCTTTTCCAATTAGGGTTTTTAACCAATCTTGTGCATCCAACAAGTTCATTTGTGTCATTGGATGAACATTTAGGTCATTTTCGTCCTCCCTAGGCTTATTCTTGTCCAATTAGTGTTTGTATGCAATCTTGTGCATCCAATAGGTATGTTTGTGTCATTGGACGAACATTTAGGTCATTTTCGTCCTCCCTAGGCTTATTCTTGTCCAATTAGTATTTTTAACCAACCTTGTGCATCCAATAAGTTCATTTGTGTTATTGGTTGAACATTTAGGTCATTTTCGTCCTCCCTAGGCTTATTCTTGTCCAATTAGGGTTTTTAACCAACCTTGTGAATCCAATAAGTTCATTTGTGTCATTGGAGAAACATTTAGGTCATTTTCATCCTCCCTAGTCTTATTCTTGTCCAATTAGGGTTTTTATGCAATCTTGTGCATCCAATAGGTGTGTTTGTGTCATTGGACGAACATTTAGGTCATTTTCGTCCTCCCTAGGTTTATCCTTGTACAATTAGGGTTTTTAACCAAACTTGTGCATCCAATAAGTTTATCTGTGTCATTGGATGAACATTTAGGTCATTTTCATCCTCCCTTGTCTTATTCTTGTCCAATTAGGGTTTTTAACCAATCTTGTGCATCCAATAAGTTCATTTGTGTCATTGGATGAACATTTAGGTCATTTTCGTCCTCCCTAGTCTTATTCTTGTCTAATTAGGGTTTTTATGCAATCTTGTGTATCGAATCGGTGTGTTTGTGTCATTCGACGAACATTTTGGTCATTTTCGTCCTCCCTAGTCTTATTCTTGTCCAATTAGGGTTTTTAACCAACCTTGTGCATCCAATAAGTTCATTTGTGTCGTTGTTTGAACATTTAGGTCATTTTCGTCTTCCCTAGGCTTATTCTTGTCCAATTAGGGTTTTTAACCAACCTTGTGCATCCAATAAGTTCATTTGTGTCATTGGAGGAACATTTAGGTCATTTTCGTCCTCCCTAGTCTTATTCTTGTCCAATTAGGGTTTTTATGCAATCTTGTGCATCCAATAGGTGTGTTTGTGTCATTGGACGAACATTTAGGTCATTTTCGTCCTCCCTAGGCTTATTCTTGTCCAATTAGGGTTTTTAACCAATCTTGTGCATCCAATAAGTTCATTTGTATCATTGGATGAACATTTAGGTCATTTTCGTCATCCCTAGTCTTATTCTTGTGCAATTAGTATTTTAAATATTCTTATGCATCCAATATGTGTGTTTGTGTCATTGGATGAACATTTAGGTCATTTTCGTCCTCCCTATGCTTATTCTTGTCCAATTAGGGTTTTTAACCAATCTTGTGCATACAATAAGTTCATTTGTGTCATTGGATGAACATTTAGGTCATTTTCGTCCTCCCTATGCTTATTCTTGTCCAATTAGGGTTTTTAACCAATCTTGTGCATCCAATAAGTTCATTTGTGTCATTGGATGAACATTTAGGTCATTTTTGTCTTCCCTAGGCTTATTCTTGTCCAATTAGGGTTTTTATGCAATCTTGTGCATCCAATAGGTGTGTTTGTGTCATTGGATAAACATTTAGGTCATTTTCGTCCTCCCTAGTCTTATTCTTGTCCAATTAGGGTTTTTATGCAATCTTGTGCATCCAATAGGTGTGTTTGTGTCATTGGACGAACATTTAGGTCATTTTCGTCTTCCCTAGGCTTATTCTTGTCCAATTAGGGTTTTTAACCAATCTTGTGCATCCAATAGGTGTGTTTGTGTCATTGGTGGAACATTTAGGTCATTTTCGCCCTCCCTAGTGTTATTCTTGTCCAATTAGGGTTTTTATGCAATCTTGTGCATCCAATAGGTGTGTTTGTGTCATTGGACGGACATTTAGGTCATTTTCGTCCTCCCTTGGCTTATTCTTGTCCAATTAGGGTTTTTAACCAATCTTGTGCATCCAATAGGTGTGTTTGTGTCATTGGAGGAACATTTTTCGTCCTCCCTAGGCTTATTCTTGTCCAGTTAGGGTTTTTAACCAATCTTGTGCATCCAATAGGTGTGTTTGTGTCATTGGATAAACATTTAGGTCATTTTCGTCCTCCCTAGTCTTATTCTTGTCCAATTAGGGTTTTTATGCAATCTTGTGCATCCAATACGTGTGTTTGTGTCATTGGATGAACATTTAGGTCATTTTCGTCCTCCCTAGGCTTATTCTTGTCGAATTAGGGTTTTTAACCAATCTTGTGCATCCAATAAGTTCATTTGTGTCATTGGAGGAACATTTAGGTCATTTTCGTCCTCCCTAGTCTTATTCTTGTCCAATTAGGGTTTTTATGCAATCTTGTGCATCCAATAGGTGTGTTTGTGTCATTGGACGAACATTTAGGTCATTTTCGTCCTCCCTAGGCTTATTCTTGTACAAAGAGGTTTTTAACCAAACTTGTGCATCCAATAAGTTCATTTGTGTCATTGGATGAACATTTAGGTCATTTTCATCCTCCCTTGGCTTATTCTTGTCCAATTAGGGTTTTTAACCAATCTTGTGCATCCAATAAGTTCATTTGTGTCATTGGATGAACATTTAGTTTATTTTCGTCCTCCCTAGTCTTATTCTTGTCTAATTAGGGTTTTTATGCAATCTTGTGCATCGAATCTGTGTGTTTGTGTCATTCGACGAACATTTAGGTCATTTTCCTCCTCCCTAGGCTTATTCTTGTCCAATTAGGGTTTTTAACCAACCTTGTGCATCCAATAAGTTCATTTGTGTCGTTGTTTGAACATTTAGGTCATTTTCGTCCTCCCTAGGCTTATTCTTGTCCAATTAGGGTTTTTAACCAACCTTGTGCATCCAATAAGTTCATTTGTGTCATTGGAGGAACATTTAGGTCATTTTCGTCCTCCCTAGTCTTATTCTTGTCCAATTAGGGTTTTTATGCAATCTTGTGCATCCAATAGGTTTGTTTGTGTCATTGGACGGACATTTAGGTCATTTTCGTCCTCCTTAGGCTTATTCTTGTCCAATTAGGGTTTTTAACCAATCTTGTGCATCCAATAAGTTCATTTGTGTCATTGGATGAACATTTAGGTCATTTTCGTCCTATCTAGTCTTATTCTTGTCCAATTAGGGTTTTTATGCAATCTTGTGCATCCAATAGGTGTGTTTGTGTCATTGGATGAACATTTAGGTCATTTTCATCCTCCCTAGGCTTATTCTTGTCCAATTAGGGTTTTTAACCAATCTTGTGCATCCAATAGGTGTGTTTGTGTCATTGGATGAACATTTAGGTCATTTTCGTCCTCCATATGCTTATTCTTGTCCAATTAGGGTTTCTAACCAATCTTGTGCATCCAATAGGTGTATTTGTGTCATTGGATGAACATTTAGGTCATTTTCGTCCTCCCTAGGCTTATTCTTGTCCAATTAGGGTTTTTAAGCAATCTTGTGGATCCAATAAGTTCATTTGTGTCATTGGATGAACATTTAGGTCATTTTCGTCCTCCCTAGGCTTATTCTTGTCCAATTAGGGTTTTTAACCAATCTTGTGCATCCAATAGGTGTGTTTGTGTCATTGGATGAACATTTAGGTCATTTTCGTCCTCCCCAGGCTTATTCTTGTCCAATTAGGGTTTTTAAGCAATCTTGTGCATCCAATAGGTGTGTTTGTGTCATTGGATGAACATTTAGGTCATTTTCGTCCTCCCTAGGCTTATTCTTGTCCAATTAGGGTTTTTAACCAACCTTGTGCATCCAATAAGTTCATTTGTGTCATTGGAGGAACATTTAGGTCATTTTCGTCCTCCCTAGTCTTATTCTTGTCCAATTAGGGTTTTTATGCAATCTTGTGCATCCAATAGGTGTGTTTGTGTCATTGGACGGACATTTAGGTCATTTTCGTCCTCCTTAGGATTATTCTTGTCCAATTAGGGTTTTTAACCAATTTTGTGCATCCAATAAGTTCATTTGTGTCATTGGATGAACATTTAGGTCATTTTCGTCCTCCCTAGTCTTATTCTTGTCCAATTAGGGTTTTTATGCAATCTTGTGCATCCAATAGGTGTGTTTGTGTCATTGGACGAACATTTAGGTCATTTTCGTCCTCGCTAGGCTTATTCTTGTCCAATTAGGGTTTTTAACCAATCTTGTGCATCCAATAAGTTCATTTGTGTCATTGGAGGAACATTTAGGTCATTTTCGTCCTCCCTAGTCTTATTCTTGTCCAATTAGGGTTTTTATGCAATCTTGTGCATCCAATAGGTGTGTTTGTCTCATTGGACGAACATTTAGGTCATTTTCGTCCTCCCTAGGCTTATTCTTGGCCAATTAGGGTTTTTAACCAATCTTGTGCATCCAATAAGTTCATTTGTGTCATTGGATGAACATTTAGGTCATTTTCGTCCTCCCTAGTCTTATTCTTGTCCAATTAGGGTTTTTATGCAATCTTGTGCATCCAATAGGTGTGTTTGTGTCATTGGAGGAACATTTAGGTCATTTTCGTCCTCCCTAGTCTTATTCTTGTCGAATTAGGGTTTTTATGCAATCCTGTGCATCCGATAGGTGTGTTTATGTCATTGGAGGAACATTTAGGTCATTTTCGTCCTCCCTAGTCTTATTCTTGTCCAATTAGGGTTTTTATGCAATCTTGTGCATCCAATAGGTGTGTTTGTGTCATTGGACGAACATTTAGGTCATTTTCGTCCTCCCTAGGCTTATTCTTGTCCAATTAGGGTTTTTAACCAATCTTGTGCATCCAATAAGTTCATTTGTGTCATTGGATGAACATTTAGGTCATTTTCGTCCTCCCTAGGCTTATTCTTTTCCAATTAGGGTTTTAAGCAATCTTGTGCATCCAATATTTGGGTTTGTGTCATTGGACGAACATTTAGGTCATTTTCGTTCTCCCTATGCTTATTCTTGTCCAATTAGGGTTTTTAACCAATCTTGTGCATCCAATAAGTTCATTTATGTCATTGGATGAACATTTAGGACATTTTCGTCCTCCCTAGTCTTATTCTTGTCCAATTAGGGTTTTTACGCAATCTTGTGCATCCAATAGGTGTGTTTGTGTCATTGGACGAACATTTAGGTCATTTTCGTCCTCCCTAGGCTTATTCTTGTCCAATTAGGGTTTTTAACCAATCTTGTGCATCCAATAAGTTCATTTGTGTCATTGGATGAACATTTAGGTCATTTTCGTCCTCCCTAGGCTTATTCTTGTCCAACTAGGGTTTTTAAGCAATCTTGTGCATCCAATAAGTTCATTTGTGTCATTGGATGAACATTTAGGTCATTTTCGTCCTCCCTAGGCTTATTCTTGTCCAATTAGGGTTTTTAACCAATCTTGTGCATCCATTAGGTGTGTTTGTGTCATTGGATGAACATTTAGGTCATTTTCATCCTCCCTAGGCTTATTCTTGTCCAATTAGGGTTTTTAACCAATCTTGTGCATCCAATAGGTGTGTTTGTGTCATTGGATGAACATTTAGGTCATTTTCGTCCTCCCTAGGCTTATTCTTGTCCAATTAGGGTTTTTAACCAATCTTGTGCATCCAATAAGTTCATTTGTGTCATTGGACGAACATATAGGTCATTTTCGTCCTCCCTAGGCTTATTCTTGTCCAATTAGGGTTTTTAACAAATCTTGTGCATCCAATAGGTGTGTTTGTGTCATTGGATTAACATTTAGGTCATTTTCGTCCTACCTAGGCTTATTCTTGTCCAATTAGGGTTTTTAACCAATCTTGTGCATCCAATAGGTGTGTTTGTGTCATTGGATTAACATTTAGGTCATTTTCGTCCTCCCTAGGCTTATTCTTGTCCAATTAGGGTTTTTAACCAATCTTGTGCATTCGATAGGTGTGTTTGTGTCATTGGATGAACATTTAGGTCATTTTCGTCCTCCCAAGGCTTATTCTTGTCGAATTAGGGTTTTTAACCAATCTTGTGCATCCAATAGGTGTGTTTATGTCAATGGGTTAACATTTAGGTCATTTTCGTCCTCCCTAGGCTTATTCTTGTCCAATTAGTGTTTTTAACCAATCTTGTGCATTCGATAGGTGTGTTTGTGTCATTGGATGAACATTTAGGTCATTTTCGTCCTCCCTAGGCTTATTCTTGTCCAATTAGGGTTTTTAACCAATCTTGTGCATCCAATAGGTGTGTTTGTGTCATTGGATAAACATTTAGGTCATTTTCGTCCTCCCTAGGCTTATTCTTTTCCAATTAGGGTTTTTATCCAATCTTGTGCATCCAACAAGTTCATTTGTGTCATTGGATGAACATTTAGGTCATTTTCGTCCTCCCTAGGCTTATTCTTGTCCAATTAGGGTTTGTATGCAATCTTGTGCATCCAATAGGTATGTTTGTGTCATTTGACGAACATTTAGGTCATTTTCGTCCTTCCTAGGCTTATTCTTGTCCAATTAGTGTTTTTAACCAACCTTGTGCATCCAATAAGTTCATTTGTGTTATTTGTTGAACATTTAGGTCATTTTCGTCCTCCCTAGGCTTATTCTTGTCCAATTAGGGTTTTTAACCAACCTTGTGAATCCAATAAGTTCATTTGTGTCATTGGAGGAACATTTAGGTCATTTTCGTCCTCCCTAGTCTTATTCTTGTCCAATTAGGGTTTTTATGCAATCTTGTGCATCCAATAGGTGTGTTTGTGTCATTGGACGAACATTTAGGTCATTTTCGTCCTCCCTTGGCTTATCCTTGTACAATTAGGGTTTTTAACCAAACTTGTGCATCCAATAAGTTTATTTGTGTCATTGGATGAACATTTAGGTCATTTTCATCCTCCCTTGGCTTATTCTTGTCCAATTAGGGTTTTTAACCAATCTTGTGCATCCAATAAGTTCATTTGTGTCATTGGATGAACATTTAGGTCATTTTCGTCCTCCCTAGTCTTATTCTTGTCTAATTAGGGTTTTTAGGCAATCTTGTGCATCGAATCGGTGTGTTTGTGTCATTCGACGAACATTTAGGTCATTTTCGTCCTCCCTAGGCTTATTCTTGTCCAATTAGTGTTTTTAACCAACCTTGTGCATCCAATAAGTTCATTTGTGTCGTTGTTTGAACATTTAGGTCATTTTCGTCCTCCCTAGGCTTATTCTTGTCCAATTAGGGTTTTTAACCAACCTTGTGCATCCAATAAGTTCATTTGTGTCATTGGAGGAACATTTAGGTCATTTTCGTCCTCCCTAGTCTTATTCTTGTCCAATTAGGGTTTTTATGCAATCTTGTGCATCCAATAGGTGTGTTTCTGTCATTGAACGGACATTTAGGTTATTTTCGTCCTCCCTAGGCTTATTCTTGTCCAATTAGGGTTTTTAGCCAATCTTGTGCATTCAATAAGTTCATTTGTGTCATTGGAGGAACATGTAGTTCATTTTCGTCCTCCCTAGTCTTATTCTTGTCCAATTAGGGTTTTTTATGCAATCTTGTGCATCCAATAGGTCTGTTTGTGTCATTGGACAAACATTTAGGTCATTTTCGTCCTCCCTAGGCTTATTCTTGTCCAATTATGGTTTTTAACCAATCTTGTGCATCCAATAGGTGTGTTTGTGTCATTGGATAAACATTTTGGTCATTTTCGTCCTCCATAGTCTTATTCTTGTCCAATTAGGGTTTTTATGCAATCTTGTGCATCCAATAGGTGTGTTTGTGTCATTGGATGAACATTTAGGTCATTTTCGTCCTCCTTATGCTTATTCTTGTAGAATTAGGGTTTTTAACCAATCTTGTGCATCCAATAAGTTCATTTGTGTCATTGGATGAACATTTAGGTCATTTTCGTCCTCCCTCGGCTTATTCTTGTCCAATTAAGGTTTTTAGCCAATCTTGTGCATCCAATAAGTTCATTTGTGTCATTGGAGGAACATTTAGGTCATTTTCGTCCTCGCTAGTCTTATTCTTGTCCAATTAGGGTTTTTATGCAATCTTGTGCATCCAATAGGTGTGTTTGTGTCATTGGACGAACATTTAGGTCATTTTCGTCTTCCCTAGGCTTATTCTTGTCCAATTAGGGTTTTTAACCAATCTTGTGCATCCAATAGGTGTGTTTGTGTCATTGGTGGAACATTTAGGTCATTTTCGCCCTCCCTAGTGTTATTCTTGTCCAATTAGGGTTTTTATGCAATCTTGTGCATCCAATAGGTGAGTTTGTTTCATTGGACGGACATTTAGGTCATTTTCGTCCTCCCTTGGCTTATTCTTGTCCAATTAGGGTTTTTAACCAATCTTGTGCATCCAATAGGTGTGTTTGTGTCATTGGAGGAACATTTTTCGTCCTCCCTAGGCTTATTCTTGTCCAGTTAGGGTTTTTAACCAATCTTGTGCATCCAATAGGTGTGTTTGTGTCATTGGATAAACATTTAGGTCATTTTCGTCCTCCCTAGTCTTATTCTTGTCCAATTAGGGTTTTTATGCAATCTTGTGCATCCAATACGTGTGTTTGTGTCATTGGATGAACATTTAGGTCATTTTCGTCCTCCCTAGGCTTATTCTTGTCGAATTAGGGTTTTTAACCAATCTTGTGCATCCAATAAGTTCATTTGTGTCATTGGAGGAACATTTAGGTCATTTTCGTCCTCCCTAGTCTTATTCTTGTCCAATTAGGGTTTTTATGCAATCTTGTGCATCCAATAGGTGTGTTTGTGTCATTGGACGAACATTTAGGTCATTTTCGTCCTCCCTAGGCTTATTCTTGTACAAAGAGGTTTTTAACCAAACTTGTGCATCCAATAAGTTCATTTGTGTCATTGGATGAACATTTAGGTCATTTTCATCCTCCCTTGGCTTATTCTTGTCCAATTAGGGTTTTTAACCAATCTTGTGCATCCAATAAGTTCATTTGTGTCATTGGATGAACATTTAGTTTATTTTCGTCCTCCCTAGTCTTATTCTTGTCTAATTAGGGTTTTTATGCAATCTTGTGCATCGAATCTGTGTGTTTGTGTCATTCGACGAACATTTAGGTCATTTTCCTCCTCCCTAGGCTTATTCTTGTCCAATTAGGGTTTTTAACCAACCTTGTGCATCCAATAAGTTCATTTGTGTCGTTGTTTGAACATTTAGGTCATTTTCGTCCTCCCTAGGCTTATTCTTGTCCAATTAGGGTTTTTAACCAACCTTGTGCATCCAATAAGTTCATTTGTGTCATTGGAGGAACATTTAGGTCATTTTCGTCCTCCCTAGTCTTATTCTTGTCCAATTAGGGTTTTTATGCAATCTTGTGCATCCAATAGGTTTGTTTGTGTCATTGGACGGACATTTAGGTCATTTTCGTCCTCCTTAGGCTTATTCTTGTCCAATTAGGGTTTTTAACCAATCTTGTGCATCCAATAAGTTCATTTGTGTCATTGGATGAACATTTAGGTCATTTTCGTCCTATCTAGTCTTATTCTTGTCCAATTAGGGTTTTTATGCAATCTTGTGCATCCAATAGGTGTGTTTGTGTCATTGGATGAACATTTAGGTCATTTTCATCCTCCCTAGGCTTATTCTTGTCCAATTAGGGTTTTTAACCAATCTTGTGCATCCAATAGGTGTGTTTGTGTCATTGGATGAACATTTAGGTCATTTTCATCCTCCCTAGGCTTATTCTTGTCCAATTAGGGTTTTTAACCAATCTTGTGCATCCAATAGGTGTGTTTGTGTCATTGGATGAACATTTAGGTCATTTTCGTCCTCTCTTGTCTTATTCTTGTCCAATTAGGGTTTTAAGCCAATCTTGTGCATCCAATAAGTGTGTTTGTGTCATTTGATGAACATTTAGGTCATTTTCGTCCTCCCAAGGTTTATTCTTATCCAATTAGGGTTTTAAGCAATCTTGTGCATCCAATAAGTTCATTTGTGTCATTGGATTAAGATTTAAGTCATTTTCGTTCTCCCTAGGCTTATTCTTGTCCAGTTAGGGTTTTTAACCAATCTTGTGCATCCAATAGGTGTGTTTGTGTCATTGGATGAACATTTAGGTCATTTTCGTCCTCCCTAGGCTTATTCTTGTCCAATTAGGATTTTTAACCAATCTTGTGCATCCAATAAGTTCATTTGTGTCATCGGATGAACATTTAGGTCATTTTCGTCCTCCCTAGGCTTATTCTTGTCCAATTAGGGTTTTTAACCAATCTTGTGCATCCAATAGGTGTGTTTGTGTCATTGGATGAACATTTAGGTCATTTTCGTCCTCCCTAGGCTTATTCTTGTCCAATTAGGGTTTTTAACCAATCTTGTGCATCCAATAGGTGTGTTTGTGTCATTGGATAAACATTTAGGTCATTTTCGTCCTCCCTAGGCTTATTCTTTTCCAATTAGGGTTTTTATCCAATCTTGTGCATCCAACAAGTTCATTTGTGTCATTGGATGAACATTTAGGTCATTTTCGTCCTCCCTAGGCTTATTCTTGTCCAATTAGGGTTTTTAATCAACCTTGTGCATCCAATAAGTTCATTTGTGTCATTGGTTGAACATTTAGGTCATTTTCGTACTCCCTAGGCTTATTCTTTTCCAATTAGGGTTTTTAACCAATCTTGTGCATCCAACAAGTTCATTTGTGTCATTGGATGAACATTTAGGTCATTTTCGTCCTCCCTAGTCTTATTCTTGTCCAATTAGGGTTTTTATGCAATCTTGTGCATCCAATAGGTGTGTTTGTGTCATTGGATGAACATTTAGGTCATTTTCATCCTCCCTAGGCTTATTCTTGTCCAATTAGGGTTTTTAACCAATCTTGTGCATCCATTAAGTTCATTTGTTTCATTGGATGAACATTTAGGTCATTTTCGTCCTCCGTAGTCTTATTCTTGTCCAATTAGGGTTTTTATGCAATCTTGTGCATCCAATAGGTGTGTTTGTGTCATTGGATGAACATTTAGGTCATTTTCATCCTCCCTAGGCTTATTCTTGTCCAATTAGGGTTTTTAACCAATCATGTGCATACAATAAGTTCATTTGTGTCATTGGATGAACATTTAGGTCATTTTCGTCCTCCCTAGTCTTATTCTTGTCCAATTAGGGTTTTTATGCAATCTTGTGCATCCAATAGGTGTGTTTGTGTCATTGGATGAACATTTAAGTCATTTTCGTCCTCCCTAGGCTTATTCTTGTCCAATTAAGGTTTTTAGCCAATCTGGTGCATCCAATAAGTTCATTTGTGTCATTGGAGGAACATTTAGGTCATTTTCGTCCTCCCTAGGCTTATTCTTGTCCAACTAGGGTTTTTAACCAATCTTGTGCATCCAATAAGTTCATTTGTGTCATTGGAGGAACATTTAGGTCATTTTCGTCCTCCCTAGTCTTATTCTTGTCCAATTAGGGTTTTTATGCAATCTTGTGCATCCAATAGGTGTGTTTGTGTCATTGGACGAACATTTTGGTCATTTTCGTCTTCCCTAGGCTTATTCTCGTCCAATTAGGGTTTTTAACCAATCTTGTGCATCCAATGGGTCTGTTTGTGTCATTGGAGGAACATTTAGGTCATTTTCGCCGTCCCTAGTCTTATTCTTGTCCAATTAGGGTTTTTATGCAATCTTGTGCATCCAATAGGTGTGTTTGTGTCATTGGAGGAACATTTAGGTCATTTTCGTCCTCCCTAGTCTTATTCTTGTCCAATTAGGGATTTTATTCAATCTTGTGCATCCAATAGGTGTGTTTGTGTTATTGGACGAACATTTAGGTCATTTTGGTCCTCTCTGGGCTTATTCGTGTGCAATTAGGGTTTTTAACCAACCTTGTGCATCCAATAAGTTCATTTGTGTCATTGGTTGAACATTTAGGTCATTTTCGTCCTCCCTAGGCTTATTCTTGTCCAATTAGGGTTTTTAACCAACCTTGTGCATCCAATAAGTTCATTTGTGTCATTGGAGGAACATTTAGGTCATTTTCGTCCTCCCTAGTCTTATTCTTGTCCAATTAGGGTTTTTATGCAATCTTGTGCCTCCAATAGGTGTGTTTGTGTCATTGGAGGAACATTTAGGTCATATTCGTCCTCCCTAGGCTTATTCTTTTCCAATTAGGGTTTTTAACCAATCTTGTGCATCCAACAAGTTCATTTGTGTCATTGGATGAACATTTATGTCATTTTCGTCCTCTCTAGGCTTATTCATGTGCAATTAGGGTTTTTAACCAACCTTGTGCATCCAATAAGTTTATTTGTGTCATTGGTTGAACATTTAGGTCATTTTCGTCATCCCTAGGCTTATTCTTGTCCAATTAGTGTTTTTAACCAACCTTGTGCATCCAATAAGTTCATTTGTGTCATTGGAGGAACATTTAGGTCATTTTCGTCCTCCCTAGTCTTATTCTTGTCCAATTAGGGTTTTTATGCAATCTTGTGCCTCCAATAGGTGTGTTTGTGTCATTGGAGGAACAGTTAGGTCATTTTCGTCCTCCCTAGGCTTATTCTTGTCCAATTAGGGTTTTTAATCAACCTTGTGCATCCAATAAGTTCATTTGTGTCATTGGTTGAACATTTAGGTCATTTTCGTCCTCCCTAGGCTTATTCTTTTCCAATTAGGGTTTTTAACCAATCTTGTGCATCCAACAAGTTCATTTGTGTCATTGGATGAACATTTAGGTCATTTTCGTCCTCCCTAGGCTTATTCTTGTCCAATTAGGGTTTTTATGCAATCTTGTGCATCCAATAGGTGTGTTTGTGTCATTGGACGAACATTTAGGTCATTTTCGTCCTCCCTAGGCATATTCTGGTCCAATTAGGGTTTTTAACCAACCTTGTGCATCCAATAAGTTCATTTGTGTCATTGGTTGAACATTTAGGTCATTTTCGTCCTCCCTAGGCTTATTCTTGTCCAATTAGGGTTTTTAACCAACCTTGTGCATCCAATAAGTTCATTTGTGTCATTGGTCGAACATTTAGGTCATTTATGTCCTCCCTAGTCTTATTCTTGTCCAATTAGGGTTTTTATGCAATCTTGTGCATCCAATAGGTGTGTTTGTGTCATTGGACGAACATTTAGGTCATTTTCGTCCTCCCTAGTCTTATTCTTGTCCAATTAGGGATTTTATTCAATCTTGTGCATCCAATAGGTGTGTTTGTGTCATTGGACGATCATTTAGGTCATTTTCGTCCTCTCTAAGCTTATTCTTGTGCAATTACGGTTTTTAACCAACCTTGTGCATCCAATAAGTTCATTTGTGTCATTGGAGGAACATTTAGGTCATTTTCGTCCTCCCTAGTCTTATTCTTGTCCAATTAGGGTTTTTATGCAATCTTGTGCATCCAATAGGTGTGTTTGTGTCATTGGACGAACATTTAGGTGATTTTCGTCCTCCCTAGGCTTATTCTTGTCCAATTAGGGTTTTTAACCAACCTTGTGCATCCAATAAGTTCATTTGTGTCATTGGAGGAACATTTAGGTCATTTTCGTCCTCCCTAGTCTTATTCTTGTCCAATTAGGGTTTTTATGCAATCTTGTGCCTCCAATAGGTGTGTTTGTGTCATTGGAGGAACATTTAGGTCATTTTCGTCCTCCCTAGTTTTATTCTTGTCCAATTAGGGTTTTTAATCATCCTTGTGCATCCAATAAGTTCATTTGTGTCATTGGTTGAACATTTAGGTCATTTTCGTCCTCCCTAGGCTTATTCTTTTCCAATTGGGGTTTTTAACCAACCTTGTGCATCCAATAAGTTCATTTGTGTCATTGGTTCAATATTTAGGTCATTTTCGTCCTCCCTAGGCTTATTCTTGTCCAATTAGGGTTTTTAACCAATCTTGTGCATCCAGTAAGTTCATTTGTGTCATTGGATGAACATTTAGGTCATTTTCGTCCTCCCTAGTCTTATTCTTGTCCAATTAGGGTTTTAAGCAATCTTGTGCATCCAATATGTGTGTTTGTGTCATTGGATGAACATATAGGTCATTTTCGTCCTCCCTATGCTTATTCTTGTCGAAATAGGGTTTTTATGCAATCTTGTGCATCCAATAGGTGTGTTTGTGTCATTGGACGAACATTTAGGTCATTTTCGTCCTCCCTAGGCTTATTCTTGTCCAATTAGGGTTTTTATGCAATCTTGTGCATCCAATAGGTGTGTTTGTGTCATTGGAGGAACATTTAGGGCATTTTCGTCTTCCCTAGGCTTATTCTTGTCCAATTAGGGTTTTTAGCCAATCTTGTGCATCCAATAAGTTCATTTGTGTCATTGGAGGAACATTTAGGTCATTTTCGTCCTCCCTAGTCTTATTCTTGTCCAATTAGGGATTTTATTCAATCTTGTGCATCCAATAGGTGTGTTTGTGTCATTGGACGAACATTTAGGTCATTTTCGTCCTCTCTAGGCTTATTCTTGGGCAATTAGGGTTTTTAACCAACCTTGTGCATCCAATAAGTTCATTTGTGTCATTGGTTGAACATTTAGGTCATTTTCGTCCTCCCTAGGCTTATTCTTGTCCAATTAGGGTTTTTAACCAACCTTGTGCATCCAATAAGTTCATTTGTGTCATTGGAGGAACATTTAGGTCATTTTCGTCCTCCCTAGTCTTATTCTTGTCCAATTAGGGTTTTTATGCAATCTTGTGCATCCAATAGGTGTGTTTGTGTCATTGGACGGACATTTAGGTCATTTTCGTCCTCCTTAGGATTATTCTTGTCCAATTAGGGTTTTTAACCAATTTTGTGCATCCAATAAGTTCATTTGTGTCATTGGATGAACATTTAGGTCATTTTCGTCCTCCCTAGTCTTATTCTTGTCCAATTAGGGTTTTTATGCAATCTTGTGCATCCAATAGGTGTGTTTGTGTCATTGGACGAACATTTAGGTCATTTTCGTCCTCCCTAGGCTTATTCTTGTACAATTAGGGTTTTTAACCAATCTTGTGCATCCAATAAGTTCATTTGTGTCATTGGATGAACATTTAGGTCATTTTCGTCCTCCCCAGGCTTATTCTTGTCCAACAAGGGTTTTTAACCAATCTTGTGCATCCAATAAATTCATTTGTGTCATTGGATGAACATTTAGGTCATTTTCGTCCTCCCTAGTCTTATTCTTGTCCAATTAGGGTTTTAAGCAATCTTGTGCATCCAATATGTGGGTTTGTGTCATTGGACGAACATTTAGGTCATTTTCGTCCTCCCTAGTCTTATTCTTGTCCAATTAGGGTTTTTAACCAATCTTGTGCATCCAATAAGTTCATTTGTGTCATTGGATGAACATTTAGGTCATTTTCGTCCTCCCTAGGCTTATTCTTGTCCAATTAGAGTTTTTAACCAATCTTTTGCATCCAATAAGTTCATTTGTGTCATTGGATGGACATTTAGGTCATTTTCGTCATCCCTAGTCTTATTCTTGTCCAATTAGGGTTTTTATGCAATCTTGTGCATCCAATAGGTGTGTTTGTGTCATTGGAGGAACATTTAGGTCATTTTCGTCCTCCCTAGTCTTTATCTTGTCCAATTAGTGTTTTTATGCAATCTTGTGCATCCAATAGGTGTGTTTGTGTCATTGGAAGAACATTTAGGTCATTTTCGTCCTCCCTAGGCTTATTCTTGTCCGATAAGGGTTTTTAACCAATCTTGTGCATTCAATAAGTTCATTTGTGTCGTTGGATGAACATTTAGGTCATTTACGTCCTCCCTAGGCTTATTCTTGTCCAATTAGGGTTTTTAACCAATCTTGTGCATCCAATAAGTTCATTTGTGTCATTGGATGAACATTTAGGTCATTTTCGTCCTCCCTAGTCTTATTCTTGTCCAATTAGGGTTTTAAGCAATCTTGTGCATCCAATATGTGTGTTTGTGTCATTGGATGAACATTTAGGTCATTTTCGTCCTCCCTATGCTTATTCTTGTCCAATTAGGGTTTTTAACCAATCTTGTGCATACAATAATTTCATTTGTGTCATTGGATGAACATTTAGGTCATTTTCGTCCTCCCTAGTCTTATTCTTGTCAAATTAGGGTTTTTATGCAATCTTGTGCATCCAATCGGTGTGTTTGTGTCATTGGACGAACATTTGGGTCATTTTCGTCCTCCTTAGGCTTATTCTTGTCCAATTAGGGTTTTTAACCAACCTTGTGCATCCAATAAGTTCATTTGTATCGTTGGTTGAACATTTAGGTCATTTTCGTCCTCCCTAGGCTTATTCTTGTCCAATTAGGGTTTTTAACCAACCTTGTGCATCCAATAAGTTCATTTGTGTCATTGGAGGAACATTTAGGTCATTTTCGTCCTCCCTAGTCTTATTCTTGTCCAATTAGGGTTTTTATGCAATCTTGTGCATCCAATAGGTGTGTTTGTGTCATTGGACGGACATTTAGGTCATTTTCGTCCTCCCTAGGCTTATTCTTGTCCAATTAGGGTTTTTATCCAATCTTGTGCATCCAATAAGTTCATTTGTGTCATTGGATGAACATTTAGGTCATTTTCGTCCTCCCTAGGCTTGTTCTTGTCCAATTAGGGTTTTTATGCAATCTTGTGCATCCAATAGGTGTGTTTATGTCATTGGACGAACATTTAGGTCATTTTCGTCCTCCCTAGGCTTATTCTTGTCCAATTAGGGTTTTTATGCAATCTTGTGCATCCAATAGGTGTGTTTGTGTCATTGGACGAACATTTAGGTCATTTTCGTCCTCCCTAGGCTTATTCTTGTCCAATTAGGGTTTTTAACCATTCTTGTGCATCCAATAAGTTCATTTGTGTCATTGGAGGAACATTTAGGTCATTTTCGTCCTCCCTAGTCTTATTCTTGTCCAATTAGGGTTTTTATGCAATCTTGTGCATCCAATAGGTGTGTTTGTGTCATTGGACGAACATTTAGGTCATTTTCGTCCTCCCTAGGCTTATTCTTGTCCAATTAGGGTTTTTATCCAACCTTGTGCATCCAATAAGTTCATTTGTGTCGTTGGTTGAACATTTAGGTCATTTTCGTCCTCCCTAGGCTTATTCTTGTCCAATTAGGGTTTTTAACCAACCTTGTGCATCCAATAAGTTCATTTGTGTCATTGGAGGAACATTTAGGTCATTTTCGTCCTCGCTAGTCTTATTCTTGTCCAATTAGGGTTTTTATGCAATCTTGTGCATCCAATAGGTGTGTTTGTGTCATTGGACGAACATTTAGGTCATTTTCGTCTTCCCTAGGCTTATTCTTGTCCAATTAGGGTTTTTAACCAATCTTGTGCATCCAATAGGTGTGTTTGTGTCATTGGACGAACATTTAGGTTATTTTCGTCCTCTCTAGGCTTATTCTTGTGCAATTAGGGTTTTTAACCAACCTTGTTCATCCAATAAGTTCATTTGTGTCATTGGTTGAACATTTAGGTCATTTTCGTCCTCCCTAGGCTTATTCTTGTCCAATTAGGTTTTTTAACCAACCTTGTGAATCCAATAAGTTCATTTGTGTCATTGGAGGAACATTTAGGTCATTTTCGTCCTCCCTAGTCTTATTCTTGTCCAATTAGGGTTTTTATGCAATCTTGTGCATCCAATAGGTGTGTTTGTGTCATTGGACGAACATTTAGGTCATTTTCGTCCACCGTAGGCTTATTCTTGTCCAATTAGGGTTTTTAACCAATCTTGTGCATCCAATAGGTGTTTTTGTGTCATTGGTTGAACATTTAGGTCATTTTCGTCCTCCCTAGTCTTATTCTTTTCCAATTAGGGTTTTTATACAATCTTGTGCATCAAATTGGTGTGTTTGTGTCATTGGATGAACATTTAGGTCACTTTCGTCCTCCCTAGGCTTATTCTTGTCGAATTAGGGTTTTTAACCAATCTTGTGCATCCAATAAGTTCATTTGTGTCATTGGATGAACATTTAGGTCATTTTCGTCCTCCCTAGACTTATTCTTGTCCAATTAGGGTTTTTAGCCAATCTTTTGCATCCAATAAGTTCATTTGTGTCATTGGAGGAACATTTAGGTCATTTTCGTCCTCCCTAGTCTTATTCTTGTCCAATTAGGGTTTTTATGCAATCTTGTGCATCCAATAGGTGTGTTTGTGTCATTGGACGAACATTTATGTCATTTTCGTCCTCCCTAGTCTTATTCTTGTCCAATTAGGGTTTTTATGCAATCTTGTGCATCCAATAGGTGTGTTTGTGTCATTGGACGAACATTTAGGTCATTTTCGTCCTCCCTATGCTTATTCTTGTCCAATTAGTGTTTTTAACAAATCTTGTGCATCCAATAAGTTCATTTGTGTCATTGGAGGAACATTTAGGTCATTTTCGTCCTCCCTAGTCTTATTCTTGTCCAATTAGGGTTTTTATGCAATCTTGTGCATCCAATAGGTGTGTTTGTGTCATTGGACGAACATTTAGGTCATTTTCGTCCTCCCTAGGCTTATCCTTGTACAATTAGGGTTTTTAACCAAACTTGTGCATCCAATAAGTTTATTTGTGTCATTGGATGAACATTTAGGTCATTTTCATCCTCCCTTGGCTTATTCTTGTCCAATTAGGGTTTTTAACCAATCTTGTGCATCCAATAAGTTCATTTGTGTCATTGGATGAACATTTAGGTCATTTTCGTCCTCCCTAGTCTTATTCTTGTCTAATTAGGGTTTTTATGCAATCTTGTGCATCGAATCAGTGTGTTTGTGTCATTCGACGAACATTTAGGTCATTTTCGTCCTCCCTAGGCTTATTCTTGTCCAATTAGGGTTTTTAACCAACCTGTTGCATCCAATAAGTTCATTTGTGTCGTTGTTTGAACATTTAGGTCATTTTCGTCCTCCCTAGGCTTATTCTTGTCCAATTAGGGTTTTTAACCAACCTTGTGCATCCAATAAGTTCATTTGTGTCATTGGAGGAACATTTAGGTCATTTTCGTCCTCCCTAGTCTTATTCTTGTCCAATTAGGGTTTTTATGCAATCTTGTGCATCCAATAGGTGTGTTTGTATCATTGGACGAACATTTAGGTCATTTTCGTCCTCCCTAGGCTTATTCTGTTCCAATTAGGGTTTTTAACCAATCTTGCGCATCCAATAAGTTCATTTGTGTCATTTGATGAACATTTAGGTCATTTTCGTCCTCCCTAGTCTTATTCTTGTCCAATTAGGGTTTTAAGCAATCTTGTGCATTCAATATGTGTGTTTGTGTCATTGGTTGAACATTTAGGTCATTTTCGTCCACCCTAGGCTTATTCTTGTCCAATTAGGGTTTTTAACCAACCTTGTGCATCCAATAAGTTCATTTGTGTCATTGGAGGAACATTTAGGTCATTTTCGTCCTCCCTAGTCTTATTCTTGTCCAATTAGGGTTTTTATGCAATCTTGTGCCTCCAATAGGTGTGTTTGTGTCATTGGAGGAACATTTAGGTCATATTCGTCCTCCCTAGGCTTATTCTTTTCCAATTAGGGTTTTTAACCAATCTTGTGCATCCAACAAGTTCATTTGTGTCATTGGATGAACATTTATGTCATTTTCGTCCTCTCTAGGCTTATTCATGTGCAATTAGGGTTTTTAACCAACCTTGTGCATCCAATAAGTTTATTTGTGTCATTGGTTGAACATTTAGGTCATTTTCGTCATCCCTAGGCTTATTCTTGTCCAATTAGTGTTTTTAACCAACCTTGTGCATCCAATAAGTTCATTTGTGTCATTGGAGGAACATTTAGGTCATTTTCGTCCTCCCTAGTCTTATTCTTGTCCAATTAGGGTTTTTATGCAATCTTGTGCCTCCAATAGGTGTGTTTGTGTCATTGGAGGAACAGTTAGGTCATTTTCGTCCTCCCTAGGCTTATTCTTGTCCAATTAGGGTTTTTAATCAACCTTGTGCATCCAATAAGTTCATTTGTGTCATTGGTTGAACATTTAGGTCAATTTCGTCCTCCCTAGGCTTATTCTTTTCCAATTAGGGTTTTTAACCAATCTTGTGCATCCAACAAGTTCATTTGTGTCATTGGATGAACATTTAGGTCATTTTCGTCCTCCCTAGGCTTATTCTTGTCCAATTAGGGTTTTTATGCAATCTTGTGCATCCAATAGGTGTGTTTGTGTCATTGGACGAACATTTAGGTCATTTTCGTCCTCCCTAGACTTATTCTTGTCCAATTAGGGTTTTTAACCAACCTTGTGCATCCAATAAGTTCATTTGTGTCATTGGAGGAACATTTAGGTCATTTTCGTCCTCCCTAGTCTTATTCTTGTCCAATTAGGGTTTTTATGCAATCTTGTGCATCCAATAGGTGTGTTTGTGTCATTGGACGAACATTTAGGTGATTTTCGTCCTCCCTAGGCTTATTCTTGTCCAATTAGGGTTTTTAACCAACCTTGTGCATCCAATAAGTTCATTTGTGTCATTGGAGGAACATTTAGGTCATTTTCGTCCTCCCTAGTCTTATTCTTGTCCAATTAGGGTTTTTATGCAATCTTGTGCCTCCAATAGGTGTGTTTGTGTCATTGGAGGAACATTTAGGTCATATTCGTCCTCCCTAGGCTTATTCTTTTCCAATTAGGGTTTTTAACCAATCTTGTGCATCCAACAAGTTCATTTGTGTCATTGGATGAACATTTATGTCATTTTCGTCCTCTCTAGGCTTATTCATGTGCAATTAGGGTTTTTAACCAACCTTGTGCATCCAATAAGTTTATTTGTGTCATTGGTTGAACATTTAGGTCATTTTCGTCATCCCTAGGCTTATTCTTGTCCAATTAGTGTTTTTAACCAACCTTGTGCATCCAATAAGTTCATTTGTGTCATTGGAGGAACATTTAGGTCATTTTCGTCCTCCCTAGTCTTATTCTTGTCCAATTAGGGTTTTTATGCAATCTTGTGCCTCCAATAGGTGTGTTTGTGTCATTGGAGGAACAGTTAGGTCATTTTCGTCCTCCCTAGGCTTATTCTTGTCCAATTAGGGTTTTTAATCAACCTTGTGCATCCAATAAGTTCATTTGTGTCATTGGTTGAACATTTAGGTCATTTTCGTCCTCCCTAGGCTTATTCTTTTCCAATTAGGGTTTTTAACCAATCTTGTGCATCCAACAAGTTCATTTGTGTCATTGGATGAACATTTAGGTCATTTTCGTCCTCCCTAGGCTTATTCTTGTCCAATTAGGGTTTTTATGCAATCTTGTGCATCCAATAGGTGTGTTTGTGTCATTGGACGAACATTTAGGTCATTTTCGTCCTCCCTAGGCTTATTCTTGTCCAATTAGGGTTTTTAACCCTCCTTGTGCATCCAATAAGTTTATTTGTGTCATTGGTTGAACATTTAGGTCATTTTCGTCCTCCCTAGGCTTATTTTTGTCCAATTAGGGTTTTTAACCAATCTATTGCATCCAATAAGTTCATTTGTGTCATTGGTTGAACATTTGTGTCATTTTCGTCCTCCCTAGGCTTATTCTTGTCCAATTAGGGTTTTTAACCAACCTTGTGCATCCAATAAGTTCATTTGTATCGTTGGTTGAACATTTAGGTCATTTTCTTCCTCCCTAGGCTTATTCTTGTCCAATTAGGGTTTTTAACCAACCTTGTGCATCAAATAAGTTCATTTGTGTCATTGGAGGAACATTTAGGTCATTTTCGTCCTCCCTAGTCTTATTCTTGTCCAATTAGTGTTTTTATGCAATCTTGTGCATCCAATAGGTGTGTTTGTGTCATTGGACGGACATTTAGATCATTTTCGTCCTCCCTAGGCTTATTCTTTTCCAATTAGGGTTTTTAACCAATCTTGTGCATCCAATAAGTTCATTTGTGTCATTGGATGAACATTTAGGTTATTTTCGTCATCCCAAGGCTTATTCTTGTCCAATTAGGGTTTTAAGCAATCTTGTGAATCCAATATGTGTGTTTGTGTCATTGGATGAACATTTAGGTCATTTTCATCCTCCCTATGCTTATTCTTGTCCAATTAGGGTTTTTAACCAATGTTGTGCATACAATAAGTTCATTTGTGTCATTGGATGAACATTTAGGTCATTTTCGTCCTCCCTAGTCTTATTCTTGTCCAATTAGGGTTTTTATGCAATCTTGTGCATCCAATAGGTGTGTTTGTGTCATTGGACGGACATTTAGGTCATTTTCGTCCTCCCTAGGCTTATTCTTGTCCAATTCGGGTTTTTAGCCAATCTTGTGCATTCAATAAGTTCATTTGTGTCATTGGAGGAACATTTAGGTCATTTTCGTCCTCCCTAGTCTTTTTCTTGTCCAATTAGGGTTTTTTATGCAATCTTGTGCGTCCAATAGGTGTGTTTGTGTCATTGGACGAACATTTAGGTCATTTTCGTCTTCCCTAGACTTATTCTTATCCAATTAGGGTTTTTAACCAATCTTGTGCATCCAATAGGTGTGTTTGTGTCATTGGAGGAACATTTAGGTCATTTTCTCCCTCCCTAGACTTATTCTTGTCCAATTAGGGTTTTTATGCAATCTTGTGCATCCAATAGGTGTGTTTGTGTCATTGGACGGACATTTAGGTCATTTTCGTCCTCCCTAGGCTTATTCTTGTCCAATTAGGGTTTTTAAGCAATCTTGTGCATCCAATAGGTGTGTTTGTGTCATTGGAGGAACATTTTGGTCATTTTCATCCTCCCTAGGCTTATTCTTGTCCAATTAGGGTTTTTAACCAATCTTGTGCATCCAATAGGTGTGTTTGTGTTATTGGATAAACATTTAGGTCATTTTCGTCCTCCCTAGTCTTATTCTTGTCCAATTAGGGTTTTTATGCAATCTTGTGCCTCCAATAAGTTCATTTGTGTCATTGGAGGAACATTTAGGTC